>CM038794.1:42378904-42488887 GCA_021764765.1 Vicia sativa | reverse complement strand
TTGGATTGAATATAAGTCTTGATAGTTCGCTGAAGTGGATACAAGTCTTCAAAATTGTGAAATTTGGTGCATATAAGTCTTCAAAAATAAGTTATAGTTTAAGTGAATACAAGTCTTGAGAAAATCGATGAAATTTGAGGTGAATATAAGTCTTGGAGAGTCAGGTGGGAATTTTAAGTGAATATAAGTCTTGAGAAAATGCGGTGAAATTTGAGTGAATATAAGTCTTGAGAAAATTAGATGAAATTTGAAGTGAATATAAGTCTTGAAAGAATGCAGTTAAAATTGAAGAGTGAATATAAGTCTTGAGAAAATACGTGAAATTTAAAGTGAATATAAGTCTTAAAATCGATGAAAATTGAAAGTGAATATAACTTCTTCATAAAAATATGATGAAATTTGAAGTGAATATAAGTCTTGGAAAATAGGATGAAATTTGAAGTGAATATAGTCTTGGAAAACCTGGTTAAGGTGAAATGAATACAAATATAAGTCTTGAAAATCGATGAAATTTAGGTGAATATAAGCCTTAAAAGAAATAAGTGAAGGTTAGAGTGAATACGAGTCTTGTGGAAAATCGATGAAATTTGAAATGAATATAGTCTTGGAAAGTCCGGTGGAATTTGAAGTGAATATAAGTCTTTAGAAAATCTGGTGAAACTTTAAGTGAATATAAGTCTTACGAGAAAATGAATGGAAATTTGAGTGAATATAAGTCTTCAAAATTAGGTTATAGTTTGAAGTGAATAAAATTCTTGAGGAAAATAAAGTGAAATTTGAGTGAATATAAGTCTTAGGAAAATCAGTGAAATTTGAAGTGAATATAAGTCTTGAGAGGAAAAGTCTTGTGAATTTTTTGAAGTGAATATAAGTCTTCTAGAATTAGTTGAAATTTGAGTAATATAAGTCTTGAAAATGCGGTGAATTGAAGTGAATATAAGTCTTGGAAAAGTCAATGAAATTTGAAGTGAATAAATCTTCGAAAATCAATTGAATTTGAAGTGAATATAAGTCTTAAGAAATGCGGTGAAATGAAGTGAATGAAGTCTTGAGAAATTAGGTGAAATTTGAAGTGAATATAAGTCTTCAGAAAACCTAGTTAAAATTGAAGTGAATACAAATACAAGTCTTCAGAAAATCTGATGAAATATGAAGTGAATATAAGTCTTCAAAAAATCTGGTTATAGTTTAAGTGAATACAAGTCTTCAGAAAATCTGATGAAATTTGAAATGAATATAAGTCTTCAGAAAGTCCGATGAAATTTGAAGTGAATATAAGTCTTTAGAAAATCTGGTGAAACTTGAAGTGAATATAAGTCTTCTGAAAAATAGATGAAATTTGAAGTGAATATAAGTCTTCAAAAAATCTGGTTATAGTTTAAGTGAATAAAATTCTTCAGAAAATCTGATGAAATTTGAAGTGAATATAAGTCTTCAGAAAATCTGATGAAATTTGAAGTGAATATAAGTCTTCAGAAAGTCTGATGAAATTTTAGGTGAATATAAGTCTTGAGAAAATCGGGTGAAATTTGAGTGAATATAAGTCTTTAGAAAGTGGAATGGAATTTGAAGTGAATATAAGTCTTGAGAAAATCGATGAAATTTGAAGTGAATATAAGTCTTAGAGAAAGTCGATGAAATTTGAAGTGGATATAAGTCTTGGAAAATCGATGAAATTTGAAGTGAATATAACTTCCGAGGAAAATCGTGGAAATTTGAGTGATATAAGTCTTGAGAAAATCTTGTGAAATTTGAAGTGAATATAAGTCTTCATAAATTAGTTGAAATTTAAGTAAATATAAGTCTTGAGGAAAATAAAGTTAAAATTGAAGTGAATACAAGTCTTGAAAAATCTAATGAAATTTGAAGTGAATATAAGTCTTGGAAAATCGGTGAAATTTGAGTGAATATAAGTCTTAAGAAAATACGTTGAAAATTGAAGTGAATAAATCTTGGAAAATTAGGTGAAATTTGAGTGAATATAAGTCTTCGGAAAATAGTTAAAAATTGAAGTGAATATAAATCAAGTCTTAATCGATGAAATTTGAAGTGAATATAAGTCTTCAAAATCTGGTTAAAGTTTAAGTGAACTGAAGCCTTCAAAATCGTTGGGTAATATAAGTCTTGAAGTCAGGTGAATTTGAGTGAATATAAGTCTTTAGAAAATCGGTGAACTTGAAGTGAATATAAGTCTTAGAAAATAGATGAAATTTGAGTGAATATAAGTCTTCAAAAATTGGATTTATAGTTTAAGTGAATAAAAGTCTTAAAACGATGAAATTTAAGAGTGAATATAAGTCTTGAGAAAATCGATGAAATTTGAAGTGAATATAAGTCTTAGAAAATTTGATGAAATTTGAAGTGAATATAAGTCTTGAGAAAATCAGTGAAATTTGAAGTGAATATAAGTCTTTAGAAAATCGGTAAATTTAAATGAATATAAGTCTTGAGAAAATGCAGGTGAAACTTGAAGTGAATATAAGTCTTGAGAAAATTAGATGAGAATTTGGAAGTGAATATAAGTCTCTTGAAAAAGGAAATAAGTTATAGTTGAAGTGAATAAAGTCTTGAGAAAATCTGATGAAATTTAGTGAATATAAGTCTTGAGGAAAATCGATGAAATTTGAAGTGAATATAAGTCTTGGAAAGTCGGTGAAATTTGAGTGAATATAAGTCTTGGAAAATAAATTGAAATTTGAGTGAATATAACTCTTTCGAAAATGCAGTGAAATTTGAAGTGAATATAAGTCTTGAGAAAATGCGGTGAAATTGAAGTGAATATAAGTCTTGAAGAAAATGGATGAAATTTGAAGTGAATATAAGTCTTGAAAATCTAGTTAAAATTTGAGTGAATATAAGTCTTGGAAAATCGATGAAATTTGAAGTGAATATAAGTCTTCAAAAAAGAATTTGGTTATAGTTTAAAGAGAGTGAATACAAGTCTTGAGAAAATAAAGAAGTGAAATTTAGAAATGAATAAAAAGTCTTGAGAAATCAGGTAAAATTTGAGTGAATATGAAGTCTTGGAAAATCGGTGAAATTGGTGAATATAAGTCTTTGAAGAATTTGATGAAATTTGAGAGTGAATATAAGTCTTCAAAATGCGGTTAAAATTGAAGTGAATATAAGTCTTGAGAAATCTAGTGAATTTGAGTGAATATAAGTCTTGAAATCAGTGAAATTTGAAGTGAATATAAGTCTTAGAAATCTATGAAATTTGAGTGAATATAAGTCTTGAAGAAAATGCAGGAATTTTAAGTGAATATAAGTCTTGAAAAAGTCGGATGAAATTTGAAGTGAATATAAGTCTTGAGAAAATCGGGTGAAATTTGAGTGAATATAAGTCTTAAGAAATAGATGAAATTTGAGTGAATATAAGTCTTCAAAAATTTGATTTAATTTAAGTGAATAAAGTCTTTAGAAATCATTGAAATTTAGTGAATATATAAGTCTTTAGAAAATATGATGAAATTTTAAGTGAATATAAGTCTTGAGAAAATCTAATGAAATTTGAAGTTGATATAGGTCTTAAGAAGAAATCGATGGAATTTGAGTGAATATGTCTTGAGGAAAATGCGGTGAAATTTGAAGTGAATATAGGTCTTGAGGAAAATCGGTGAAATTTGGAAGTGAATATAAGTCTTGAAAATCTAATAATTTGAAGTGAATAAAGTCTTGAAATGGATGAAATTTGAAGTGAATATAAGTCGGAAAATCGAGTGAAATTTGAAGTGAATATAGTCTTGAGAAAATTTGATGAAATTTGAAGTGAGAATATAAGTCTTGAGAAAATAGGTGAAAATTGAAGTGAATAAGTCTTGAAAAAATCACGATAAAATGTGAGTGAATTATAAGAATCTTAAAAAATTTGATGAAAGTTTAAGTGAATATAAGTCTTGAGAAATGCGATGAAATTTGAAGTGAATATAAGTCTTGAGAAAATTAGATGAAATTTGAAGTGAATATAGAGTCTTGAGAAAATCGGTGAAACTTGAAGTGAATATAAGTCTTGAAAAATTAGATGAAATTGGAAGTGAATATAAGTCTTAAAAATGCGGTGAAATTTAGGTGAATAAAAGTCTTGGAAAATCGGTGAAATTTGGAAGTGAATATAAGTCTTGGAAAATCTAGTGAAATTTGAAGTGAATATAAGTCTTAGAAAATGGGATGAAATTTGAAGTGAATATAAGTCTTGGAAAATGCGGTGAAACTTGAAGTGAATATAAGTCTTGAGAGAAAATTAGATGAAATTTGAAGTGAATATAAGTCTTCAAAAATAAGTTTAAAGTTTAAGTGAATAAAAGTCTTGAAGAAAATCGATGAAATTTGAAGTGAATATAAGTCTTGAAAATCTGTGAAATTTGAAGTGAATATAAGTCTTAAAATCGGTAAAATTTGAAGTGAATATAAGTCTTGAAAATATGATGAAATTTGAGTTAATATAAGTCTTCGAAAATCGATGAAATTTGAAGTGAATATAAGTCTTGAAAAAAGGTGAAATTTGAAGTGAATATGATCTTCATAAATTAGTTGAAATTTGAAGTGAATATAAGTCTTGAAAAATCGGTTAAAATTGAAGTGAATATAAGTCTTGAGGAAAATCTAATGAAATTTGAAGTGAATATAATCTTGAAAAATCGATGAAATTTGAAGTGAATATAAGTCTTAGGAAAATCGGTGAAATTAAGTGAATATAAGTCTTGAGAAAATTAGATGAAATTTGGATGAATATAAGTCTTGGAAAATACGGGTTAAGCGATGAATATAAGTCTTCAAAAAATCGATGAAATTTGAAGTGAATATAAGTCTTAATGGTTATAATTTAAGGAATATAAGTCTTGAGAAAGTCGGTGAAATTTGAGGTGAATATAAGTCTTGAAAAGTGGATGAAATTTTAAGTGAATATAAGTCTTGAAAATCTGGTGAAACTTGAAGTGAATATAAGTCTTAGGAAAATTAGATGAAATTTGAGTGAATATAAGTCTTGAGAAAATCTGGTTAAAATTAGAGTGAATATAGTCTTGAGAAAATCGATGAAATTTGAAGTGAATATAAGTCTTAAAATCGATGAAATTTGAAGTGAATATAAGTCTTCATAAAATATGATGAAATTTGAAGTGAATATAAGTCTTCAAAAATCACGATGAAATTTGAAGAGTGAATAAGTCTTGAGAAAGAAACAAATTCAAAAAAATTAGTGAATATAAGTCTTGAAAATCGATGAAATTGAAGTGAATATAAGTCTTCAAAATAAGTTAAAGTTTAAGTGAATATAAGTCTTGAGAAAATCGGTGAAATTTGAATATAAGTCTTGAGAAGTCAGATGAAATTTGAAGTGAATATAAGTCTTCAGAAAATCTGGTGAAACTTGAAGTGAATATAAGTCTTCAGAAAATTAGATGAAATTTGAAGTGAATATAAGTCTTCAAAAAATATGGTTATAGTTTAAGTGAATAAAAGTCTTCAGAAAATCGATGAAATTTGAAGTGAATATAAGTCTTCAGAAAATCAGTGAAATTTGATGAATATAAGTCTTGAAAATCGTGCGAAATTTGAAGTGAATATAAGTCTTGAGAAAATCTTGTGAATTGGTGAATATAAGTCTTAGGAAAATTAGATGAAATTTGAAGTGAATATAAGTCTTTAAAAATCAGTTAAATTTAAGTGAATAAATCTTCGAGAAAATCGATGAAATTTGAAGTGAATATAGGTCTTGAGAAAATCGGTGAAATTTGAAGTGAATATAGTCTTGAAGAAATTAAGTGAAATTTGAAGTGAATATAAGTCTTGAAAATATGATGAAATTTGAGAAGTGAATATAAGTCTTGAAAATCGCGATGAAAATTTGAGTGAATAAGTCTTTAGAAATTAGTTGAAATTTGAAGTGAATATAAGTCTTGAAAATAGTTGAAAAATTGAAGTGAATATAAGTCTTAGGAAAATCTAATGATTTGAAGTGAATATAAGTCTTAGGAAAATCGTGAAATTTGAAGTGAATATAAGTCTTGAGAAAATGCGGTGAAATTTGAAGTGAATATAAGTCTTGAGAAAATCAGATGAAATTTGAAGTGAATATAAGTCTTAGGAAAATGCGATTTAAATTTGAAGTGAATATAAGTCTTGAAAATGCGAGTGAAATTTGAAGTGAATAAGTCTAAAATCTGGTTATGGTTGAAGTGAATATAAGTCTTGAGAAATCGGTGAAATTTGAGGTGAATATAAGTCTTGAGGAAATAGGAGTGAAATTTGAAGTGAATATAAGTCTTAGGAAAATAGAGGTGAAATTGAAGTGAATATAAGTCTTGAGAAAAATTGATGAAATTTGAAGTGAATATAAGTCTTTAGAGAAAATCTGGTGAAAATTGATGATGAATATAGTCTTGAAAATCGATGAAATTTAAGTGAATATAAGTCTTCAAAATCGATGAAATTTGAAGTGAATATAAGTCTTAGAAAATCTGATGAAATTTGAAGTGAATATAAGTCTTGAGAAAATTGGTGAAATTTGAAGTGAATATAAGTCTTGAGAAAATTAGTTAAAAATTGAAATGAATACAATACAAGTCTTCAAAAATCGATGAAATTGAAGTGAATATAAGTCTTCAAAATCGTGAAAGTTTAAGTGAATATAAGTCTTCGAAAATGCAGTGAAATTTGAAGTGAATATAAGTCTTGAAAAATCAGATGAAATTTGGGTGAATATAAGTCTTGAGAAAATCTGGTGAAACTTTAAGTGAATATAAACAGGAAAATTAGGTGAAATTTGAAGTGAATATAAGTCTTGAAAAATCGGATTTAATTTAAGTGAATATAAGTCTTGGAGAAAATCGGTGAAATTTGAAGTGAATATAAGTCTTGGAAAATGCAGTGAAATTTGAAGTGAATATAAGTCTTAAAAAGTGAAATTTGATGAATATAATTCTTGAGAAAATGGGTGAAACTTGAAGTGAATATAAGTCTTGGAAAATTAGATGAAATTTGAAGTGAATATAGTCTTCAAAAAAATCTGATGAATATTTAAGTGAATAAAAGTCTTCAGAAAATAGATGAAATTTGAAGTGAATATAAGTCTTGAAAAAAATCGTGAAATTTGAAGTGAATATAAGTCTTGAGCTTGGTTAAAATTGAAGTGATATAAGTCTTGAGAAAATCGATAAAATTGAAGTGAATATAAGTCTTCAAAAAATGCGGTTATAGTTTAGGTGAATATAAGTCTTGAAAATCGATGAAATTTGAAGTGAATATAAGTCTTCAAAAATCGATGAAATTTGAGTGAATATAAGTCTTGAGAGATGCGGTGAGAGCTTGAAGTGAATATAAGTCTTGAGAAAATTAGATGAAATTTGAAGTGAATATAAGTCTTCAAAAATGCAGTTAAAGTTTAAGTGAATAAAAGTCTTGAGAAAATCGATGAAATTTGAAGTGAATATAAGTCTTCGAAAATCGGTGAAATTTGAGTGAATATAACTCTTGAGAAAGTCGATGAAATTTGAAGTGAATATAAGTCTTGAGAAAATGCGGTGAAACTTGAGTGAATATAAGTCTTAGGAAAATTAGATGAAATTTGAAGTGAATATAAGTCTTCAAAAATAAGTTATAATTTAAGTGAATAAAGTCTTGAGAAAATCGTGAAATTTGAAGTGAATATAAGTCTTCGGAAAATCTGATGATTTGAAGTGAATATAAGTCTTCAGAAAGTCTGATGAAATTTGAAGTGGATATAAGTCTTCAGAAAATATGATGAAATTTGAAGTTAATATAAGTCTTCAGAAAATCTGATGAAATTTGAAGTGAATATAAGTCTTTAGAAAATCTGGTGAAACTTGAAGTGAATATAAGTCTTCATAAATTAGTTGAAATTTGAAGTAAATATAAGTCTTCAGAAAATCTGGTTAAAATTGAAGTGAATACAAGTCTTCAGAAAATCTAATGAAATTTCAAGTGAATAAAATACTTCAGAAAATCTGATGAAATTTGAAGTGAATATAAGTCTTCAGAAAATCTGGTGAAAATTGAAGTGAATATAAGTCTTCAGAAAATTAGATGAAATTTGAATTGAATATAAGTCTTCAGAAAATCTGGTTAAAACTGAAGTGAATACAAGTCTTCAAAAAATCTGATGAAATTTGAAGTGCATATAAGTCTTCAAAAAATCTGGTTATAGTTTAAGTGAATACAAGTCTTCAGAAAATCTGATGAAATTTGAGGTGAATATAAGTCTTCAGAAAGTCCGATGAAATTTTAAGTGAATATAAGTCTTCAGAAAATCTGGTGAAACTTGAAGTGAATATAAGTCTTCGGAAAATTAGATGAAATTTGAAGTGAATATAAGTCTTCAGAAAATCTGGTTAAAATTGAAGTGAATACTAGTCTTCAGAAAATCTGATGAAATTTTAAGTGAATATAAGTCTTAAAATATCTGATGAAATTTGAAGTGAATATAACTCTTCATAAAATATGATTAAATTTGAAGTGAATATAAGTCTTCAGAAATCGGTGAAATTTGAAGTGAATATAAGTCTTCAGAAAACCTAGTTAAAATTGAAGTGAATACAAGTCTTCAGAAAATCTGATAAAATATGAAGTGAATATAAGTCTTCAAAAATGCAGTTTATGGTTTAAAGTGAATATGGAGTCTTGGAAAATGGAGTGAAATTTGAAGTGAATATAAGTCTTGAGAAAGTCAGGTAAATTTGAAGTGAATATAAGTCTTCAGAAAATCTGGGAAACTTGAAGTGAATATAAGTCTTCAGAAAATTAGATGAAATTTGAAGTGAATATAAGTCTTCAAAAAATATGGTTATAGTTTAAGTGAATAAAAGTCTTCAGAAAATCTGATGAAATTTGAAGTGAATATAAGTCTTTAGAAAATACGATGAAATTTGAAGTGAATATAAGTCTTTAGAAAAGTTGATGAAATTTGAAGTGAATATAAGTCTTCAGAAAATCTGGTGAAACTTGAAGTGAATATAAGTCTTCAGAAAATTAGATGAAATTTGAAGTGAATATAAGTCTTCAAAAAATCTGGTTATAGTTTAAGTGAATAAAAGTCTTCAGAAAATCTAATGTAATTTGAAGTGAATATAAGTCTTCGGAAAATCTGATGAAATTTGAAGTGAATATAAGTCTTCAGAAAATTAGGAAATAAGTGGATATAAGTCTTGAAAATATGATGAAATTTGAGTTAATATAAGTCTTGAGAAAATGCGTTGAAATTTGAAGTGAATATAAGTCTTTAGAAAATCGGGTGAAACTTGAAGTGAATATAAGTCTTCAAATTAGTTGAAATTTGAAGTAAATATAAGTCTTCAGAAAATCTGGTTAAAATTGAAGTGAATACAAGTCTTCAGAAAATCTAATGAAATTTCAAGTGAAAAAAATACTTCAGAAAATCTGATGAAATTTGAAGTGAATATAAGTCTTAAGAAAATCTGGTGAAAATTGAAGTGAATATAAGTCTTCAGAAAATTAGGTGAAATTTGAAGTGAATATAAGTCTTCGAGAAAATAAGATGAAATTTGAGTGAATATAAAGTCTTCAAAAATCGATGAAATATGAAGTGAATATAAGTCTTCAAAAAATCTGGTTATAGTTTAAGTGAATACAAGTCTTCAGAAAATCTGATGAAATTTGAAATGAATATAAGTCTTCAGAAAGTCCGATGAAATTTGAAGTGAATATAAGTCTTTAGAAAATCGGGTGAAACTTGAAGTGAATATAAGTCTTCTGAAAATTAGATGAAATTTGAAGTGAATATAAGTCTTCAGAAAATCTTGTTAAAATTGAAGTGAATACTAGTCTTCAGAAAATGTGATGAAATTTTAAGCGAATATAAGTCTTAAAATATCTGATGAAATTTGAAGTGAATATAACTCTTCATAAAATATGATTAAATTTGAAGTGAATATAAGTTTTCGGAAAATCTGGTGAAATTTGAAGTGAATATAAGTCTTGAGAAAATGGATGAAAATTGAAGAATATAAGTCTTGGAAAATCGATGAAATTTGAAGTGAATATAAGTCTTCTAAAAAATCAAGATTTATATTTAAGTGAATATAGTCTTGAGAAAAATCATTGAAATTTGAAGTGAATATAAGTCTTGAGAAAGTCGATGAAATTTGAAGTGAATATAGTCTTGAAAAGGTGAAACTTGAAGTGAATATAAGTCTTGAGAAAATTAGGTGATGGAAGTGAATATAAGTCTTGAAAATGGTGAAATTTGAAGTGAATATAAGTCTTGAGAAAATTAGATGAAATTTAAGTGAATATAAGTCTTCAAAAAATGCGGTTAAAGTTTAAGTGAATATAAGTCTTGAAAATTAGATGAAATTTGAAGTGAATATAAGTCTTCAGAAAATCTGGTGAAATTTGAAGTGAATATAAGTCTTCAGAAAGTCTGATGAAATTTGAAGTGGATATAAGTCTTCAGAAAATATGATGAAATTTGAAGTGAATATAAGTCTTCAGAAAATCTAATGAAATTTGAAGTGAATATAAGTCTTTAGAAAATCTGGTGAAACTTGAAGTGAATATAAGTCTTCATAAATTAGTTGAAATTTGAAGTAAATATAAGTCTTCAGAAAATCTGGTTAAAATTGAAGTGAATACAAGTCTTCAGAAAATCTAATGAAATTTCAAGTGAATAAAATACTTCAGAAAATCTGATGAAATTTGAAGTGAATATAAGTCTTCAGAAAATAGAAATGAAAGTTGAATGATATAAGTCTTGAGGAAAATTAGATGAAATTTGAATTGAATATAAGTCTTGAGAAAATAAGTTAAAAAGAAGAAGTGAATATAAGTCTTTAAAAATCGATGAAATTTGAAGTGAATATAAGTCTTCAAAAAATCGGTTGAAATTTAAGTGAATATAAGTCTTAGGAAAATCAGTGAAATTTGAGGTGAATATAAGTCTTAGAAAATCAGGAAAATTTGAGTGAATATAAGTCTTCGAAAATCGGTGAAACTTGAAGTGAATATAAGTCTTCAGAAAATTAGATGAAATTTGAAGTGAATATAAGTCTTCAGAAAATATGGTTAAAATTGAAGTAATTACAAGTCTTATGAAAAACTGATGAAATTTTAAGTGAATATATGTCTACAGAAAATCTGTTGAAATTTGAAGAGAATATATGTCTTTAGAAAATATGATGACATTTGAAGTGAATATAAGTCTTCAGAAAATCTGATGAAATTTGAAGTGAATATAACTAATCAGAAAATCTGATTAATTTTGAAGTGAATATAAGTCTTCAAAAAATCTGGTTATAGTTTAAGTGAATACAAGTCTTCAGAAAATCTGTTGAAATTTAAAGTGAATATAAGTCTTCAGAAAATCTAATGAAATTTCAAGTGAATAAAATACTTCAGAAAATATGGTGAAAATTGAAGTGAATATAAGTCTTCAGAAAATTAGATGAAATTTGAAGTGAATATAAGTCTTCAAAAATCGATGAATATTTAAGTAAATAAAGTCTTGAAAAATCTTATGAAATTTGAAGTGAATATAAGTCTTGGAAAATCGATGAAATTTGAAGTGAATATAAGTCTTGAGAAAGTCAGTGAAATTTGAAGTGGATATAAGTCTTCAAAAATCGATGAAATTTGAAGTGAATATAGTTCTTAAGGAAAATCCGTTAAATTTGAGTGAATATAAGTCTTGAGAAAATGCGGTGAAACTTGAAGTGAATATAAGTCTTGAAAATCAGTTAAAATTGAAGTGAATACAAGTCTTCAGATAGTCCGATGAAATTTGAAGTGAATATAAGTCTTCAGAAAGTCTGATGAAATTGAAGTGAATACAAGTCTTCAGAAAGTCCGATGAAATTTGAAGTAAATATAAGTCTTCATAAATTAGATGAAATTTGAGTAAATATAAATTCTGCGGAAAATCTTGTTAAAATTGAAGTGAATAAGTCTTGAAAATCTAATGAAATTTCAAGTGAATAAAATACTTGGAAAAATATCTTTGAAATTTGAGTGAATATAGTCTTGAGAAAATCGGTGAAATTGAAGTGAATATAAGTCTTCAACAAATCTGGTTATAGTTTAAGTGAATACAAGTCTTCAGAAAATCTAATGAAATTTGAGGTGAATATAAGTCTTAAAATATCTGATGAAATTTGAAGTGAATATAACTCTTCAGAAAATATGATTAAATTTGAAGTGAATATAAGTCTTCAGAAAATCTGGTGAAACTTGAAGTGAATATTAGTCTTCAGATAATTAGATGAAATTTGAAGTGAATATAAGTCTTCAGAAAATATGGTTAAAATTGAAATAATTACAAGTCTTCCAAAAAACTGATGAAATTTTAAGTGAATATAATCTTCTAAATCTTTGAAATTGAACTAAATATATGTCTTTAGAAAATCGATGACATATGAAGTGAATATAAGTCTTGAGAAAATCGTGAAATTTGAAGTGAATATAAGTCTTGAAAAAAATCGATGAAATTTGAAGTGAATATAACTCATGAGAAAAGAAATCGTTAAATTTAGTAATATAAGTCTTGAAAATCGTGAAATTTGAGTGAATATAAGTCTTGAGAAAATATTTAAAATTGAAGTGAATACAAGTCTTGGAAAATCGATAAAATATGAAGTGAATATAAGTCTTCAAAATGCAGTTTATAGTTTAAGTGAATACAAGTCTTGATACGATGAAATTTGAAGTGAATATAAGTCTTCAAAAGTGGGTGAAATTTGAGCGAATATAAGTCTTGATGCAGGTGAAACTTGAAGTGAATATAAGTCTTGAAGAAAATTGATGAAATTTGAAGTGAATATAAGTCTTCAAAATAAGTTTATAGTTTAAGTGAATAAAGTCTTGAGAAAATCGGTGAAATTTGAGTGAATATAAGTCTTGAGAAAATCGAGTGAAATTTGAAGTGAATATAACTCTTGAGAAAGTCGAGTGAAATTTGAGTGAATATAAGTCTTAGTCTGGTAAAACTTGAAGTGAATATAAGTCTTGAAAAAATTAGATGAAATTGAAGTGAATAAGTCTTCAAAAATCAGTTTATATTTAAGTGAATAAAGTCTTGAAAAATCGTGAAATTTGAAGTGAATATAAGTCTTGAGAAAATCGATGAAATTTGAAGTGAATATAAGTCTTAGGAAAGTCAGTGTAAAATTTGAAGTGGATATAAGTCTTCAAAAATGATGAAATTTGAAATGAATATAACTCTTCAGAAAATCTGATGAAATTTGAAGTGAATATAAGTCTTCAGAAAATCTTGTGAAACTTGAAGTGAATACAAGTCTTCATAAATTAGTTGATATTTGAAGTAAATATAAGTCTTCAGAAAATCTGGTTAAAATTGAAGTGAATACAAGTCTTCAGAAAATCTAATGAAATTTCAAGTGAAAAAAATACTTCAGAAAATCTGATGAAATTTGAAGTGAATATAAGTCTTAAGAAAATCTGGTGAAAATTGAAGTGAATATAAGTCTTCAGAAAATTAGATGAAATTTGAAGTGAATATAAGTCTTCAGAAAATAAGTTAAAAGGCGGAAGTGAATAAGTCTTCAAAAATCGATGAAATTTGAAGTGAATATAAGTTTCAAAAATCTGGTTATAGTTTAAGTGAATACAAGTCTTGAAAATCGATGAAATTTGAGGTGAATATAAGTCTTGAAAGTCAGGTGAAATTTTAAGTGAATATAAGTCTTGGAAAATGGGTGAAACTTGAGTGAATATAAGTCTTGGAAAATTAGATGAAATTTGAAGTGAATATAAGTCTTCAGAAAATCTGGTTAAAATTGAAGTGAATACTAGACTTCAGAAAATCTGATGAAATTTTAAGTGAATATAGGTCTTAAAATATCCGATGAAATTTGAAGTGAATATAACTCTTCATAAAATATGATTAAATTTGAAGTGAATATAAGTCTTCAGAAAATCTGGTGAAACTTGAAGTGAATATAAGTCTTCAGTTAATAAGATGAAATTTGAAGTGAATATAAGTCTTCAGAAAATATGGTTAAAATTGAAGTAATTACAAGTCTTATGAAAAACTGATGAAATTTTAAGTGAATATATGTCTACAGAAAATCTGTTGAAATATGAAGAGAATATATGTCTTTAGAAAATATGATGACATTTGAAGTGAATATAAGTCTTCAGAAATCGTGAAATTTAGTGAATATAACTATTGAGGAAAATCGATTAATTTTGAAGTGAATATAAGTCTTCAAAAAATCTGGTTATAGTTTAAGTGAATACAAGTCTTCAGAAAATCTGTTGAAATTTAAAGTGAATATAAGTCTTCAGAAAATCTAATGAAATTTCAAGTGAATAAAATACTTCAGAAAATATGGTGAAAATTGAAGTGAATATAAGTCTTCAGAAAATTAGATGAATTTTGAAGTGAATATAAGTCTTCAAAAAATCTGGTTATAGTTTAAGTAAATAAAAGTCTTCAGAAAATCTTATGAAATTTGAAGTGAATATAAGTCTTCGGAAAATCTGGTGAAATTTGAAGTGAATATAAGTCTTGAAGAGTCGATGGAAATTTGAAGTGGATATAAAGTCTTCAAAATGCGATGAAATTTGAAGTGAATATAGTCTTGGAAAATGCGATAAAATTTGAAGTGAATATAAGTCTTGAGAAAATGCGGTGAAACTTGAAGTGAATATAAGTCTTAGGAAAATGGTTAAAATTGAAGTGAATACAAGTCTTGGATAGTGGAGTGAAATTTGAAGTGAATATATAAGTCTTGAAGTCGATGAAATTGAAGTGAATCAAGGTCTTGAGAAAGTGGATGAAATTTGAAGTAAATATAAGTCTTCATAAATTAGATGAAATTTGAAGTAAATATAAGTCTTGAGAAAAATCTTGTTAAAATTGAGTGAATAGAAGTCTTGAGAAAATCTAATGAAATTTCAATGAATAAAATACTTGAGAAAATAACTATGAAATTTGAAGTGAATATAAGTCTTCAGAAAATCTGGTG
Organism: Vicia sativa; assembly: GCA_021764765.1. Classification (NCBI taxonomy): domain Eukaryota; kingdom Viridiplantae; phylum Streptophyta; class Magnoliopsida; order Fabales; family Fabaceae; genus Vicia; species Vicia sativa. The sequence goes on along the minus strand of CM038794.1, from coordinate 42,473,930 downwards.
AAATTTGAAGTGAATATAAGTCTTCAACAAATCGGGTTATAGTTTAAGTGAATACAAGTCTTCAGAAAATCTAATGAAATTTGAGGTGAATATAAGTCTTAAAATATCTGATGAAATTTGAAGTGAATATAACTCTTCGGAAAATATGATTAAATTTAAGTGAATATAAAGTCTTAGGAAAATGGGTGAAACTTGAAGTGAATATAAGTCTTGAGATAATTAGATGAAATTTAGTGAATATAAGTCTTGAGAAAATGGTTAAAATTGAAATAATTACAAGTCTTCAAAAAGCGGTGAAATTTTAAGTGAATATATGTCTAGAAAAATCTTGAAATTTGAACTAAATATATGTCTTTAGAAATCGACATATGAAGTGAATATAAGTCTTAGAAAATCGATGAAATTTGAAGTGAATATAAGTCTTGAGAAAATCGATGAAATTTGAAGTGAATATAACTCGTGAAAATAAGTTAAATTTGAAGTGAATATAAGTCTTAGAAAATGCAGGTGAAACTTGAAGTGAATATAAGTCTTGGATAAATCTTAGGAAAATCTTGTTAAGTGAAGTGATTACAGTCTTGAAAATAAGTGAAATTATAAGTGAATATAAGTCTTGAAGATAAGTGAAATTTTATGTGAATATAAGTCTTGGAAAATCTAATGAAATTTGAGGTGAATATAAGTCTTTAAAACATGGGTGAGCTTGAAGTGAATATAATTCTTTAGAAAATTAGATGAAATTTTAAGTGAATATAGGTCTTGGAAAATCAGTTTCACATTAAGTAATTACAAGTCTTTAGAAAATCGAGTGAAATTTTAAGTGAATATATGTCTTGGAAAATGCTGTTTGAATTTAAGTGAATATAATGTCTTTAGAAAATATGATGACATTTGAGTGAATATATGTCTTGAGAATTAGATGAAATTTGGATTGAATAGTCTTGAGGAGAATCTAAGTTAAAATTGGAGTGAATACAAGTGTTCAGGAAAATCGAGTGAAATTTGGTGATTTAAGTCTTCGAGAAAATGGGTGAAATTTGGTGAATATAACTATTGGGAAAATGAATTTGAAGTGAATATAAGTCTTGAGAAAATATGGAGACTTGAAGTGAATATAAGTCTTGGGATTATTGAATCTGATTTGAAGTGAATATAAGTCTTGAGAAAATGGTTAAAGTTTAAGTGAATACAAGTCTTTAGAAATCGAGTGAATTTAGGTGAATATAAGTCTTGAAATTAGATGAAATTTGAATGGAATAAAGTCTTAGAAAATCTAGTTAAAATTGAAGTGAATACAAGTGTTCAGAAAAAATGATGAAATTTGAAGTGAATTAAGTCTTCAGAAAATCTGGTGAAATTTGAAGTGAATATAACTCTCCAGAAAATCTGATGAAATTTGAAGTGAATATAAGTGTAACACCCCAATTCTACCCAAAGTTTTATATGCAAAAATTAGAGTAATTTTAAAATTTCATAAATTAAATGTTGAGGCGTTACACCATCAAAAACAACTCACTTTAAAACAGTTTACTTTAAAGTATAAATTTCTGATACATAGCATCGCAAGAAAACATAAATTAATTCATAGAAATCAAAACATCTCCTTTACTAAACTTCCTCATCAAAATCATGCTTTTATGAATTATGGTTCTTATTCACAAAGGAATAATAAAACATCAACAACAAGGCGACATAAATATTTCCCCAGGTGCTACGTGTCGGGCGACTTAGCTCGACTAATAGCGGTATGAATCAAGTCTTCATAACATGCATGTTACCAATATATAGTGCTTGGCGAACAAATAAAGGATGAGATACTCAAAACATATAATTAAAGGCATGATAAAATATATATATATATATATATATATATATATATATATATATATAATGGAATTATAAAGGGTATAGATTAATAAGTGCAATTCAACACATCATCAAAACTCACTTACTTTACAATCACACGTCACCATAACCTCATCGGCATAAAAGCGTCGCAACAACACATAACCCTTCGTCTGCACGAAATGATCACGAGCTAATGCATCACTAATTAACACGGTGGTCTTAAACAACAACATCCACCAACAACATTAAATAATGCTAATAATATAAACAACCAAACAAATCATCACAAATTGGCTAAAGCCATCTTAAGCTTTTGACATAAAGCCCATCATCACAACATCGCCATGAACATCATCACATCATATATCATCATGATTCAATATCATCCATCGATCAACACAAACCAACCAAATAACTAACATAAACATAACTTGACTCCATGAGACACGACTATGATATGCATGTGGTACCCATCGCTGTCCCGTAATGAGGGACACTTGGCATAAAGCCGATCTTAAGCTCGGCATAAAAGCCATCATAAACGGCATAAAAGCCTAACTGCTTATGAAATATATTTGACTCGACAATAAAACAACACAACACAAAAACATCATCATCGCTCATCCAAATTGGCATAAGCTCACATGCATCATAATTTATCCAAAACAAGATAAATATATCATGGCATCATAATTGCATTATGCAAACATCACTAATAAATTCACCAAAGTCATGCATTCACAAGCCGGAAGCATTTATTAACAACATCAATTTCATCATGTACAAAAACATATATCATAAAATTACATATCAACAGTATTCATCATAAATACACAGTGCAAATCTTCGTTTATTCACACCGCATCATTATCAATTAATTCACTAAATTAGAAAGCGGAAAATAGTCAAACACCTATAATCATCTCGGTCATTCCTAACGGTAAATTCGGTAATCATAATTGTCAGCGTCGAAGCCGGATTGTCCATCGTACCTTAAATCTTACTGACCACCGTCGGATTAAATTTCACAGTAAATTGGCTTGTTTGGGATCGATCGTAAAACTCATAATTTCTAAAACTAACTTAAGCCATTCGTTACCGTCAAGAACTTAGCTAATACGTCAATTTCGTTGAATTCGGACAACTTGCTCGATATTGAATCAATTATCGGTTCTAAATTATCTTACTAATTATATTTTATTGTAACAATTGTAGTATGGAAAATGAAGTAAACCAAAAAACCAGTTAATCATGGAAATTATGCGATTAATTTGTGGAAAGCAGTTGTTGTAAATAGAAAAAGCATAAAACTCATATCCTCCTTCCTCCACCGGGGACGTTAGTCCCAAATGAAAGAAGGCAGGGACGGATCCTTAAGGCTATAAGCATTCAAATATAAATTAACTTCATTATGTAAGGACAAATTAAATTGGCAATTAAATACTCAACATTGAGTTCCTATTGTTTCTCTCACATTTAATTTTACTACTAACCAATTTTACACATTTTATTATTTTCATCCTATAGAGATCTCTAATCTCTCAACATTAAATTATGCACATATACACCATGCAACTTCCTAGTTCCACTACCATTTTGATATATTCTATATTTACTTACTCTTAATCTAAATTTATATGTTTCAACAATTAACAAAACCCCTATAACCCAACTAATCTTTTCCCAAGCCAAATATAATCATCAAAACCCTAACTATGGATGAAGAAATCAAACCCACCTCTGACTTGGATGATTCAAGATGCTCCAACAAAACCCCAAATTCATGCTTGCTCTTGCTCCTCCTCTTCTTCTTCTTCTTCTCCAACCTCTCTTTCTCTCAACTTCTATGTTAGGATTTTGTTGTTGAAACAAAGGAAAGGGTTTTATAAAGTTGTTTCTACTAACCTCTCTCTTGCTCTTGTTTGGCTTGGTGTGTTATGAATGGAAAGAAAATGAGAGAAATGGTTTATAATGTGTTTCTTAGTTGAAACCAATTCTCATCAATTACTCCTCACACCCTAACCATTACACAATATAACACATTAATAATATTTACCAATATTATTTATTCAATCAATTAAAATAATTTGGGAATTAAATATGGATCCGAATAATAATTTACCGAACCGAGCGAGAATAAAACCGGTTGAACACGGCGTCTTGAGATAAATTAATAGATATATTAATTAATATAATTATTTAAAACAATGAAGCGATAATTCAAAATATTAATATAATATAATATTAAATAAAGCAGGCGTTACAACTCTCCCATACTTAAGCTTTTAGGTCTCATTTAAACCAAAACAAACAAAAGCGGAACATGCCTAAGCATTAGTCACGAATCCTCGTGTCAATTAAACAACCTACTAAATACACCAAACACGGTATCTCCCCGACCCACAGCGTCTAGTGAGAACAACCATGCTGGAGATGCAAAGCCCGTACAATGCACTCGACAACCTACTAACAAGATCGATACTATCCTAACGTCTCGACCATAGAATTGGTCACACACTTTCAGATGACGCCTCGGAAGCGAGTCACTAAGAGATAGAGACATAAAGTCCCGACACAACACACGACATCATCGCTAAAAGCGAAACAACAATTTGGTTATACAAACCAAAACTTAAACAATGGAAAAGATAAAACCACTGCGATACTCGTGAACATGAAAGAGATGCCTTCGATCACGCGCGAGAGCACGAACTCGAGATCACGATTGCGGCTATCGCTTTCAATCGAGAAAACTCCTGAGTCACATGTCCTTATGAATTACCATGATGCACCTTGAAAAACGTCGAATTACCTGAACATATGAACGATACACCACATTCTGGGGCTAAATACAGGGCGACTTGCGACTATAACTCACTGGTCAGAAACCAACCATCGCATACTTGCTAACAATTCGATATAGATATCTAAACCATCTTTGTGTCACCTTAATGCATAAGATGCCAACCGTAAAACAACTTGGTTAATTCTCGACCATGATTACTCAAATAATGGATAAATTCAAGCGTACACCCATCAAGACACCTCATGGCGTGACATTGACTAGAAGATCACTCTTCTCGATTGATCAGCGTCCATTGGTCCTCTAAAATACACGAAGGAGGTTGAACTTTTGAATATTGTCCAAATATTTCACTTGTGAACTTGAGTATACACTTGACTTCAGAGTCTTCTCTCGTAACAATTCCCAGTAATAATCAGTGATCACCGTCCTCGTGCCGTTAAGCAGCGGTCACATGCAGGCTACTCATTGGGCGTTTCATAACTTTCCATATCCCAGGTGGTAGCTCAATCCTGGCCTTTCTCTCGGGAACTCTCTACGATTGGCAGCAGTCTCATCCGCGTTACTCCTGACACAAATTGGACTTAGAATCATAACATAAATTTTGGGGAATCCATACGAGACAAATGCTTGACAGCAGGTCACGGATGACATTCTCCTTTATAAAACATCAATCATCTTAGGAATTTGGAAACATCAAGCCGTCACAAAATTGCTGAGTCAAGACTTATCTTAGTACATGAACTAATAATCCTACGGCTATTAGTATCAACGAAATCCATATGATAGTGAACAAATCTCAATAGCTTACAAACTAAATTTCAACAAATTGCTAAAACAAACATGGAACATTCTTCAAGTAATAAATTCCAAATGGACATTCTTGGGTTTTAGTGATACCACTTCAAACTCAAACAGGCGAAGTCTCTTTATAGATTACACTCAAGCTTGAATTGTCTTGAACAATTTCATCTCTCGTCGTTAACATACGCACCTTTTAGATATCAAGCGAGCATAACAGCATCAATACTCTAACTCAAGCGTCCGACAACTTTTCCTTGTGAAAAAAACCGTCGTTCAAAATGTGATACACTTTTCAATCTACGCTGAGAAATACCTCAAATCCAAAATAAAATATCGAAATATACCACCTTGAGGTTCTTGGTACCAAACAAGACAAAACTAAAGCATTACGCTAAACTTTTCACAGCTCAAATAAATTTGCTTCCCATTGCGAAGTCCCAAATAATGACTAAACCATCTCAAGTCAAAATACCACGATCAACACCAACATAAAAAGATCTTCCATCACCTCACAAAGTTAACCATCCAACACAAGGAACTACATACCTTAATAACCACAAGTCTTCTCTGAGATACAAAATAAATGTTCATGAGTTGTCCAAAATACCTTGTCTAAGTTACTTACTTAAAGGCACTCAAGTCCAACAGTTCAAAATTCTATCTTTAGAATACTACATGCATGGAGTCTAACTTCACTCGTGCTTGGCCTTTCAGGATGCTTGCCCTGATTCCTTACCTTGATGTGAACCAAATAATATCCATGAACACGAAATAACTCTTACAACTACTCGGTAGAGTAATACGAACATTCAAAATCATACACGGCATTAGCCACACTAATGACATCGTGATACTATATGGTCATACCATCTTAAAAAGCATTGTCTAAACATCTTGATTCCCAGCAACTTGCGTAGGCAGCCCAGACTTACATCAATCACACTAAGCACATATACTCAAATGACTAATTCATCCAAATATCAATCTGGAAGTAGACACTAAGTCCTCGACATCCACTTTGTTTCTTGGTTCATAAGCGACACACCAACTCGGGCAACCTTTGTTCTTCTCGAACAACTGTAGTAGCACTCCACGGTGACCCGCTCGAATAAGCAATACTGCTCCAACAATCCTCAAGTTGACTCTTCACTCAAATCCGAGAAAACAAACTTCCCTTAAGGATACCTCGAATCACAACCAATTCCGAAACTAAATCCATCAAAATCTTTAAAACCCTGGCACTCTGGTAATTCCTACATCTTACAATACACCTCGGAAGAATCTAACAGGAGCTCACTTGCCAAAATCTTGCTTCTCTCCAAAATCCAAATTCGTTCACAACTCAAGTAACCATACCACCTTGCATGTATCTGCTTCATACACTATTAAAACTGAAAACCAAGTCTATCGACCACCTGATTCAGAGCTACTGTCAACAAGAGATTAAGGATGATGGGTCCCTCGATTTGTCAATAGGCGATTAACAATCATGATGGTGACATAAACCATCTCTACCAACTATGACATCTTCAAACTTACATGAGTTACAAAAGCGTAACAACTTTGCTGAGGTCATCTAAGCCTGGCGCCGCTGAAGTAAACTTCTCCCACTTTTCAAACTCGTCTCTGCGGACAAACAATTTGAAACAAACAAATACAAGCGATGTTTCCACACATGTCGCATACAACGGATTAAACACACTAATAACTTAATTGACGAGGCCGACACGCTCTGATACCACTAATGTAACACCCAATTCACCCAGTTTTATATGCAAAAATCGAGTAATTTTAAAATTTCATAAATTAAATCTTTGGCGTTACACCATCAAAAACAACTCACTTTAAAACAATTTACTTTAAAGTATAAATTCGGATACATAGCATCGGAAAACATAAATTGATTCATAGAAATCAAAACATCTCCTTTACTAAACTTCCTCATCAAAATCATGCTTTTCACAAGATTATGGTTCTTATTCACAAAAGGAATAATAATAAAACATCAACAACAAAGGCGACATAAATATTTCCCCAAGGTGCTACGTATCGAGGCGACACCAACTCGACTAATAGCGACTATAGACTCCGTCTTCGCAACGCATGTTACCAATATATATAGGTGTGGCGAAACAAGTAAAGGTGAGATACTCCAAAAATATAATTAAGGCATGATTATATATATATATATATATATATATATGTATATAGTCGGAATATAAAGGGTATAGATTAATAAGTACAATTCAACACATAATCAAAACTCACTTTATAGTCATCTAAAGTATTGTAATCTACACTAAATCACCATAACCTCATCGGCATAAAGCGTCGCAGCAACACACATAACATCGTCACCCACTGATCAGTCAGGGTAATACATCACTAATTAACACGGTGAGTCTTAAACAACAACATCCACCAACAATATTAAATAATGCTAATAATATAAGCAACCGCAAACAAATCATCACAATTGGCTAAAGTCCATCTTCGCTTTTGGCATAAAGCCATCATCACAACACATCATCGCAAACATCACATCATATATCATACATGATTCAATATCATCCATCAATCAACAACATGAATAGCAAATAACTCGAGACATAAACATAACTTAGACTCTCTGAGACACGACTATAATATGCATGTGGTACCCATTGCTTTGTCGTAATGAGGGACATGGCATAAATAGATCTTATTTCGGCATAAAAGCCATCATAAACGGCAAAAGCCCTCTTAAACATGAAATATATGTGACTCGACAATAAAAACAGCAACACAAAACATCATCGCTCATCAAATTGGCATAAAGCCTCATGTATAATTTATCAAAACAAGATAAATATATCATCGCATCATAATTGCATTATAAACATCACTAATAAATTCACAAAAGTCATGCATTCCTAACCGGAAGCATTTATTAACAACATAAATTTCATCATGTACAAAACATATATCATCATTACATATCAACAAGTATTCATCAATAAATACACCATTCAAATCTACGTTTATTCACACGCATCATTATCATTAATTCACTAAATTCCAAAAGCGGGAAAATAATCAAGACACCTATAATCATCGAAAAGCCATTCTAACAATAGGTATTAATCATCATTGTCAACTTGAAACGGATTGTCCATCGTACTATAAATCTACTAAAACACCGTCCATTAAATTTCTTGTAAATTGAAGCATTTGAGATGGTCTCGTAAAACTCATAATTTCTAAAACTAACCCGCCATTCACGTTCTACCGTTAGAACTTAGCTATTGCGTCAATTTTAGATGAATTCGGACAACTTGCTCGGGTCGTGAATTCTTAGGAATCGAATCGAGACATAATCGGGTTCTAAATTAATCGGTATCTTACCCTAATTATATTTTGTTGGCTATTGTAGTATGGAAAATGAAGTAAACCAAAAGACCATAATCTGGAGGTTGTCTAATCAAGGCATGAAAACTCGCTTGTCGCCATTATCACACAGGGACGTTAGTCCCAGATGAAAGAGACAAGGACGGCTGCCTTAAGGCTATAGGCATTCCAAATATAAATTAACCCATATGTAAAGCAAGGACAAATTAGGTCGGCAATTAAATACTCACGGCGGTTTCCTCTTTGTTTTTCTCTCACATTTAATTTTACCAACCAATTTTTACACATTTTATTATTTTCATCCTATAGAGATCTAATCAACTCAACATTAAATTATACATCATTTTTACCATGCATTTCCTAGTTCCTATGATACCGGTATAATTCTAAATTTACTTACTCTTAATCTAAATTTATAGTTTTTTTTTCAACAATTAACCACCAAACCCTATAACAACTATTAATCTTTTCCCCAAGTTCAAATATAATCATCAAAACCCTAACTATGGATGAAGAAATCAAACCCACTTACCTCAAAGTGGATGATTCAAGATGCTCCAACAAAACCCAAATCCATGCTTTTCTTGCCTCTTCTTCTTCTTCTCAAACCCTCTCTTTCTCTGAGTTTCTATGTTAGGATTTTATTTATTGTTGGAAGGAAAGAAAACAAAGGAAAAGGTTTTATAAGTTGTTTCCTTACTAACTTCCTCTCTTGCTCTTGTTTGGCTTGGTGTATTTATGAATGGAAAGAAAATGAGGAGAAATGGTTTATAATGTGTTTCTTAGTTGAAAACCCAATTCTCATCAATTACTCATCACACCAACCAATTCTTACAATATAACACATTAATAATATTTACCAATATTATTTATTCAATCAATTAAATAATTTAGAAATTAAATATCGGATCAGATAATGATTTAGAAGAGCAGATAAAAACCCGGCCCGAACACGGCGTCATGAATAAATTAATAGATATATTAATTAATATAATTATTTTCGTCGCAAAACAATGTGCACGATAATTCAAAAATATTAATATAATATAATATTAAATAAAGCGAAATTACTGATAAGTCTTCAGAAAATATGGTGAAACTTGAAGTGAATATAAGTCTTCAGATAATTTGATACAATTTGAAGTGAATATAAGTCTTCAGAAAATCTGGTTAAAGTTTAAGTGAATACAGTCTTGATCGATGAAATTTGAAGTGAATATAACTCTTGAAAATCTGATGAAATTTGAAGTGAATATATGTCTTCAAAAAATCTGATGAAATTTGAAGTGAATATAAGTCTTCAGAAAATCTGATGAAATTTTAAGTAAATATAAGTCTACAAAAAATCCGGTAAAACTTGAAGTGAATATAATTCTTTAGAAAAGTAGATATAATTTTAAGTGAATATCAGTCTTCAGAAAATCTGGTTAAAATTGAAGTAATTACAAGTCTTTAGAAAATCTGATGAAATTTTAAGTGAATATATCTTGGAAAAATACATTTGAAATTTGAAGTGAATATAAGTCTTTAGAAAATCTGATGAGATTTGAAGTGAATATAAGTCTTCAGAAATTAGATGAAATTTAAAGTGAATACAAGTCTTCATAAAATCTGGTTAAAATTGAAGTGAATACAAGTCTTCAAAAAATCTAATGAATTTGGAAGTGAATATAAGTCTTAAGAAAATAGGTGAAATTTGAAGTGAATATAACTCTTCAGAAAATCAGATGAAATTTGAAGTGAATATAAGTCTTCAGAAAATTTGGTGAAACTTGAAATGAATATAAGTCTTCAGATGAATAGATTAAATTTGTAGTGAATATAAGTCTTCAAAAATCGGGTTAGTTTAAGTGAATACAAGTCTTCAAAAATGGATGAAATTTAAGTGAATAAAGTCTTGAGAAAATTTGATGAAATTTGAAGTGAATATATAGTGAGAAAATATGATGAAATTTAAGTGGATATAAGTCTTGAAAAATCGATGAAATTTGAAGTGAATATAAGTCTTTAGAAAATCAGTGAAATTTGAAGTGAATATAAGTCTTGAAAAATCGTGACGTTGAAGTGAATATAAGTCTTCCATAAAATTAGATAAAATTTGAAGTAAATATAAGTCTTGAGAAAATCTGGTTAAACTTGAAGTGAATCAAGTCTTTGAAATTCTAATGAAATTTCAAGTGAATAAAATACTTGGAAAATCTAATGAAATTTGAAGTGAATATAAGTCTTGGAAAATAAGTGAAAATTGGAAGTGAATATAGTCTTGAGAAAATTAGATGATATTTGATGAATATAAGTCTTGAGCACGGTTAAAATTGAAGTGAATACAAGTCTTGAAAATCGTGAAATTTGAAGTGAATATAAGTCTTCAAAAATCGGTTATAGTTTAAGTGATCTGAGTCTTGAGAAAATCGATGAAATTTGAAGTGAATAAATTCTTGAAGGTCAATGAAATTTGAAGTGAATATAAGTCTTGAAATCGATGAAACAGGTGAATATAAGTCTTGAAAATTAGATGAAATTTGAAGTGAATATAAGTCGTCAAAAAATCTGGTTATAGTTTAAGTGAATAAAAGTCTTCAGAAAATATGATGAAATTTGAAGTGAATATAAGTCTTCAGAAAATGTAATGAAATTTGAAGTGAATATAAGTCTTCAGAAAGTCTGATGAAATTTGAAGTGAATATAAGTCTTGAAAATGTGAAACTTGAGTGAATATAAGTCTTGAATTAGAAATTTTAGGTGAATATAAGTCTTCAGGAAATCTGGTTAAAATTGAAGTAATTACAAGTCTTCAGAAAATCTTATCAAATTTTAAGTGAATATAAGTCTTCAGAAAATCTGGTTAAAATTAAAGTGAATACAAGTCTTCAGAAAATCTGATGAAATTTGAAGTGAATATAAGACTTCAGAAAATCTGATGAAATTTGAAGTGAGTACATGTCTTCAGAAAATCTGATGAAATTTGAATTGAATATAAGTCTTCAGAAAATCTTAAGAAATTTGAACTGAATATAAGTCTCCAGAAAATCTGATGAAATTTTAAGTAAACATAAGTCATCAAAAAATCCGGTGAAACTTGAAGTGAATATAATTCTTTAGAAAATTAGATATAATTTTAAGTGAATATCAGTCTTCAGAAAATCTGGTTAAAATTGAAATAATTACAAGTCTTTAGAAAATCTGATGAAATCTTAAGTGAATATATGTCTTCAGAAAATCTGGTGAAATTTGAAGTGAATATAAGTCTTTAGAAAATCTGATGACATTTGAAGTGAATATAAGTCTTCGGAAATTAGATGAAATTTAAAGTGAATATAAGTCTTCATAAAATCTAGTTAAAATTGAGGTGAATACAAGTCTTCAGAAAATCTGACGAAATTTGAAGTGAATATAAGTCTTCAGAAAATCTTGTGAAACTTGAAGAGAATATAAGTCTTCAGAAATTAGATGAAATTTGAAGTGAATATAAGTCTTCAAAAAATCTGGTTAATATTGAAGTGAATACAAGTCTTCAGAAAATCTAATGAAATTTGAAGTGAATATAAGTCTTCAGAAAATCTTGTGATACTTGAAGTGAATATAAGTCTTCCGAAAATCTGATGAAATTTGAAGTGAATATAAGTCTAAAGAAAATCTGGTGAAAATTGAAGTGAATACTAGTCTTCAAAAAATCTGATAAAATTTGAAGTAAATATAAGTCTTCAGAAAATCTGATGAAATTTGAAGTGAATATTAGTCTTTAGAAAATCTGATGAAATTTGCAGTTAATCTAAGTCTTCAAAAAATCCGGTTAAATTTGAAGTGAATACAAGTCTTCAGAAAATCTGATGAAATTTGAAATGAATATAATTCTTCAGAAAATCTGGTGAAACTTGAAGTGAATATAAGTCTTCAGAAAATTAGATGAAATTTGAAGTGCATATAATTCTTCAGAAAATCTGGTTAAAATTGAAGTGAATACAAGTCTTCAGAAAATCAGATGAAATTTTAAGTGATTATAAGGCTTTAGAAAATCTGATGAAATTTGAAGTGAATATAAGTCTTTAGAAAATCTAACAAAATTTGAAGTGAAGATAAGTCTTGGAAAATGCGAGTGAAACTTGAAGTGAATATAAGTCTTAAGAAATTATATGAAATTTAAAGTGAATATAAGTCTTCAGAAAATCTGGTTAAACTAGAAGTGAATAGAAGTCTTCAGAAAATCTGTTGAAATTTGAAGTGAATATAAGTCTTAAAATATCTGATGAAATTTGGAGTGAATATAACTCTTCAGAAAATATGATGAAATTTGAGGTGAATATAAGTCTTCAGAAAATCTGAGGAAATTTGAAGTGAATACAAGTCTTCGAAAAATCTGATGAAATTTGAAGTGAATATAAGTCTTCAGAAAATCTGATGAAATTTGAAGTGAATATAAGTCTTCAATAAATCTGATGAAATTTTAAGTGAATATAAGTCTTCAAAAAATCTGGTGAAACTTGAATTGAATATAATTCTCTAGAAAATTAGATGAAATTCGAAGTGAATACAAGTCTTTAGAAAATCTGGTTAAAATTGAAGTGAATACAAGTCTTCGGAAAATCTGATGAAATTTGAAGTGAATATAAGTCTTCAGAAAATCTGATGAATTTGAAGTGAATATAAGTCTTCAGAAAATCTAGTGAAACTTGAAGTGAATATAAGTCTTAAGAAATTAGATGAAATTTGAAATGAATATAAGTCTTCAGAAAATCTGGTTAATATTGAAGTGAATACAAGTCTTCAGAAAATCTGATGAAATTTGATGTGATTATAAGTGTTCAGAAAATCTGGTGAAACTTTAAGTGAATATAAGTCTTCAGAAAATCTAGTGAAACTTGAAGTGAATATAAGTCTTCCAAAATTAGATAAAATTTGAAGTGAATATAAGTCTTCAGAAAATCTGGTTAGTATTGAAGTGAATACTAGTCATCAGAAAATCTGATGAAATTTGAAGTGAATATTAGTCTTTAGAAAATCTGATGAAATTTGCAGTTAATCTAAGTCTTCAAAAAATCCGGTTAAATTTGAAGTGAATACAAGTCTTCAGAAAATCTGATGAAATTTGAAATGAATATAATTCTTCAGAAAATCTGGTGAAACTTGAAGTGAATATAAGTCTTCAGAAAATTAGATGAAATTTGAAGTGCATATAATTCTTCAGAAAATCTGGTTAAAATTGAAGTGAATACAAGTCTTCAGAAAATCAGATGAAATTTTAAGTGATTATAAGACTTTAGAAAATCTGATGAAATTTGAAGTGAATATAAGTCTTTAGAAAATCTAACAAAATTTGAAGTGAAGATAAGTCTTGAAAATCTGGTGAAACTTGAAGTGAATATAAGTCTTAAGAAATTATATGAAATTTAAAGTGAATATAAGTCTTCAGAAAATCTGGTTAAACTAGAAGTGAATAGAAGTCTTCAGAAAATCTGTTGAAATTTGAAGTGAATATAAGTCTTAAAATATCTGATGAAATTTGGAGTGAATATAACTCTTCAGAAAATATGATGAAATTTGAGGTGAATATAAGTCTTCAGAAAATCTGAGGAAATTTGAAGTGAATACAAGTCTTCGAAAAATCTGATGAAATTTGAAGTGAATATAAGTCTTCAGAAAATCTGATGAAATTTGAAGTGAATATAAGTCTTCAATAAATCTGATGAAATTTTAAGTGAATATAAGTCTTCAAAAAATCTGGTGAAACTTGAATTGAATATAATTCTCTAGAAAATTAGATGAAATTCGAAGTGAATACAAGTCTTTAGAAAATCTGGTTAAAATTGAAGTGAATACAAGTCTTCAGAAAATCTGATGAAATTTGAAGTGAATATAAGTCTTGAAAATCGTGAATTTGAAGTGAATATAAGTCTTCAGAAAATCTAGTGAAACTTGAAGTGAATATAAGTCTTAAGAAATTAGATGAAATTTGAAATGAATATAAGTCTTCAGAAAATCTGGTTAATATTGAAGTGAATACAAGTCTTCAGAAAATCTGATGAAATTTGATGTGAATATAAGTGTTCAGAAAATCTGGTGAAACTTTAAGTGAATATAAGTCTTCAGAAAATCTAGTGAAACTTGAAGTGAATATAAGTCTTCCAAAATTAGATAAAATTTGAAGTGAATATAAGTCTTCAGAAAATCTGGTTAGTATTGAAGTGAATACTAGTCATCAGAAAATCTGATTAAATTTGATGTGAATATAAGTCTTCATAAAACCTGGTGAAACTTTAAGTGAATATAAGACTTCAGAAAAACTGATGAAATTTGATGTGAATATAAGTCTACAGAATATCTGGTGAAAATTGAAGTGAATACAAGTCTTCAAAAAATCTGATAAAATTTGAAGTATATATAAGTCTTCAGAAAATATGATGAAATTTGAAGTGAATATAAGTCTTCAGAAAATCTGATGAAATTTGCAGTTAATCTAAGTCTTCAGAAAATCTGGTTAAAATTGAAGTGAATACAAGTCTTCAGAAAATCTGATGAAATTTGAATTGAATATAATTCTTCAGATAATCTGGTGATACTTGAAGTGAATATAAGTCTTCAGAAAATCTGAAGAAATTTGAAGTGAATATAAGTCTTCAGAAAATCTGGTGAAACTTGAAGTGAATATAAGTCTTAAGAAATTATATGAAATTTAAAGTGAATATAAGTCTTCAGAAAATATGGTTAAAATTAAAGCGAATACAAGTCTTCAGAAAATCTGATGAAATTTGAAGTGAATATAACTCTTCAGAAAATATGATTAAATATGAAGTGAATATAAGTCTTCAGAAAATTTGGTGAAACTTGAAGTGAATATAAGTCTTCAGATAATTAGAGGAAATTTGAAGTGAATATAAGTCTTCAGAAAATATGGTTAAAATTGAAGTAATAACAAGTCTTCAAAAAATCTGATGAAATTTTAACTGAATATATGTCTACAGAAAATCTGTTGAAATTTGAAGTGAATATATGTCTTTAGAAAATCTGATGACATATGAAGTGAATATAAGTCTTCAGAAAATCTGATGAAATTAGAAGTGAATATAAGTCTTTAGAAAATCTGATGAAATTTGAAGTGAATATAACTCATCAGAAAATCTGATGAAATTTGAAGTTTATATAAGTCTTGAGAAAATCTTGTCAAACTTGAAGTGAATATAAGTCTTCAGATAATTAGATACAATTTGAAGTGAATATAAGTCTTCAGAAAATCTGGTTAAAGTTTAAGTGAATACAAGTCTTCAGAAAATCTGATGAAATTATAAGTGAATATAAGTCTTCAGAAAATATGATGAAATTTTAAGTGAATATAAGTCTTCAGAAAATATAATGAAATTTGAAGTGAATATAAGTCTTCAAAAAATCTGGTGAAACTTGAAGTGAATATAATTCTTTAGAAAATTAGATGAAATTTTAAGTGAATATAAGTCTTCAGAAAATCTGGTTAAAATTAAAGTAATTACAAGTCTTTAGAAAATCTAATGAAATTTTAAGTGAATATATATCTTCAGAAAATCTATTGAAATTTGAAGTGAATATATTTCTTTAGAAAATATGATGACATTTGAAGTGAATATAAGTCTTCAGAAATTAGATGAAATTTAAATTTAATAAAAGTCTTCAGAAAATCTAGATAAAATTGAAGTGAATACAAGTGTTCAGAAAATCTGATGAAATTTGAAGTGAATATAAGTCTTCAGAAAATCTGATGAAATTTTAAGAGAATATAACTCGTCAGAAAATCTGGTTAAAGATTAAGTGAATACAATTCTTCAGAAAATCTGATGAAATTTGAAGTGAATATAAGTCTTCAGAAAATCTGAGGAAATTTGAAGTGAATATATGTCTTCAGAAAATCTGATGAAATTTGAAGTTAATATAAGTCTTCAGAAAATCTGATGAAATTTGAAGTGAATATAAGTCTTCAGAAATTAGATGAAATTTAAATTCAATATAAGTCTTCATAAAATCTGGGTAAAATTGAAGTGAATAGAAGTCTTCAGAAAATATAATGAAATTTGAAGTGAATATAATTCTTGAGAAAATCTGATGAAATTTGAAGTGAAAATAACTCTTCAAAAAATCTGATGAAATTTGAAGTGAATATAAGTCTTCAGAAAATCTGGTGAAACTTGAAGTGAATATAAGTCTTCAGATAATTAGATTAAGTTTGTAGTGAATATAAGTCTTCAGAAAATCGGGTTAAAGTTTAAGTGAATACAAGTCTTCAAAAAATCATATGAAATTTGAAGTGAATATAAGTCTTCAGAAAATCTGATGAAATTTGAAGTGAATATATGTCTTCAGAAAATCTTATGAAATTTGAAGTGAATATAAGTCTTCAGAAAATATGGTGAAGTTGTATGTTAATATAAGTCTTCAAAAAATTCATGAAGCTTGAAGTGAATATAACTCTTTAGAAAATTAGATATAATTTTAAGTGAATATAAGTCTTCAGAAAATCTGGTTTAAATTGAAGAAATTACAAGTCTTCATAAAATCTGATGAAATTTTAAGTGAATATATGTCTTCAGAAAATCTGTTGAAATTTGAAGTGAATATATGTCTTTAGAAAATCTGATGACATTTGAAGTGAATATAAGTCTTCAAAAATTAGATGAAATTTGAAGTGAATATAAGTCCTATAAGCCTATTCCCACATCATCAGTTAACAGCGAGTGCAAATTTTCAAGTGTACTCGAGTGTTCAATCATCTTCTACCTCCAGGTCACGAAAGGCAGACACGCCAATCTAACCCTTCCAATACAAGAAGATTGAACAGGGGCCGCTGTCATACCCCAAAATTTGCCCTCCTACTTCTCGAAATATTTCATACATCTATACTCAAGGATTCCTCAAGGGTTGATCAGACAAACCTTCTCTTAGACAATCAACCCAAAGTAGGGTTTGGCTATTCTCAGGTCAAGATGGACTTCCAACATTTCCAATGGTCATCATGCCTCCTCACATGCTTCAAAGATTCTCCATGTCAAGTTTCAAGCTTCACAAGTCAAATTTCCTCAAACAATTGCTCAGATGGTTGAAAATCAGTTGTATTGGACAAAAAGTCAACTGAACTTTGACTGAGCATAACTTCTTCATACTTTCTCAGAAATTTTTCCACCACCTCTCATTTTGAAGGAAATTCAATTCTCTACAACTTCATGTCTCACAAGAATGTTCAAAAAATGCCTCATTTGGAAGGTATGGATCAAAACATTACAGGTCCTTTTCAAAGTCAACAAAAATTCAACTTTTTGCTTTGAAGATTTATTGAGCATGGAAACTCCAATTGAGATGAAACCAAAGATGTTGGTTAGAGGACACTTATAGATTTCTAAAAAGTCCAACAACACTCAAAAATGTGGAAAATTGAGCAAAATACACCTTGCACAAGTTGGGTATTTTTGAAGAAGTGCACACAGAGAGATACTTGTAAAAATCCAAAATTTTACAAATGGGCCTAGTTTTTCTTCATTCAAACTTGTTCCTTAGACAATTTGGAACATCCAAGCCCAATGCCACGAATTTTAGCTTTATTTTTCTATTTAATTTGGATTTTATTCATTTAAATACAAATTAAATTAAAAATAATTATAAAATCAAAATTAAATGCAAGATTGATTTTCTCTCATGCTTGAGGTCCAAGTAACTCACACTGGTGGCAAATTTTGAAATTTGCATAGATTTGTAAGTATTTGATTGAAATTTGATCAATAAAGGAAGATTTGATTTCATACAAAATCAAATATTTTCTACATTCATTGATCATTATTTGCTCTTGAATTGAGACTAAATCCATCCACTATAAATATACAATGCCTACACAACAAGAAAGAAACGAGAAAAATTGCTTGGAAGAACCCTAATCAATTTTAAAAACCGTGTGTTGCAAGCAAGTGGCAGCCCTAGTTCGACTTGATTCAATCGATTTTGAGCATCAAACACATTCCTTGACATCTCTGAAGCATTCTAGACCTTTACATCATTCAAAGCATCAAGAATCGAGCAATCCGGTTTTGGTTTGTTCTTATATTTTCAAAATCGATTTCTATTATTCATGCATTTTAACACTTTTTGATTGTTTGTTCATGATCACATCAAGTTTGCAAGCTATCTGGGTAGCCCAATCGCATTTAATGACTGGGCGAAAACCACCGTTGTTAGGGTTTCGGGCTTGATTAGGACTTCACTAAATTGGAAAAATTGGACCGAACCAAGCATACCGGGATAATCGATGAATGAAAGCAGTCGATTCATGTACTCACAATTCATTTATATTACTTGTATAAGATTTTGATTTTGCGGGGCCTTAGCGTCGAACAAAGACCTAAATGTTTAAAAATTCAAAGCGAAGAAGGCGATGGTTTGGCGCATCTTACGGGCAATCGAGAGGCGACAGTTTAAAAGCCATTTGTTTCGTTTCCTAACACGTGTACAAGTTAGCTCGGTTGGTAAAGGCGTGCATGTCACCAGGGAACTGAGTTGAATCTGACCATGGCAATGTGTTTTTACAAGTTTTGCATATTTTTCTATTTTTAATTTTCTTTAATATTTTCCATGCATTTTATTTTATCTTCTAATATTTTTATCATGCATTTAAAAAATACCAAAATATTTATTTTTTCATAATCATCGAAAATGCTTATTTAATTTTAAAATTAAAATTATTATTTTGCATGCATATTTAATTTAATTTCTAATTAATCATTAAAATAGCTTTTAATTGTTTTAAATTATCAAATCAACTCCAAAAATTACCAAAAATTTATTTTATCATATTAATGTCATTATTAACACAAAAACCTTTTCTCATTCAAAAATACTTATTTTTACTAACATTTTCCTCTTATGCAATTTTCTTTCGTTTTCGATTTTGCATACATTTTGAGTTACACGTTTGAGACGATTTTCTTGCTTTTCTTTTTAATTATGTAATTTTCTATGGGATGTAATAGTTTAATTAGAATTTTATTTTCCGCTTTTCAATTATGTATCGCCCAAAGTCATGTAATAGCGTGGGACATTTACTTTCCGCACTTTACATTCCAATTTACTTTACACCCTATAAAGCGCTAGTAATTAGGCGTGTATGGCAAGATTAAAATTGGACATAGCTCACTCATAACTCTAAGATAAAATACAGAAATCAACACTCTTTTCACACATACCCCTTAGGGTAATTCTCTCTCGTTGCCTTACAATTCAAATGGTCAAGTCCTCGAGCGTAGGGGTATTCTAGCACCGTTGCCTTCAAACAAATCATCATAGTCCCTTGATACAAGATCATAGACCCACGATGTAAGCCTACGAATACATGATCTTGACCCTCGATTGTCGCCTCGAAAATGATGGTAGTCCCTTGAATGTGCTAGGATACTTCCTACAAGTTGGCTTCATGACCATCCGATGTCCTTCAAATGTCCGCTATCATCGAATGGAGTTACCTACCAACTAATGGTATGGATAGCTATTCTAAAGGAGCGTAAAATAACAACGACCAATTACGAGTAGGTAATAAGACTTTTAGTTGCTTGCTCTATCAAAATGCTTTTCACATCTCACACTTTTGTCAAAGTTCAAACTCTTTTCAAAAATGAAACATTTCCGAACACTTTGTATACATTCCTACATGAATCATTACAATGTCAAAGTGAAATTCCTTTTCAAAACATTTTTGTCAAACACACAGAAAGCACAATTTTAAAATGATCTAAGAGCAACTAAGAGCCCGTAGATAACTACGGATGGAAAGGGGTGCTAATACCTTCCCTTTTCATAACCTTCTCCCTTACTCAGAATCTAACGAAGGTCTTTTCCTGTTCTTTTCACCTTCCCTTAATTGGATAAAAGAAAAGTCGGTGGCGACTCTTACTATCCGCACATTTGCGATACAAAAATCTCAAAGTCAAGTTCACCGTATTACAGTCGCGAAGCCATTCCTAATAACCGAACATTAATCATAATCGTCAACGTCGCAATCGGATTGTCCATACGTGTCTTAAATCCCTAAAGCGAAATCGATTCAATTAAACCATAATTAAGCCTATTTTAGGTTATCTCGTAAAAACTCGCAACTTCTAAAAACTAACCTCACCACTAAGTTCTACACGTCAAACTTAACTAGCACGTCAATTTTCGTTGAATTCGGAGCAACTTGCTCCGTCGTTGAATTTACCGAAATCGGAAAATCGGAATATAATCGGGTTCCAAAAGAAATCGAAAATTTTTAAGGTTACGGATGCATCAACGGGCCCGTGTGCATCAACCGGACCCGTGTTGAAAAGCCACCGAGCGTGCAAAATGCCCAAGATAGAGAATCAACACGGGTGTTCACGGTGACTTACGGTGAAACAACCTAATCCTCAAACTATCAAACAAGCGTTATGATTGTTGTTTTAATCCCTTTGGTAACTTGCGGGATCGACTAGATTGATCCTATGGGGTTATTGGTTGTTGGCATAAACTTAAAATGATGGTTCATGTTCAAGGCTTACTTTTAATGTTTTATTTATATATATTTCAAGTATGTTTCGATTATGATGTCCAATAAGTTGATAACGAAATCAAGTAAAATGGTATAAAACTAGTTCGAACAAGTAAGGCGTAAAGACTTGAATTGCGAAAAGTATACAAATCGGGAATGTTTAAAGTTTCTTGAATGTAAAGACTTTCAAAATAAAGCATGAAGTGAAAAGACAAGAATTTAAAGGCAAGTATGTAAAAGTTTTCTGGAAAATAAAAGCATGAATGTAAGAGTTTCAAAAAGTAAAAGACTTCAAAACGAAAGGAAAAGCATTTAGATGCATGGAAGATTAAATGACTTTGAATAAAAAAGTTTAAAGGACATTGATGCAAGGAAAAGTAAACTGGAAAGATAAAGATACATTCTTAAAGGATAAAAGTGGTGCAATCATACGTACATCATTCGCGCATTCGTTTCCCTATCCATGTGGTATTTTGAATGTTACTGAATTTTAGTACAATAGATATGCCACACGAAATCCTAACACTAAGACTTCTATTTATACTATTTTGACCATAACGGTCGGACTTATGAAAGCTTGCCACGTTTCGGACATGCAGAATACTATGCTTCTCTAGCCTCCACGTCTCCGAACCGTTTTTCAGCGCTCATATTCGAACTTCCATTCATCCCGCTCAATTTTGAATTTCAAATATCTAAACTGCCTTTCGATTTGAACTCGCTTCCTGACACCACGCTATTACCATTTCGAAGCTCCTTCTACATGTATTATCACAATTGCTACTCGAAGCTCCAAGTCTCAATATCTTATTCGAAGAGCTGATTCTTTCATTCCAAATCATGGCATTTCCCTCAATCCAATGAATACTGACATTGTTTCATTTCGAGCTCAATGGTTCTTATTCAAATTACCTGCATCGAAATCTTCAGCCAACAAAGTGCCCCTTTAAAATATGTATTTCGAATCCCTATCTGAGAAATACTTATTTTAAATATATACAAGCAAGATTTTAATGTGACCTTGAGCAATTATGACACTGTATATTACGTCAGTCATGACGGCTCTTGGGTGAAGCAACTCGATTTTCAAAAATCTTTTAATTCTCAAAAACTAGTCAAATCGCCACCTAATTTTATTCGTTCTAAAAAGAACGGGGAAATATAGATAAAACCCCAAACAAGCGGATAAGGCGGTCTACGTGACCGAAAAAGTGGGATCGGGAGTCGATTATGCAAGGGGAAGGTATTAGCACCCCTTACATCCATCGTACTCGATGGGACCCATTTAATTCTACGCATTTGTGTGTGTGTTTATTGCTAAGTCATGAATACCAAAAGGAAAAGAAATTGTTTGTTATTATTTTGAGTTTGGCACGGTTTCGGAACCGTGTGCCTACATATTCCCTTGTGCAATGGGAAAGTCAAAACTCTGTAGTTCCTCTCGAAAAGGTTTTAAGTTTGTTGTATTGAGTTTATAAGAAAAATCGTGCGTTTAGACATTTCAAATACTTTGAACTAGGACTTGTTTTGTTTGTTTGAAAAGCTTAAGTCCTCGTTCGTATTTGAAACGACTATTACACTCTCTTTATCCGAAAAGAGTTTTTTAAATGATCGCGTATGAGCGATAAGAGAATTTGAATGAGTTGAATTGATTTTTATGCGGGTGAAAAGTACCGAACAATAGGACTAGCATCCTACGATTCAAATACTAGAAACAAGATGAACTCAATGTTCAACGAGTCGTCTATCATCCCAAAAGTTTTTCTTTTATGAAAGAGTGAAGTGAAACGAGGTTCACGTTATTAAGAATCTTTAAGTAATTAGTCTAGCATCCAACGACTTAAAGATTCGAAGTTCATTTTTTTGCAAGTGTTTAAACAATTAGTCTAGCATCCAACGGCTTAAACACTTGAGTTTTCTTTATGAAAGAATTTAGAAAATGCACTCGACGTTGGATCGAGGTTTGTAATTTAACTATGAAAGTGTTTTGGAGGTACGGATTACAATTAATTAAACAAGTGGACTAAGGCGTGATAATAGAAATGAGCGATTAATTACATACAAGCATTAGATAAATTAAAAGCCCATACAAGGTGGCTGACATAAATAAATAAACGATTTACATCGTGTAGGTGCATGCGCGAAATAAATTTAATCGACTAATTAAACAAAACTTAATCAAGTAATTAGTTTAATAAAATTAATCAGATGGGCCAATTAATTTTAAATAACCTAATTAGATAATTAAATAATGTTTAACTAATCAATCAAAGTTTCATTGTAAGCCCAAGAGTAAGTGTGGTGTGTGCAAAGATGTGTGGCCGTTGTGACGCTTCAAAGCTTTGTCAACTCAGGGTTAAAAAATGGCTCGCACGAGTATTAGTTTGAAAAAATGTTTTTGGTTTTGTGTTTGTGATGAATAATGAAATAAAATAAAGCAATAAAATTATTTACTAATTATCACAACATGTGGGGAATGGGGGTACAAATTTACAAATGGGGTAATATAGGAAGACGAAATAAAATGCTAAAAACTCCCTAATAATAAGAAAAATGTCTAACTAATACTAACATTATTATTTTTTTTGTATTTTTTTTGAATATGCTGAATATTTTGTTGGTTAAAAAAAAATAAAATAATGATGACAATTGTTAAAAAAAAGAAAATAATAGTATTTGGCAATAACCATAATAATAGTTATTTAAGTGATAATAATGATAATAGTAATTTATGTAACAATAATAATAATAAATATTTAAGTAATAATAATAAAAATAGTTATGTAAGTGAAAATAAATATAATAGTAATACTGATAGTAGTAATATAAATGTAATAGTAGTATAAATAATAATAAAACATAATAATAGTATTAATAATAATTAGTCCTAGGTTATAAACTAATTAAAACAAAAAAAAAATGCAAACGCAAAGTATCTGTTCTCTCTCGCTCCGTCTCTCATCGCGATCCAAAACCCAATCTCCTCTTCTTCTCTCGCGATAATCGCTGATCCTCACCGGTCTCTCTCATGGTTTCCGCTCGCGATCTCTCCCTCGATGTCGCCACTCTCTCTGTCTCTCATCGACCGTGACCCCTCTTCTCTCTTCTCACCGATCGCGATTCTGTTACCCATCTCCTTCGATCTCGTTTGCATGTTATAATTTCTGGTATTTTACCTTGATTCGTGTTGTTCTGAGATGGCTGGGCGAAAACAGAAAGGGATTTTGAAACCCAATTGTTCCGGTTGCTACGGCGATGATGATGGCGGAGACGCTGCGTCGGAGTCTCAACTGGTGAGATTGTTCTGACTCAAACTTCTTTCCTCTTCTTCTTTCTCTCTGAAGGGCTTAGGTTATTAGGAACATGATGATGAATTTAGGGTTTGATAGATGGTTTGTGGCTTTGGTTGGAACATAACGTATCTTGGCTTTTACGGGTTTGGAAATTATTAGGTCTTGTGTTTTGTAAACAGAGATACCCTTGGTCTTGGTGCTTTTGGTTGGGTTTTGAGCGATGTATGCTTGCTTTTTCTAGGTTTGGAAATTGTTAGGTCTTATGTTTTTTTTTGTAAGAACAGAGATACCTTGGTCTTGGTGCTTTTTGGTTGGGTTTTGAACTGATGTATACTTGTGGGTTCTCCTCCTTTTTTCTTTTTGTTTGTAAACTGATCGAACATATACTATATCTTTTTGGCTTCTTGGCGATATTCAATGAAGCTTTTTCTTCTATATCTCTTGGGCGGATCATATCCTTGTCTCTTTCTCTCTTTTGAGCGTGTCAGGATATTACCCTTGATCTTGTTTCCTTCTTCTACTTGGTATCTATTAAGAGCAGTGCTTGCTTGTCTTGGTCAACCATCCA
The DNA here is from genome assembly GCA_021764765.1 of Vicia sativa. Taxonomy (NCBI): domain Eukaryota; kingdom Viridiplantae; phylum Streptophyta; class Magnoliopsida; order Fabales; family Fabaceae; genus Vicia; species Vicia sativa. Next base: position 42,448,722 of record CM038794.1, on the reverse strand, counting down.
TACATACAGGGATCTTTATCGATCTATTGGCTTTTACCCTCTTTCACCTTTGGTGAAAACATAGTTTAAATTACTTTTCCTCTTACATGATCTTTCTTTGTATTAGTTACTTGTAGAGTTGATTTACTTCTTTCAACTTTATTATTCTTGGCTCTGTTGCCTCTAATCCTGTCTTTGGAATTTTGGTTTGAAAATATATTCTCGGTATGTATTACATTACGCATTGGGTAATGGTGTTGCATTTTGGGCCTTGATGAATTATAAATGGGCTATAGGAAACATGATCTGTCTGATTTCCTCCAGCACCTCCTTTTGTGAACCAACAATGGAAATTGTTGATGATTTGCAATGGAGGTTGCAGCCGATGAAGGAACTTTTAGTTCAGAGGCTCGATTGTAACCCTCGAAACCTGATTCCTATAACTAGCCCTAATGATGAGGTTGCAAAACTTTAACAATACCGTTTATGTTCAAGTAGGTAACTACTAATCAGGCTCTCTTTTCTTGCTTTCAGGTAAACAATGCGGAGGACAAAATTTAGAGACACGAAGGCGAAGAAAACTTGCATAGTAACAAGAGGATAAAGTGACATTAAGATGCATCTTTGGCTGAATCAAATTCGCCTTGGAATTCTTTAGGACTTAGATCTTTAGAAATAGAATGCTTGTATTTGTTGTAAAGAAAATGTGTAAACATCTCCTTGTAAACTTATTAAGTTTTGAAAAAAATTGCATGATATTTTCCTTCTTGCCGTGGCATTTGTAAGAACAATTCGTTTTCGAACGAAATTCCGTGAAACAAACAAAATTATTCCAACCATCCTTGTATGAAATGATTCCATGAATTGTGCACCAAAATCCCTCATTTGTGAGTCCACAATTGTAACCGAGTTCTCACGTAATAATAAGAACTTCCCTTTTTTTTCATTGAATCTTAAAATTCCAATTTTGCACTTTTGCTTGAAACATCTTGTAATTATCTCCGGCTAGCAAATTCATACAGCGAGAACGGTGTTTTCCTTTACCAAATTCCAATAACTCAAGTAAACAAAAAAAGAATTTCTTTTCTCTTTTAAAACTTAGATTCTCAAATAAATAATTATTTTTGAATTTAAGTTCTAAAACAAATAATTCTCTTTTTTTTTCGGACAAATAAATCTAAACAACCTTTTGCACCAATAGTTGAAATCGTTGAAACCTCTTGAATTTGAATTGAATCGATTAATAGAACTTTCCACCACTTTTCCATGAAAAATCCTTAGTAAAAAATTCCTCAAATTGTAATAAACAAACACACATTTTGAAAATAATGGGATGAAGCGAAGGGAAATTTTGGGGTGCGACAGTTTATTCAATCATCTTAGACACAGTAAGTGAGAAAGATTGACAACTTTCGAGCGTTCAAGGTGGAAGAGGATTGAATACTAGAAGAACAAAATTTGCCCTACTGCGAAACCAATGCCACAAAGAAAGCAGATAACATATCTTGGTTACGGGCCAAGAAAAGCGCTTGAAGAAAACTTGCTAAGCCTTAGCAATGCCTTAACACAATTACTAGGAGATTTTAACAACACTGGGGATAACCGTGTAACCGAAATGACTTTGACAACAATTTTAACGAACCTGCTATGAGAAGAGAAACAGACTTCTCAAGCGAACAGAAAAACAATATATTAAGAATTTGACATGAATGAGAACTTAACAAAGAGTTCCCTGAACTAAGGACTACCTGGAGACCTTAAACAGAATTGAAAAATGACACGATTGAGAACTTAACAAAGAGTTCCCTGAATGACATGATTGAGAACTTAACAAAGAGTTCTCTGAAAACTAAGGAATACCTGGAAACCTTAAACATAATTGAAATGACATGATTGAGAACTTAACAAAGAGTTCTCGAATGACAAGAGATTGAGCACTTACAAAGAGTTATACGAATAGATGGCTTAGAACAATATCGGATTGTTGGTGCAGTGCGAGGAGCCATGGCATGCTGAATGTCTTTGATCGTGTAACCTCTGAGTTACCCGCAGAACAAAATTAGTAGCGCACCCGAGAGTACAATCCTCTCGGGATAAACAAAACAATATCCAGCACACCGGCGTGATATAGATGTTTATGAAGTCGGTAAATCTTGTTTAAGCGTTTACGATGAGAGATCTTCTTGAACATGTCGGACATGTTGAACAACTTCAGAGTTGACAAGATCTTCAATTTGTATGCGAGATAGCTTTACCGTTGATAGAAGAATCGAGTTAGCGCCTATGGTGAAAAACTTCTAGGGTAATGAGCTTCGAATCGCTGACATTGTATGGACAATGCGTTGTAGCAAGTGGATATGTAGATCAACGTCTGAGTTGGAGAAATATCTTGAGATTTGAATAAACATCCCGCCGGGTGGATATTTATTTGTTGAGTAGTTGATAACTTACTGGGGAAATAAACACACCAGAAGTTTGATGTAATTTTAAAGAACAACTCGGAGGTATATGGTGGAAGCCACCATGATATTCTTGAGAAGATTCTTGTCTGAAAGAAATCTTTGAAAAATACCAAGAATAATGTTGTAGTAATCCTTTCCGAAGGAGATTCATTTGGGGAGAGAAATAAGCTTCACTGGAGAAACTTCGTAAGAAAACCATGTGGAAAAATCACAGGGGATTCCCGGTTGATAATTTTGCTGACGTTTGAGTCCGTCTGAAAGAGACAACTGTTTCGCTGGGGAAAACATCTTGATTTGGAGGAACCATCAGTTGTTGAGATTCATACAAGTATATCACTTGTGTCGGAGAAAGGAGGATAATTTGTCGTCTGAGAACTAATCCTTCCATTTGATCCTTACGAGGATATCTACAGTTTCGGTTGAAAAACCTGCAAAACAAATAGCTGAAGCTAATGCATGAGTATGGTATGCATGATATGATATGCATGATGTGATTTTTTTTTCTAATGCAAATGATGCATGATTTCCTGACTGTTGGGAGAAGGAAGGCGTCACTGGGGAATCCAATTGAACGATCTTGTTGTCATAAAAGTTCACTGGGGATGATCGATCACTTCTATGGGAAAGAGACTTCACTGGAGAGTTGACACTATTGTAGATTGTCTTTCACCCAAGCGTTTACCTGGCACTGGGGAGAAAAGCTAGATTGTCATCTGAGAAAAGTCTTCTGCTTTTAATGGGGTACCCCAAAAGAAAACTCTATAAAGAAGTTCTATTTGATACAAGAGTTCGCTTGGGGAAACCCAATCACTCTGGAATAGATTCGATTTGAGAATCATCATCGTTGTAGACCAATTATGGTCGAACCCTCAAACTTGTGATCGGAAGAACTAAATTTGTCATTCAAAATAGTCTTCAAATTATGATTCTGCTGAGAAGAATCACTAGCAGATTTTGAAACATCCCAAGTCGTGGCTGAGGTTTATGAATGAATGTGCTATGTAGTATATGATATGAATGCATGAATGAATACATAAATATACTGGTTAATGCACTGGCTATCAAACTGAATCCTCGACACCGTTAGTCCGGAGGATAAAAGAACATGGCACAATAAGATGATTGACCAAGCTCCAAAGGTTGAATTGCATTTGGAAGGGCTGCAATGCTAATTCTTGCGAGAAGAATAGCAAACTTACGAGTTGACGGATAATGATGATTAAAGGCGTGCCCGTGCGTGGAAATGCGGTACATTAGACTTTCGCTTGAATCTCAATATGCCCGATGCGGTAGACCTTCTAAAATATTTCCGAAAATGTGGCATCCTATGTTCGGCCAACACTTTCTTGATTATCGGTATATCAAAGGCGGATATTACGATATGGAATATCATGCCTCGATAGGAGCTTTGGAGGTATTTCCGCACCTCAAAATAACCTCCTTAGATTTATTGAACCTTAGAGTGGCAGACTTTGCATAGATGGACGACATGCCCCAGGATAAACATTGGAGAGACTCCAACGTCTCGAAGTAGTTGCTTCAGATGAACCTTTTCAGCAAGCTTGCTTTAGAATGAATCTTGAAGGGACTTCTACGTCTCGAGTAATTTCCTCAGATTGACTGCATTTGAAAAAAGAGCTATGCAAACATAAGGAAGACCTGATCCAGGATGAGCTTTAGAGACTTCGTCTCGAAGTAATTGAGGATGATTGATTCTTGAGCGAACACTTGTTCCAATTAAGAGCTTCACCGTTAAATGCTGCTTCAACAACAAGTGAGCGACTAACTTGATGGAATGAGAGCTCCCTTTTTAGGCGGCTTCAAATGTGAGTAATTATCTCGATTGATTGGAATCGAGCGATTAGTTGAAATGTCCCAATGTACCTTAGAGACTCCATGTCTCGGGTGATTACTTCAAGTTGGTGAAACATGGAGCGATAGTTGTCCTAGGCTAGCTGCTCTTTTGGGAAGGACTAACTCAATTGATGGTTGCTCTTTAAGTTTGCCCCGGATTGGCGGTCGAGGAGCTGAATTTTGATTTGATTGCCCCAATTCTTGAGAAGACAACTTGTGATATGCTCAAAGGTCCTTAGGCATACCTTGATACAAATAACGCTAACTCGTGGAATAATCAAGTTTCTCTTCTTTGGACAAAGTCAAACTCTTCAACGATGTTCATTATGAGAACTTCTTCAATGTCAAACAATTGTTTTACATGTAGAAGAATATTTATTATGACAATATAATGCAACATTTATGCGTCTTGAAGTTTTGTATGAAAAACATTATGATTTTTTTTGTGAGTGAAACACTTTTTGGAGTGCAACACTGAAAATTTTCTTTTTTGAAAGATAAGACGAGCATATGATACCAACACAGATACTTAACACACCTTTGTAGGAGTCGAAGCGATCTCTTCGTTGTATGCTTTTGAATTAACCCATGCTTCAATTAGGACTTTTGAGGGTTGTATGTGGCACAGTTCACGAGTTCTTAGAAAAAGGATTTTTAGGCTCAAAATATTTGGTGCCGCCCATTCTCCATGATGCTCTTGGTCCTAAGTTCAACTATCTTGATCGAGCACTCATCTCTCGAGGAGTTCGATGGTTGAGGAACCAACACGAGGTTTCTCGGGCACGGATCACTCACATTTGTCTTTGGTGTCTAACCACGACTTGTTCTTTGTTGGGAATTTTTCTTTGAAAATGCATTTCAAGATTTTGCTTGACTTTTGCCTAGCGACTTATTAACAAGTTCCGACTTAGCGGGCTTTTGTCTTTTCTATTCATCTTTTTTAAACAAGTCGTGGATTTATACACAATCATTGATTTGTTAGAAGAGATGGTGGTATCGAGTCTGAGGTAGATGAAAGATAAATGTTATGGTGTCGTCATCGTTGACCTTTCGATGTGAGAGATAACCAACACGGTATCATTCTCCTTTGATGCACACTATTGATAGATGGAGGTCATTGCTGGTTTTGACCTTTCTCAACCTTTTGAAGGATAGCCATTGTTGTATCCTTTGATGCTTACTCTCTTGATGAGTTTTAAGCTCGATCGGATTAACTAAACACTACCGCCTGAGTTAAAAATGAAGGGTTTTTGGAAGAAAAAACTCCTACTTCAGGCTCGAGGGTTAACGATGGTTTATCTCCCTTATAACTCGGTGTTTAGGGATTTGAAACAAGGCACATACATCATAAGCGAGTTCTACTCAAAGCATACATTCGGAGATCTAGCATTTTTTCAATTATCGTCATTCTCCCTCCAATCTTTGCCTAGGCGAAAGGATTGGTAACGTTGGTATCAAAATGCTCGTAAATCAATTAAAGAGTGATAACGAATGGATTGAGTGACAACGAATGGATTACTTCAAGATAAACATACTCATTTCATTAAGATGAAAACAAACAAGTTTCTACATGCAAACAAAGTTTAAACAATTAAACAAGATACACATGAAAATGCAGTACAAGAAATACAAGATTGTCATTGTTGAGGAGACTTGAGCTCTGTCTTGACTTGTTGATTCAGATGAATTGATGATGCGGTGCTCACTGAGTGCGGGGTTGCCATTCACAAGCATTCCCACCTTGAATCGTCAAGTACTTACAGTCAATCAATTGTTGAACTTTGGCTTTATAAGCGTTGCGATCCTGCATCGTGTCTCTTGTTCCATCATGGTATCCACATCGGCGTTATGATCATAACCAAGCGGGAATAAATTTGGTGGGTTAAGAAACTTAGGAACCACCAATGAACTTTGAACCAGATATGGCGAAGTTGTTGTAGGTAGCGGAATTGGATCAGAGGAGCATTCCTTCTTTCTAAATTATTCAGAGGCAGTTTGATTTTGAGAGTTCGACTACGAAGTTGAGGAAGATCGAGACAAAAGTTGTTGATGCAAAGACTTGAAAGAGGGTAATGGGGATAATGAGTTGGTGTTGCAATGATTTTCCCTTGCTAGAACTTGAGATATCTTTCTTTGAAGGTTACCACCTTTTACGAGGTAATCATTTGGTCTACTTCATCACTACTCTTCAAAGTCTCAACTCCCTTTTGGCAACAATTGTCCCAATGAGTTTTGGAAATTCCTCAAAATTGCTATGATTAGACCTTGCAAGCAAAATGTCTAAGCTCGATCCATTACATTTGAAAATCGAGAATCTTATCATCAATTAGCTCTTGAGGCTGTGCATTTGAAGGCGAACAATTCTCGGTTTAGTGTCCTCAGTCGACATGAAAAGCACATTTAGCTTTCTCATCAAACCAAGCTTTAGCAACCCACAGTGCAGCTACTCCTTGGTATCACAACACCACTCACGAACCAAGCAAGGCAAAAGTCGAGAATATGATATCGGGATTGGTGAATATCTGTTGAGCATATCGGCGATAATGCGGATGTCTGTGATTTGAATCCTTCTTCTTGATCGGGGGCAAGCGATTCTTTGTCGAGAATCTTGAAGGTGAAGGCCGAGGATGATACTCAGTAGGAGAATTTTGAACTGGAGAGTTCGCCATATGTGGATGTCCTTGACTCATGGAGACATCAGATGATAGAGCATCAACCAAACTTGCGGAGATTGGTGTAGTGTTGCATTCTCTTTTCAATACAACTTGCAAGAGATCCAAGACCAGACTCATCTGACTTTTCAAGTGCTTAACTTCTGCTCTCAATAGTTCCTGACCACGCTGAAGCTCGTTTATAGTCCTCTGAGACATCCTTGGAGTTCTGAACGTGCGTCGAGTAGATAGTTTGATATTTCTGGACAGAAGAAATGAAATGAGTTTTTTTTTCTTGATGAGAATGAAATGCGTGATAATGCATGAAGGAATGCAAATGTAATGTAATGGTAATGCATTTAAGAATGCAACATGACAGTAATACATATAAGAATGCCATATGATGGTGATCCATGTAAGAATGCCATGATGATAATGCCTGTAAGAATGCAATGTGATGATGCATGTAAGAATGCAATGTGATGCGATACATATTGGTATTATGCACAAAATCACATGTAAAGTTAAATAGCACAAGGGTTTAAAAGGACGGTCGGACATGGTTTCGATCACCCACATTCCCAAACAAGGTTGGTCCTAATGTTTTATGCTAAATGCCTCTCGAGTCTCGGATCCCTTTTGGAAATATTATCACTGCGTGATCGGACTATGTGGGATAATACTTCCAAAAGTATACTCAAAAGCGGCTCTTAAAGGGATACTCAAAATCCTTTGAGTGGTCGGCTTGTTTTGGACATCCTAATACTTAGAGTTATAGGCCCTTTGTCCAAAATTATCATCCCGCACTGTTATGCGGTGCAATAACTCTCTTAAAAGACCAACTCTAAGTTGAGGTCTTCACGTCGATCAAAAGACACGGATGTCCAATGGACCTAAGCTACTCAACCACTCTAAACTTATGTTTCCTAGAAGCACAGGTATTGGGCTTATCTATGAACCATAACCAAACAATGCCCCATATCAAAATACATCAACGGATATAAAGAAATAATGGGCAATAAATAGTAAACACACAGCGAAGAATTAAATTAGGGTTGACTCGCTTAGTCAAAATAATTTTAAAATTGTCCCAGTGAAGTCGCCAAGGAAGCAACTCGATTTTCAAAAATCTTTTAATTCTCGAAAACTAGTGAAATCGCCACCTAATTTTATTAGTTCTAAAAGAGCGAAATATAGATAAAACCCCAAACAAGCGGATAAGGTGGTCTACGTGACCGAAAAAGTGGGATCGGGAGTCAGTTATGCAAGGGGAAGGTATTAGCACCCCTTACATCCATCGTACTCGATGGGACCCATTTAATTCTACGCATTTGTGTGTGTGTTTATTGCTAAGTCATGAATACCAAAAGGAAAAGAAATTGTTTGTTATTATTTTGAGTTTGGCACGGTTTCGGAACCGTGTGCCTACATATTCCCTTGTGCAATGGGAAAGTCAAAACTCTGTAGTTCCTCTCGAAAAGGTTTTAAGTTTGTTGTATTGAGTTTATAAGAAAAATCGTGCGTTTAGACATTTCAAATACTTTGAACTAGGACTTGTTTTGTTTGTTTGAAAAGCTTAAGTCCTCGTTCGTATTTGAAACGACTATTACACTCTCTTTATCCGAAAAGAGTTTTTTAAATGATCGCGTATGAGCGATAAGAGAATTTGAATGAGTTGAATTGATTTTTATGCGGGTGAAAAGTACCGAACAATAGGACTAGCATCCTACGATTCAAATACTAGAAACAAGATGAACTCAATGTTCAACGAGTCGTCTATCATCCCAAAAGTTTTTTCTTTTATGAAAGAGTGAAGTGAAACGAGGTTCACGTTATTAAGAATCTTTAAGTAATTAGTCTAGCATCCAACGACTTAAAGATTCGAAGTTCATTTTTTTGCAAGTGTTTAAACAATTAGTCTAGCATCCAACGGCTTAAACACTTGAGTTTTCTTTATGAAAGAATTTAGAAAATGCACTCGACGTTGGATCGAGGTTTGTAATTTAACTATGAAAGTGTTTTGGAGGTACGGATTACAATTAATTAAACAAGTGGACTAAGGCGTGATAATAGAAATGAGCGATTAATTACATACAAGCATTAGATAAATTAAAAGCCCATACAAGGTGGCTGACATAAATAAATAAACGATTTACATCGTGTAGGTGCATGCGCGAAATAAATTTAATCGACTAATTAAACAAAACTTAATCAAGTAATTAGTTTAATAAAATTAATCAGATGGGCCAATTAATTTTAAATAACCTAATTAGATAATTAAATAATGTTTAACTAATCAATCAAAGTTTCATTGTAAGCCCAAGAGTAAGTGTGGTGTGTGCAAAGATGTGTGGCCGTTGTGACGCTTCAAAGCTTTGTCAACTCAGGGTTAAAAAATGGCTCGCACGAGTATTAGTTTGAAAAAATGTTTTTGGTTTTGTGTTTGTGATGAATAATGAAATAAAATAAAGCAATAAAATTATTTACTAATTATCACAACATGTGGGGAATGGGGGTACAAATTTACAAATGGGGTAATATAGGAAGACGAAATAAAATGCTAAAAACTCCCTAATAATAAGAAAAATGTCTAACTAATACTAACATTATTATTTTTTTTGAATATGCTGAATATTTTGTTGGTTAAAAAAAATAAAATAATGATGACAATTGTTAAAAAAAAGAAAATAATAGTATTTGGCAATAACCATAATAATAGTTATTTAAGTGATAATAATGATAATAGTAATTTATGTAACAATAATAATAATAAATATTTAAGTAATAATAATAAAAATAGTTATGTAAGTGAAAATAAATATAATAGTAATACTGATAGTAGTAATATAAATGTAATAGTAGTATAAATAATAATAAAACATAATAATAGTATTAATAATAATTAGTCCTAGGTTATAAACTAATTAAAACAAAAAAAAAATGCAAACGCAAAGTATCTGTTCTCTCTCGCTCCGTCTCTCATCGCGATCCAAAACCCAATCTCCTCTTCTTCTCTCGCGATAATCGCTGATCCTCACCGGTCTCTCTCATGGTTTCCGCTCACGATCTCTCCCTCGATGTCGCCACTCTCTCTGTCTCTCATCGACCGTGACCCCTCTTCTCTCTTCTCACCGATCGCGATTCTGTTACCCATCTCCTTCGATCTCGTTTGCATGTTATAATTTCTGGTATTTTACCTTGATTCGTGTTGTTTACAGATGGCTGGGCGAAAATAGAAAGGTTTGGAAACCAATTGTTCGGTTACTCTGGCGATGATGATGGCGGAGGCAGTGCGTCTCTCAATGGTGAGATTATTCGACTCAAACTTCTTTCCTCTTCTTCTTTCTCTCTGAAGGGCTTAGGTTATTAGGAACATGATGATGAATTTAGGGTTTGATAGATGGTTTGTGGCTTTGGTTGGAACATAACGTATGCTGGCTTTTTCTGGGTTTGGAAATTGTTAGGTCTTGTGTTTTTTGTAAACAGAGATACCCCTTGGTCTTGGTGCTTTTGGTTGGGTTTTGAGCTGATGTATGCTTGCTTTTTCTGGGTTTGGAAATTGTTAGGTCTTATGTTTTTTTTTGTAAGAACAGAGATACCCCCTTGGTCTTGGTGCTTTTTGGTTGGGTTTTGAACTGATGTATACTTGTGGGTTCTCCTCCTTTTTTCTTTTTGTTTGTAAACTGATCAGAACATATACTATATCTTTTTACATGGCTTCTTGCGATATTCAATGAAGCTTTTTCTTCTATATCTCTTGGAGCAGATCATATCCTTGTCTCTTTCTCTCTTTTGAACTGTGTCCAACAGATATTACCCTTGATCTTGTTTCCTTCTTCTACTTGGTATCTATTAAGAACAGGTGCTTGCTTGTCTTGGTCAACCATCCATACATACAGGATCTTTATCGATCTATTGGCTTTTACCCTCTTTCACCTTTGGTGAAAACATAGTTTAAATTACTTTTCCTCTTCTATGATCTTTCTTTGTATTAGTTACTTGTAGAGTTGAATTTACTTCTTTCAACTTTATTATTCTTTGCTCTGTTGCCTCTAATCCTGTCTTTGGAATTTTGGTTTGAAAATATATTCTACGTGTATTACATTACGCATTGTGGATTGGGCATTTGGGCTGATGAATTATGGGCTGGGCTATAGGAAACATGATCTGTCTGATTTCCTCCAGCACCTCCTTTTGTGAACCAACAATGGAAATTGTTGATGATTTGCAATGGAGGTTGCAGCCGATGAAGGAACTTTTTAGTTAGGGCTCACGATTGTAACCCTCGAAACCTGATTCCTATAACTAGCCCTAATGATGAGGTTGCAAAACTTTAACAATACCGTTTATGTTCAAGTAGGTAACTACTAATCAGGCTCTCTTTTCTTGCTTTCAGGTAAACAATGCGGAGGACAAAAATTTAGAGACCTGAAGACGAAGAAAACTTGCATAGTAACAAGAGGATAAAGTGACATTAAGATGCATCTTTGGCTGAATCAAATTCGCCTTGGAATTCTTTAGGACTTAGATCTTTAGAAATAGAATGCTTGTATTTGTTGTAAAGAAAATGTGTAAACATCTCCTTGTAAACTTATTAAGTTTTGAAAAAAAAATTGCATGATATTTTCCTTCTTGCCGTGGCATTTGTAAGAACAATTCTTTTTCAAACGAAATTCCGTGAAACAAACGAAATTATTCCAACCATCCTTGTATGAAATGATTCCATGAATTGTGCACCAAAATCCCTCATTTGTGAGTCCACAATTGTAACCGAGTTCTCACGTAATAATAAGAACTTCCCTTTTTTTTCATCTTAAAATTCCAATTTTGCACTTTTGCTTGAAACATCTTGTAATTATCTCCGGCTAGCAAATTCATACAGCGAGAACGGTGTTTTCCTTTACCAAATTCCAATAACTCAAGTAAACAAAAAAAGAATTTCTTTTCTCTTTTAAAACTTAGATTCTCAAATAAATAATTATTTTTGAATTTAAGTTCTAAAACAAATAATTCTCTTTTTTTTTCGGACAAATAAATCTAAACAACCTTTTGCACCAATAGTTCGAAATCGTTCGAAACCTCTTGAATTTGAATTGAATCAGTTAATAGAACTTTCCCACCACTTTTCCATGAAAAATCCTTAGTAAAAAAATTCCTCCGAAATTGTAATAAACAAACACACATTTTTGAAAATAATGGGATGAAACGAAGGGGAAATTTTGGGGTGCGACATTGGGTTTCCGAACCGCTTCAAACAGTTGCCACGGTATGGTCCGGTTATTAAAGATCATGATTGTCTTTAATCATGCTTATTTCCAATGCTCACTTTACGCTACCTTACTCTGTGTCCAACCCACGTTCTCCACGTACCTTGGCCTTAGTTGATGATGGTTTTAAATTCCTTACTATAAAACCCAACAGACTCAGTTTTTTACTCTTTTTCTACACTCTGAACCTTCTTTCTTCTCTCTTTGCTGAAAAACCCTAAAACCTTAACAGCTTCCAACAATGTCTTCAACAACAACATCTCGAGAAAAAGATTTCTAAGAAGACCAAGAACCTGGGCGATCTTGGAAAGCAAGGTTGATACTCACCACGGCCAATCGGTACTCATTCCTCAAGGCCTCTCGAAAGAACAAGAACTCCTGTATTCTTCACAGGTATTAATCCCAACTAACACCTCTGGAAAGAGATTTGCCCTAATGGGCCCTCTCACAGTTTTTGAGATTCTGAAGGACACTAGAACCATATTTCCTGTTTGCTATGATTTTAAATCGTTATTTAACAAAATGGAAATCCTAGAGTAGAAACTAATAATGTGAATGAACCCTCTGCTTCTAAATCCACAGGAACCCTTGATATTCCCCCAAAAGACCCTTTCAATTTGGACTACGTTAAAAGTAATTTCAAACCATTTCGATCTTGTCCTACTGCTGATGTAGCATACCAGAACTGGTTTGCTAAAATAGAGGTTAAGAAATCCCATCGATTAGGAGGAACTAGGTATTTATAATCTTCTCAAGTTATCAAAACGGGCTTCTTGTCATACCCAATTTTTGACCTAATATACCACCTCACATGCATCATTGCATTACTAATGATTCGAGGGCATGTCGGGTGTAGCATTCACGAGGTCAAAATTAGGGTTTCATCGATTTTCATCGATTCAAGAGCCAACCAATTAGGGTTTGAGTTTTCTCACTCCATTTGATCTATCTTGATCAAATCATCGACCTCGATCCTCGGATATCCATTTTCCTCAGCGATCGATCGAGGATCGACCAATTAGGGTTTTGGTCGAGCATAGGCATTCTCTGATTTTTTGAGCAAGAAATGACTTTTTTGGATAGAGATTGGTAATTATATCTTAGATACAACATCTTGACCTAATTTCTGGATTCAAAACATCACAGAAGTTCACAGAATTCATCAGTCGTTTTCAGAAACATCTGATGAAAATTCATCTGCACAGAAAAGTCAAAACTTTGACTTTTGGTCAAATTTTTCAAAACAAAACTTTTTCAATCATCAAAATACTTCAAATGATCCATCATGATCATAAAAAATCAAGAATTTGAAAAAGTCAACAAAAAGTCAAAAGTTTTCATACTTAGAAAATTTTCTAAGTGTTGAAATTTCTTATTTTTTTCAAACTTCAAGCCATTTTTTCACCTAGTTCCAATTTGAATTTGAAAAAACTCAAAACATGAAAGTTGTAGCTTGTGGAAAAATCTTTCCAAAATGTCAAAGAACTCTCAAATCCATGGAGTCTAGCTATACCTTTGAAATTGAAACATAAGGCTCCATGAAACTTGATTTTCAAAAGTCAAAACATCAAATTATAGGTCATTTTGTGTTTTCTTCATCTAGAAGCTTTCCAACCTTGCCAAATTGGGATATGAACTGATAAATATCAATGAGAAGTAATGATTGAGGATAGGATCAAATTGAGGATTTTAACACATGGTGAAAAAAGGAAGTTTCCTTTTCCTTTACAAATGACATTCTTGCCCTCTAAGTCATCCTTGAATCACCAAATGCCATGGACACTTGCCTAACATTTCAGAACCTATTGGCCTATAAAAGGATCACATTTCAAGTCCAAATGACACCAAAGCAAATACAAAATGATGCTTTCTCTTTACTTTCTTGAAAAATCAAGCAATATAGTGCAAATTGAGAAACATAGCATTTTTGAATTTGAGCTAAAACCATGATGATCTTTGGTGTCAAACATGCTTCATAATCACTATCAAACTTGTTACAAACTTAAAATCAAATAGAAATCAAGTTAAAATCAGTTTTCATTTTCCATACTTTCAAAACATCCAAACTGCCATAGCTATCGAATTTGAACCTTGGCTTGATTACTTTGAGTTTTGATCATCCATACACCTTCCATGAACATCATATGAGTGATCCAGATCATTGGCAATCATCTGTAACACGATTTACACCAAAATCCAGTTTCTATTTTCAACTGATGCAGGTCGACTTGGGCAGGATGATCCAGATGAATCCATGATGCGCAGGCTATCCTCAAAGCTTCCATACATGCCGATGAAGCTCAAATGATCAAGAAACAAGCTCTGGAAACACTCTAGCATCGAATTCGATTCTCACTTTTCCAGGTTAAAACACGAACTGTGATATCCATTCTCTTTGATTCTTTTTGAAAAAGCTCTTGGCCGATCCTTTTCTGCATTCATAACGATCATAAACCCTAAAAAAAATCCAAGAATCATGAAACCTACATCATTTAATTTAATATTTTCAGATTAGGGTTCGTAGTGTTCTTCAAAACCTAAAACGTTCTGGGCTTAAAATAAATGCAATTAACATACATATTCATGTTCGTTGTGCAAAATCGATCAAGTTTCATTTTTATATCATTCAATTTCGTTGAGAAACGAAGATTCTAGCTTGGATTTGGCAATCTGAAGATCAAAAATAAAAACCCAGAATGCGCGCGTGTTCTTCATCTGTTCTTCATTTTCAAATTTTCAAATAATCCAATCTTATATCAACGCGTGTTCCTGGTCCACTAACACCCCAGCGCGTTTGGCTCAGTGGTTGCTTGCTTGCTCTTAAGTCTCTTTGACACGCGTCCCACCTCATGGTCATGGGTTCAATCCCTCACAAGACCATTCTTTTTTACAAACTTTCCATTTTTCAAGTTTTCGACATCTGATTTTTTCCAAAACTTCTCATAAATGAACTTAACATTACAAAACATTTTCAAATCATTTTTCAAAACTTTTCATCAAACTTGCATCTTTTTCCATGATCGATCCGATTTAAACGATAAAACCGAATTCGTTTCTTCTCGAAATTCTCAATCGATCATGGGCCTCCCTTATGGTGTAAGTCCCAATCCTTTATGTACATATTTAGTTTTACTTGTACATACTCAAATTATCATTGTTAATATTCAAACATAAACAAATTTGTTTCGTTTGTTTTCATTCGTTTGTCTATATGCCGAATCCATTGGTTCTAAAGGAAGAATTCTTCTGAGCAAAACTTCTTTTTGACCAATGGGCCTCCATCATGGTGTAAGTCCCATAACATTCTTTTATGTACATAATATTTCTTTGTACATATCAAACTTTTGTCAAACACTTTTTTACAAAGTTTCATCATACATATCTGGATACTCCTTTTATACTCAAGTACAGACAAACTTCGATCGTTTGTTTTCACATCACTTGTGTATACTCAAATAAAATAGTCTTTTGTGTACATATTTTTTGTACATACCAAATACTTTTCATACAAAATTTTCATCTGTACATAACAATAATACCTTTTTACAAATATTCCAACACAGATAAACTTCGATCATTCGTTTCCGTTTCATCTGTATAAACCAACTGAATACCATTGGTATTGAAAGGAGCATTCTCCTGAGTAAAACTTCTTTCAAATCAATGGGCCTCTCTTACAGTGTAAGTCCCAACCCTCCTATGTACATCCATCTTTGTCTGTACATAAATAGCTCGTTCGTGTACATATTCATTTCCTTGTACACACAGTCCAAACTTGTGTGAATAATCAAGTTACGCTTGTTTTAAACGTTCGTTTCACAGACACTTGTTTATATTTCATAAACTGCTGTAAATAAACATCATGCATCTGTTTATATTTCCTTCATAAACTCCTGTGACATATCACACACACACACACTTGTTTATACAACTGTCTAATTATAACATAACAATTAGTCTAACCAATAGGTTCCCCACAGTTGTAGCCTCCGCTTGGGCTTTATACAAGATAATTCATCACCAGCATGAATTTAGCCTTATCTTGGGCTTCATACAAGATAACTCTCCCCACAGAGTTAGCCTTCTCTTGGGCTTTGTACAAAGAAACTCATTCATCTGAGTTTAGCCTCCGCTTAGGCTTCATATAAGACAAACACTCCCCTGTTGAGTCAGCCTCCTCTTGGGCTTTGTTCAAAAGAACTCCTCATTGAGTTTAGCCTTCTCTTGGGCATCATACAATGAAAGAGACAGGAAATCTCTTAAACAGCCTCCTATTGGGCTTCCAATACAAAGAATCACCCGCGCTAAGATAGAACCCTGAAAGGATGGTTTCCCGGTGAAATCACTTTCAAATCCCCAGTGAGTAAAATTTCCCGGTGAAATTGCTCTTAATTCCAAAAGGATGGTTTCTCGGTGAAATCCCTTTTAACACAAAGCCAGCCATACCCTATAGCTTCCTCTTGAGCTTCATACAAGGACCCTCGATGACCCTCGGAATGCCTCCTCTTGGGCTAACAATACAAGGACCCATGGGCTTCTTAAAAGCATCCCTTTAATCCAATCAATTTCTCCTCGAGATTTAGACATCTATCATCTCTATGGAAGAAGTATCTCATCTATCACATCACATACAGTCAAAAAATTTTCAAACTCTTTTCAAACAAAAACATCTGTTAACAGTAAGTGGTAACATTTGTACACTCAAGCAAAACACCCAATACTTACAGTTAAAAGATTCAATCATCTTTTTTCAAAACATCTTTCTTAAACATGTAAGTGGTAACGCTTGTACACTCAAGCAAAACACCTATAACTTACGACGAAAGATTTTAATCAGTCAAACTTTTCAAAAATGTATGTGATGAAATAGATTAGATACATTTTCATTAAGATGACATTTGTCATCTCTTACTAACTTCCGTTGCTTTCCACTAGCATAAGTGGGAACTACGATTGCTCGACTTTCTCAATTTCCTTTTGAGAATACGTGAGCCTGAGGTCTCATCCTTGCCGAGCAAATTTCTATCTCCCTCGGACCAAACAAAACATAAGAACCACAGATCCGAGCTACAAATGCTCGATTCCCACTAGGGATATGTATGCGAGAAGATCCGGATCTTTGCGAGCAATAATAACAAAACCTAGAATCCCACATAATCTCATTTCTTAAAATCCAAAGGAGAAACTTTCCCAATCATAGAAATAGCAATTAAAACACACAAACATATCAAACATATTCATATATAAAGCTGTAGATAACTACATATATTTAGGGTGCTCCATCTATTCCCTTTATATAACAATCCCCTTAAATCTCCCCGATGCGTTACGTCTAGTTTGCGCTGAGTAGTTCGCATACCAATATCAATTGAGGGTATTTCACTTTCCCTTTTCATAATCATTAAATCATCTTTCTTGTGTTGAAAATAATAAAGCTTGATGCTCGCGGCATCTTTATAAACAAATCAAAAGATTTAAATCGTTACGAGCCAGAAGATCCGAATTCACGTTCGCATCCTCTAGCGCGTCACCTTTGACAGGAAAATGGCGACTGTGGTCTGTTGAAACTTTGATTTTCAAAAAAGCGTTACTACTTGAGAGCACCAAGCTTTTTGTTTTCAAAAAGAAAAGAAAGGGATAAGCTTTCATGTTTTGCACATACATTTTTCTTTATTGTGTGTTTAGCGATTTCATCGATGGAAAGAAATCCTAACCAGTTTAAGAAACATTTTTAAGATCTAGGTGGAGGTATTAATCGTGAGCGATTCAATGCTTTCGAAGTTAATATTTCCGCGATGGAGGTTGTCTTGGGGGTATTGTGTTTAGCAAGTAATTGCGGCTATATTTTCGGGGAACTTAAGAAGGTGAGTGGGTAGAACGCATAAACCATCACGGCCATTAGGATGTAGTGCGAGATTATTGGTGTAAGCCTAGAGTAATTGTCATGCGATACTACGATCGGCGAGTTTCTCTTGAAAATATTATTGGACCATCGGTATTCAACAAATCCAATAATGTTTTGAAGGAGTGTTGAGCTGTATTATCGATAGAACCGATTCACGGATGAATAAGCCCATAGAACTTAACCACGTTGATTCTTATCGTTGGCTTCATGCTCGTGACTTCGAACGCTTGACCGTGTGTATAACTACTAACCATGTTTGCCGCATTCATGCATTCATTCATTCATTCAAAAACAAAACAAAAAACTTCATTTCTCTTCCCATTTCCAAAGAATTTAGAGATTTTTTTCTTTGTAAAATATTTTAGGTTAGAGTGATGGACGTCAGAGGAAGATTCACCAAGAGATACAGTTTTAGGATTCCTGATGTAGGAAAGTTGAAAGAGTTAGCATCCTTGGTAGAAGATCCCTCGGATTTCAGAAAACGCTATGGAACTCTTTTAACTCTTCTAAACACTAACGTTGATGAAGGACTTCTCAAAACTTTCGTTCAGTTTTATGATCCAGTCTATCGCTGTTTCACTTTCCCTGACTATCAGTTGATGCCTACTTTGGAAGAGTATGCGCATATCCTAGGAATCTCAGTATCGGACAAAGTGCCTTTCAATGGTTTGGAAGCCATTCCCAAGTCACAAGTCATTGCAACAATGACTCATTTAAAGAAATCTGAGATAGACAAAAACCTAACTACCCAGAGGAAAACTCTTAGGACTAACTTCAAAGTTCCTAATGGAGAAGGCTCTCAAATTCTCGGAAGCTGGTAGTATGGTAGCCTTTGAAGCTATTTTAGCTTTACTCCTCTATGGATTGGTGTTGTTTCCCAACGTCCCAAATTTCGTTGATATCAACGCCATAAGGATCTTTCTGATTGGAAATCTCGTTCCCACCCTGCTTGGTGATACGTACGTCTCTATTCATCATAGGAATCGTCAAGGAGACGGAACTATTGTGTGTTGTGTACCTCTGTTTTTCAAATGGATTACCTCACACTTGCCTAAATCTCCTATCTTCCGAAAACAAAGGCAGTGGCATTGGTCCGGAAGACTCATGTCTCTTACAAACAACGATATCCATTGGTATACTTTGGCAAACAATGAGATGGAAATCATTGAGAGCTGTGGAGAATTTGCCAACGTACCTCTCATTGGTATGAAAGGAGGAATCAACTATAACCCATTCCTAGCGAGACGTCAACTCGGATACACAAACTCAGTAAACCTCTTGGATTCTGTGAAAGCTACTTCTACCATGAAGGGGAGGATTCCCAAGGATTGAAGGCTAAGATGATTAAAGCTTGGCATCACATCCGAAAGAAAGGAAAAGGTAAGGCAAGGAATAGTGTAGCCATGGAAACCTACACTTCTTGGGTAAAGAAAAGAGCAAAGGAATTTGAATGCCTTACGCTTATGAAGATCCCATGTTCTCAATCGCCTCCAAATCAACAAATTTTCCGTCGAAGCTGGAAGAATACCAAGAAGCCTTGACAAAGATAAGGCTTGAGAAAAAGCTTTGGAAAACAAATTCCTTAAGGCTAACCTTGAGAATGAGAAGCTCGAGAAGCAAGTCAAAGATCATGAAAAGGCGCTTTATTTCCGGGATGAATGGCTCATGGAAAAAGATGAGAGATTCGCGAGAAACATAGCGCAATCAAGAAATTCATCAAAGAAAGAAAAGCGCTGAAGATTTGATGAATAACAATCTTACTCCCAACGAATGGAAAAGAGTCGTCAGCAAGCTAAAAGCCGAGAAAGCAGAACTAAAAGCTCGCTATGGAAAGGAAATCCTGAAGAGGAAGCTGCATCAAGCATTTGGATCTTCATCAGACGAAGACGTTTAATTAGTTCAATTTAGTTTGTAATTTTATCATTTATTTTATCATTTGTGTGAGCAATGCTCCAAAAAAAAACAATTGTTGTAATCTTCTTTCAATAATCAATGAAATTTGTGTTTTTCCATCCAAATATTTGCCAAGAAATATCTCTTTTAGCATAAATTCTTTGGAAATTCCTTTTCTTTACAATCATATTCATGCATCATACTTTGCATTTAAGTCTATTGTCTAGAGTCTGATATTTCCAGTTTCACACTTTCCAGCTTGAAAAGCTTAAACAGTTCGAACAGATAGAAAGATCGTCAAGTATCGTCTTAGAGTTTCTCGCGTCATGACCAACTCTAACGTGCGATACTAGATCAAAGAAGAAAAGTAATGGAGAATTTTGAACAAGAGAATCTTTGAACTTCGTAGTACAGTAACAACACTACAAGAAGAAGTGGAGAGACTCACATCTATGGTCAACTCACTTGCCACGCGCAAAAGTCAACAAGCGACATCGGTCAAAACCAACAGCAACTTGAGAGGATACTACTACTCCAGTTTGGTGCGACGATGGTTCACCTTTGGCATGCGAAGGCTATCCATGGGAATGCCTTTCAACCCGGCATCGGAGTTCGCCAACCGACTTCTCAAACAACCCGCTTGAAATACCTGCTGCGGCAAAGCGCTACGTTCACTCCTGGCGTGGAATAACTTTCCACAAGTAACAATGTCGGTTTCTCAACCGATCATGTTGAACTCGACTTCGTAGTGCGCTACCACAGCGAAGAAGTTCATCACACTCCGGGAAATAACACGAGCGCTCGTGGTTCAATGGAGAATCTCCGGAACAACTCCTCAAAATGCGACTTGAGATAAAAAGCGATTCAGGGAAAGAATTGTTTGGGAAAAGCGCCGGGATCTTCTTAGTTCCTCGTAAAAATACTGCGAAATTCAAAGTCACGACTTTGAAAAGTACAAAGGAACTCTTGTCCTCGAGTCATCTCACAATGTATGCTAGGAAAATGTCTACATACAATGAGGATCATCATTGCTAATTCATTACTTCGAGACGGTCTCACCGTGCCGCTTGAAGTGGTACATGGGTTTAGCAACACGAATATCAAACATTCAACGACTTAGGTAAAGCCTTTATAAGTTCAACTTGGATATGGCTCGATAGGGATCAACTTAGCTCCATGTCTCAAAGGAAGAGACATTTAAGGAATATCTTGCAGCGATGGAGGTTGCTGCCCAAATTAACCCACCATTGGAAGAAAAGGAGATGACTAAGGTATTCTTGAATACTCTAAACTCATTCTACTATGAGCGAATGATCGCTAGTGCTCCCGGAGATTTCAACGAAATGGTAAGCATGGGAATGCGATTAGAAGAGGGTGTTCGAACCGGACGTTTAACCAAGGCGGGATCTTCTAGTGGAACTAGGAAGCTTGGAACCAGATTTCCAAGGAAAAAAGAGCATAGCGTAGGAATGGTATCCAGAAACCACGTAAGAATGTCATCCAACAACGACAGGTAGTTGCCATAGCACCCTATGTCAACATAACTCCAAACACGGGAATTGCTCCACAATTTCAACAAAATCAACAAACTCAACAGCCTCGTCAGCAGGCTCAGTAGTTTAATAACCAAAACCGTACGCCTCGGGTCACTCAGTTCGATCCAATCCAATGGCGTGCGAACTTTACCTGCGCTAATAGAAAGAAACGATCTGAGACAAGGTCACCACCTCGGTTCACGAGAAATTGCCGTGGTGGTACAAAACCGACGTATCTTGCCCTTTCCACCAAGGGGCACCAGGCCATGACCTCGAACATTGCATAGCATTAAAGGCGGTCGAAGTTAGTAAGGTCTAATCTTCTTTCCTTCAAGAATCTGAGCCAACGTGCAAGCTAATCCGCTTCCTAGTCACGCGGACATTCGGTAAATCGATGCTAAAAAATGCAAGCGGTATCTTGTCACCAACGTAAATTTAATCGGAGGAAGCGTGGTGCATCTTCACGAACATACTGATTGCAATGAGCATTTTCGCTAAACACGATTATTGACACAACATTTGCTCTAAGGATATTCAAGGATGTTCCACCATAGGCGAGATATCCGATTTGTTAGAACTGGTGATTTACAAATTCTGAAGAGATGACCATGGCGTAAATACTGTAGGGCATTTTCCGCATGAGCTTTTAGTCTCGAGATATCAACTCGGAAAATCCGAGTAAGCGTTGTGATCCCTTGTTTCAACATATCCGAGCATGTGGAGATCGCATACAATGGTTCCGGCATTCAACATCTCCTTTGGTAATTTGCCCACTGGTCTGTTCCATGCGGTTCTACCAAAGCAATTCCTTACTGTCTGATGCAACCACGATAGAGGATGGGAAGAAAAACCCATGCCAACACTTCCAGCTAATATCAATATAGCAATCGGACGAGTAGCGAAGTGGGCGAGTTCACGCTCCATAACACCAAGATGCTGCAATTCCACATTTGTTAAGCAGAACCGGTTAGCATGTCTGCGAGAATCACTGCGATTCCCATTGCTAACCCAAGCACAAATATTGGTTCTCTTGATGGAACCAACATCAACTCGAACTTTGAAGAGATACTAAAACTAATCAAGAAAAGCAGTATCAGTCGTAGATCAATGATGAGACTCCTTCAAAGATTTCAATCTCTTTACTCCTTAACTACTGAAGCTCACCGAGAAGCTTTGATGAGTATTAGACCAGGCTTATGTGGATCACGATGTGACTACGAGACCAATTTGGAGGATCGTCTCAACATAACGACTGCAACAATCGAGTTTTAGCGAAGAACTTAGGAAGAAGGAAAGATCACAACTTGGCCTTGCACATCTCAATGATTTGTCAGTCAGATTCCCTGTCCAACGTATTGGTGGATACGGGTTCGTCTTTAAATGTAATGCCAAAAACGACGCTCACTCGTTTAGCTTACAAAGATACGCCAATGAAGTTCAACGACATAGTAGTAAGAGCTTTCGATGGATCGAGAAAGTCAGTTATTGGGGAAGTTGATCTCCCGATGACAATTGGCCCTCACACTTTCAAAATTACTTTCCAAGTCATGGACGTACCAGCTGCATACAGTTGCTTGCTAGGAAGACCTTGGATCCACGATGCGAGGCGGTAACTTCACTCTCCATCGAAATTAAACTTCACGATCAGCGGAAAGTTGGTGACTATCGTGGTGAACAAGCTTTGCTTGTAAGCCATCTATCGATTTCTCTTTCATCACCGCTAATGACATTGAAGGGCACATCTCCCGAACATCCGTTAGAAGATGAATCTACCAACAAAAGCGGATCATCTATCTCTTCATATAAAGCGGCACAAATGGTGAAAGGCGGCAATGCCCAAGGATGGGGACAAGTAATTAAACACATCAACAACGGAACAAAAGCGGACTCGGGTTCACACTGTATTCTCTCGAGCAGACCAAAGATGAAACACTTCCCCGATCAAGGAAGTATTTCACGGTGGAGGTTTCTTAAACCTGTTCCACAAAAGTCAATGTTGTAACCATAGAAGAGGAAGACAATCTATCGAATCGAAGAGTGGAGCACTTACTTGAATAGCCACGAATATGTGTCTCGGGAGGAATCATATGCACCGGTAGAGTCAATTCAAAGCATGTCCTTGCAATGACATGAAAATCCACAGTCCTACTGAAATTTGGGATACCTTAGGAGAACCCGATTGGCAAATCGACTACATGGTGAAATACTCTGCGCGAGAAGCAAAATCCGGATCGAAGATATCCACCCACAGGATAGGGTGATGACTTTGAATACCTAGTCAATCGAGAAGAGGAATACTCGTCTTCTCAAACTAATCAACGGATCGAGATCCCAAATGAAGATCTACCTTGACACGTCGTGGAATTCACCAAACGGATCACGGTTATCACTATGTTAACATGATCACTTTGAAGATCAAAAGTGCGACTCGGGATACGATCTAGAAAGTGTCGCCGACAATGAGTCTCTTCACTCGAGAGGGAAGGAACATCGATATTCCACACAAAGATCAACGAGGAAGTACCATGCTATATCCCATACTTCCCGATCTATTAATCAAGAAGATCGCTTTAGCGACACAAAGGCAAGGCCATCACCCGAGTCTTCAAAGCTTTCTCGACCAGCAACCAAAGTTTACTCGAGGTTAAACCAAGCGGAAAATTTCCAGTACCTCGACTTCAAGGAGTTCGTCATTCTTGGAAACACATTGAAGTTAGGACTAATGTTCATAGCTCTAAGTAGTTTATCTTTGCTTTTGTTTTGAACTCTCGTTTAGCCCAAGCGAAGAGATGTTTTATAGGGCTTTAGCTTTTAAATAATTTCTCTTTGTCTTGCCCAAGACAAATGAGTTTATATTTTAGGGCTCTTCATCATATTGTGAATCACAAATAAAGCAGCGTTGTTTGTTTCCACACTCTGTGTTTATTTTATTTTACCCTTTTAAAATGATAATCCTAAAAAACACGGTAAAAAAATCATATAATTTTTTTTAATGCATACACTTTCAAAAAAAAACTTTTTAATCGAACATAAATAAAAATGCAGATTAAGCGGATGGACAAATCCATTGAAAGCGATAACTCTACGCTCTTTCTCAACTACGAAATCCCACAGAATTAGCGAAGAAGAAGTTGAAGAAGAGATCCCGATGAGTTTAGGCGCTTAAGCACGAGAAAGGATCATTCGACCTCACAAAGAACCTCTAGAAGCAATCAACTTGGGTTACGAGGAAGATACAAAAGTAAATATCGAACTTCACTCAGCAGCGGTGTCAAAAGTAAAGCGATAAATCTTCTCAAAGAATCGTTGATGTGTTTGCTTGGTCCTACCGGACATGCGGGTTTGGATACCAGCGTCGAGCATCACTTGCCGTTAAAACCAGTGTCCACGGTTAAACAAAAGCGGGAGAGTTCATCACGAAATGGTGAGAAAATCAAAAGGAAGTTCGAAGCGACTCGTATTGGTTTCCTTGTCACTTCGAGTATCCTCAATGGCTAGCCAACATAGTACTGTCTCGAAAGATGGAAAGGTCGAGAATGTGTGTTGACTACGGATCGAACAAAGCTAGTCCTAAAGCGACTTCCCTTAGCATATTGACATGCTAGTGGACAGCCTTTGCAAAATTCAACATCTTTTCCTTCATGGGCGGTTTCTCGGCTAAAATCGGTCGAATGGCTCACGAAGATATGGAAGACATCTTTTATCACGCCATGGGGCACTTTTTGCTACAAGGTAATGCCATTTGGATTAAAGAATGCGGCGAACTTACTAGAGGCAATGACTACTCTCTTTCATGATATGATGCACAAAGAGATCGAGGTCTCGTGGATGACATGATAGCAAAGTCGTCTGAGGAAGAAGGCATATAGAATATCTCTTAAGGTTGTTTCAACGACTAAGGAAGTTTCAGCTCACTTTGAATCTAACAAATGCACCTTTGGGGTAAGATGGAAAACTCCTAGGTTTTATCGTCGGTCAAAGGGTATTGAAGTTGACCACGACAAAGTCAAGGCTATCGAAATGCCTACACCACATACGGAAAAGCAAGTAAGAGTTTCTCGGCGGTTGAATTACATCTCGGTTATCTCTCGGATAGGCTACAGGGGCGATATTCAAGCTTCTCAAAGATCGAGAGGTTGTGTGGACGAAGATTGCCAAAAGCATTCGATCAAAATATCAAGGAACCATCGATCCCGTCGAAGGAAGACCATTAATCTTATACCTTACCATACTAGAAGAGTCCATGGGCTGCGTACTTGGACAACAAGATGACACCGGTAAGAAGGAGCATGCCATTTACTATCTAAGTAAGAAGTTCACAGACTGTGAAACTCGTTACTCCATGCTCGAGAAAACATCTTTGCGCTTTGGTATGGATTTCAAAACGTCTTCGCCAGTACATGATCAATCACACGACTTGGTTAATCTCCAAAATGGATCCAATCAAGTACGTCTTTGAAAAGCCTGCCTTAACCGGGAGAATCGCTCGATGGCAAATGCTACTATCTGAATATGACATCCAATACCGCCCGACGGTTAAATGAAGCATTCTGCGATCACTTGGCTTATCATCCGCTCAGCGAATACCAATCTCTCAATTTTGACTTCGAGCGAGGATGTTATGTACTTGAAGATGAAAGATTGTGACGAACCCTACGGAGAAGGGCGAGATCCGAGAATCGAGATGGGGCCTAGTCTTTGATGGGCGATTAACGTTTTGGCAATGGAATTGGGGCGATTATCATCACTCAGGGTTCTCATATCCGTTTTCCGCGATTACTATTTGATTGCACCAACAACATAGCGAATCTGAAGCATGCATCATGGGTATCGAAGAAGCCATCGACTTGAGGATCAAGATCCTTGACATATATGGAGACTCGACCCTTGTGATCAATCAAATCAAAGACAAGTATGAAACTCATCATCTTGGTTTGATTCCATAAAGGATTATGTGAGGCAGTGTTGACTTTCTTCAACAAAGTAGAGCTGCATCATATCCCTCGAGATCAAAATCGGATGGCAGACGCCTTGGCTACTCTATCTTCCATGTTCAAAGTTAACGATTGGAATGATATGCCCGAGTCGCATCGGGCCTTGAAAGACTGCATATGTGTTCCTGGTGAGGCCGTCTTCGACAATAAATCGTGGTTCCACGACATCAAACGTTTCCTTCGAACACGAGAATACCCGCTCGGGGCATCGTACAAGGATAAGAAAACTCTAAGAAGGATTTCCAGGAATTTCTTCCTCAGTGAAGATATTCTATACAAAAGAAACTTCGACATGGTTCTGCTTAGATGCGTCGACAGACAAGAAGCAGACACGATCATCCATGAAGTGCATGAAGGGTCCTTTGGAACCCATTCGAATGGGCATGCAATGTCTGAAAAATCTTGAGGAGGATACTATTGGATAACAATGGAATCGATTCTGCAAACATGTCAAAAGATGTCACAGTGCGGATCTACGAGATAAGATCCATGTGCCACCAACTCTACTCAACGTTCTCTCTTCTCGTGGCCTTTCTCCATGTGGGGCATCGACATGATTGGAATGATTGAACCAAAAGCGTCCAGCGGACATCGCTTCATTCTAGTAGCCATAGACTACTTCACCAAATGGGTCGACGGCATCCTCGTAGCGTTACCGGACAAGTGGTTGTGAGGTTCATCAAGAACAACCTCATTTTCGATATGGAATTCCAAGTAAGATCATTCCGAACAATGGATCTAACTTGAACAACAAAATGATGAAAGAATTGTGTGAGGAATTCAAGATCGAGCATCACAACTCATCTCCTTACGGCCAAAGATGAGCAGGCGCGTTGAAGCGACCAATAAAAACATCAAAAGATCGTCGGAAGATGGTCGCCATACATAGGCGGCGCGAAATCGCCATTTGCTCTGCATGGATATCGTGCTTGATGCGCGCACTTCCGAGGGCAACTCCTTTTCTCTAGTATACGGCATGGATGCGGTGCTCCCGTAGAAGTTGAGATCCGTCAATGAGAGTTCTCATGGAAACCAAGTTATCGAGGCGAATGGTGTCAGCGAATCGACCAGTGAACTTAATTGAAGAAAAGCGCTGACCGCTCGTGTCACGGACAACTCTATCAAAGAAGAATGAAAAGCTTTCGACAAAAGGTCCGACCTCGTGAATTAGGAAAAGCGACCTCGTGCTTAAAAGATTACTCTTTTCAAAGCAGATTCTAGGGCAAATGGACTCCTAATTACGAAGGCCCATACATCGTCAAAGAAGCTTCTCTGGCGGTGCTATGACTCTCACAACCATGGATGACGATGAACTCCGTATCCTGTGAATCTTGCGATCAAGAAATACTTTGTCTAAAAACAAAAAACATTTCGGTAAGTCGAAAACGAAAAGGCGGCTTAGGCAAAAAAGCGTCTCGGTGGATTGAAAACACGAAAAGCGATCGAGGCAAAAATTAGAGACAATAAGCGAAATATCACGATAGATCGAAAACACGAAAAGGCGATCTAGGCAAAAACAAGGATACAAAATGACAAAATAGCTGCGATCGATGCATATTTTGTCCACATGAAGAATCTTCCATCAACGGATCTTGATCAACTTTTCTAAACAACAAGCACGGTTGGAATTCAAAGTTGTTAGGGATAGTAGCGGTTATTTGCTTTCAATGTAGCCTTTTCCCAATAAATTATCATTTCCAACTTTTGTAAATAATCCATGGAATCACGCCTTTTTGTTACCATTCTATCAATAAATTTGAGCTTTGTGCCTTTTGTTTGCAATTCCTACTTTATTACATTTTGCAAAATAACGCTTTTATTGTGAAAATCACTTTTGAAACTAAAATGTTTTAAGCAATTTTACTTCAAAAAGGGTTTTGAAACAAAAAGCAAAAATTTTCCTTTGAACTATGGACGGAAATAACTTCAGGTTTCTCCATGAGTGTTTTGATCTCAGAAGGATAACGTAGCTTTTGATCTTCTCCTCAAAATCATCAAGGGCGGTATTCTTATCCAAAAAGAATCCCGGTGAGTTGCCAATGAAATGCCTTTCTCGAAAGTTTAAAGCACAACTCAAATTCTTCATTAGTGAACATCTGCATCATTTGTTGCAATTTTCACCAAGTATTTATTCGAGCTGTGTGGTCCTTTTCCCAAATATCGCTTTAAGTATCTTTGTCAAGTATTGTTAGCATGCATATAACATTCATGACATTCATGCATAATAGCATCATTCATTGCATTTTTGCATCTCTCAAAATGTTTGCTTCAAATCAACTGGTATAAATCATACTTACTCATACAGTACAAGTCACATCCCAGTAGAATATTCCCAAACAGAGAAAAGATACATTTTCCTTTTTTCCCCGGAGTATTCCCAAACAGAGAATCGTCTTCCTTTTTTCCCGCAAAGTCCCAGCGATACATTTTCTTCTCTCTATCATTCCCAGCTAAGATTATCCTCATTGGGAACAATGTCTTGATTAACTTCTTTCTTTCGGTTCATTCTGGATAGAACAACATCTATTATTCACAAAAAGTACCACAACCTCATTTCTCAAGATTTACCTTGTTATAGTTATCACTTGACGATAATTGGTAACATCTTGAAATTCATTACCATAAACAATCACAGGCGATAATTGGTAATATCATTTCCACTTACCTTAAACATTGTCACAAAGGGACGGAAGGTAATCTCTTTGTTTCCCAAGCGAAGCAGATGTTCACATATTACGTGAATCATTCTTTCCCAATGAGGACGTATTCACAAAATTCCCTTCACTATGTTATTTCTTTGATATCCTTTGGGTAAAACTTTTTGCAATCATTTTGCGTCATCGCATTTTGGTATCTTAGGTCCAAAATTTGCGTATTACGATATTTAAGTCTCTTTACACCTATCAAAGCGAAGATATTCATCTTCCTCTCTCGAGTTAAAGAAACTTAAATAGGGCATCTGTCATACCCCAATTTTTACCTAATATACCACCTCACATCGCATCATTGCATTACTAACGATTCGAGCGACATTAATCGGGTGTAGCATTCACGAGTCAAAATTAGGGTTTCATCAGTTTCATCGATTCAAGAGCCAACCAATTAGGGTTTGAGTTTTCTCACTCCATTTGATCTATCTTGATCAAATCATCGATATTCGATTCTCGGATATCCATTTCCTCAGCGATCGATCGGGATCGACCAATTAGGGTTTGGTCGAGCATAGGCATTCTCGATTTTTGAGCAAGAAATGACTTTTTGGATAGAGATTGGTCATTATATCTTAGATACAACATCTTGACCTAATTTACGGATTCAAAACATCACGAAGTTCCGAAATTCATCGATCGTTTTCGAAACATCGATGAAAATTCATCTGCCGAGAAAAGTCAAAACTTTGACTTTTGGTCAAATTTTCAAAACAAAACTTTTCAATCATCAAAATACTTTAAATGATCCATCATGATCATAAAAATCAAGAATTTGAAAAGTCAACAAAAGTCAAAAGTTTTCATACTTAGAAAATTAAGTGTTGAAATTTCTTATTTTTCAAACTTGACCATTTTTCACCTAGTTCAATTTGAATTTGAAAAACTCAAAACATGAAAGTTGTAGCTTGTGGAAAAATCTTTCCAAAATTCCAAGAACTCTCAAATCCATGGAGTCTAGCTATACCTTTGAAATTGAAACATAAGGCTCCATGAAACTTGATTTTCAAAAGTCAAAACATCAAATTATAGGTCATTTTGTGTTTTCTTCATCTAGAAGCTTTCCAACCTTGCCAAATTGGGATATGAACTGATAAATATCAATGAGAAGTAATGATTGAGGATAGGATCAAATTGAGGATTTTAACACATGGTGAAAAAAGGAAGTTTCCTTTTCCTTTACAAATGACATTCTTGCCTCTAAGTCATCCTTGAATCACCAAATGCCATGGACACTTGCCTAACATTTCAGAACCTATTGGCCTATAAAAGGATCACATTTCAAGTCCAAATGACACCAAAGCAAATACAAAATGATGCTTTCTCTTTACTTTCTTGAAAATCAAGCAATATAGTGCAAATTGATAAACATAGCATTTTTGAATTTGAGCTAAAACCATGATGATCTTTGGTGTCAAACATGCTTCATAATCACTATCAAACTTGTTACAAACTTAAAATCCAATAGAAATCAAGTTAAAATCAGTTTTCATTTTCCATACTTTCAAAACTTCCAAACTGCCATAGCTATCGAATTTGAACCTTGGCTTGATTACTTTGAGTTTTGATCATCCATACACCTTCCATGAACATCATATGAGTGATCCAGATCATTGGCAATCATCTATAACACGATTTACACCAAAATCCAATTTCTATTTTCAATTGATGCAGGTCGACTTGGGCAGGATGATCCAGATGAATCCATGATGCGCAGGCTATCCTTAAAGCTTCCTGTCATACCCCAAAATTTTCCCTCCACCTACTCAAGAAATTTCATCGTCCTACTCAAGGATTCCTCGAGAGTTGATCGAACAAACTCTCTCTGAGACAATCAACCCAAACTAGGGTTTGGTATCTCTCAAGTCAAGATGGATTTCCAACATCTCCAATGATCTTCATGCCTCCTCATATGCTTCAAGATTCTCCATGTCAAGTTTCAAGCCTCATGAGTCAAGTTTCCTCGACGATTGCTCGGATGGTTGAAAATCGGGTGTATTGGACAAAAGTCAGCGTGGTCAACATACGGTCAAAACTTCGATTTTGGTCAACATCCTCATTTTGAAGTTACATTCATCATTTGATCAAGGGTTGATCATGATTCATCAAGAAAACTCAAGATTTGCTCAAAAGTCGAACTTTCTAAATTAGGGTTTCAGGTGAAAAGTCAATGAACTTTGGTGATCATAACTTTCTCATACTTTCTCGAAATTTTCCCACCAAAGCTCATTTTGAAGTAAATTCAATTCTCTACAACTTCGTGTCTCACAAGAATGTCAAAAATGCTTCATTTGAGGGTATAGCTCGAAAACATTACGGTCATTTTCAAAGTCAACAAAAGTCAACTTTTTGTTTTGAAGATATATTGAGCATGGTAACTCCAATTGAGATGAGACCAAAAGTGTTGGTTAGAGGACTCTTAGAGCTTTCCAAAAAGTCCAAGAACACTCAAAAATGTGGAAAATTGAGCAAGATACACCATTCAGAAGTTGGGCAATTTTGGATAATTGCACAAAAGGACATTTTGGTCAAAATGCAAAATTTTCCAAATGGGCCTATAATCTTTTGATCCAAACTTGTTCGTGACAATATTCTTGACCCATAAATGCTTGGCCATGGCAATTTTCTATTTTATTGATTTTATTTTGGATTTTAAACCATTTAATTCCAAATTAAATTACATAAAATATGAAAATAAAGTATTTTTTTCAAATGGATTGGATTTATATCTTACTTAATGTCCAAGGAAGCCCATATTTCATACCAAATTCGTGCATGATCACACATTGATGGAAAAATCAAATTTTCTTCAATATTTGATTTTATTTTTAAAGAAAATATTTGCACATTGATGAATGGATCTTTTTTGCTTGCTTTTGCCATCCAAACTTCTTCTATAAATGCTCGACATTGTGTACAAACCAAGAGGGCGGAACCTAACCTAAAACCACCCAAAACTTTGGCAAAATTTTTCAAGAATCAAAAATTGAATTTTGTTTTCGACAAGTTTGGTGATTTAACCATCAATCCTCTTCACGAGGTCTCGAGGATCGATCCGATCCTCGCTCAAGCCAGGCGCTTGGAACTCGATCTGACTTGCCGGTTTGGTAATTTCTTTGAATTCGATTTTCGATTTCATGCACTATTAATTGCTTTTGGTACATTTGTATGTGTTCGGGATGATGATTAGACCATGAATGATGCATCTCATTACAAGCATACGTAGAAATCATTGATTGCCATTGTTAGGGCATTTCAATTTATTTCGATCGGTAGGCTTATACAAGCATTTTAGAGACAGCGAATATCACCATTGGATTCGAAGGTCCGATTAGGGGTAAGGTACCATAGGGCTTTTATTTCGCTTATTTTTGAGTTTTCGAGGTTTGTCTCGTCGGAGAAGGCAATAGGAGCTAGAACTCGGCGTCGTTGGTGAAGACGAGCCGTATTGGCGTGTACGATGGCTTGCTCGATTAAACATTCCGGGGGGTCCATCTTGTGACTCGATTTCAAACCTCTCACGGCGTCATCACTCAAAAACAATTGGTTTTGTTTTCCTAACATCAAATGCCAAGTGTCGATGGTAGGCGCTCCTTGTTTCGGATACCATCCCATGTCATGGGTTCGAACCGACCGGGACCAGTTTGTTATTTCTTTTCCAAACTCGGTTTTCTTCATATTTTCTAATATTTTAATATTTTGCATTTGTTTTAATTAATTTCATAATTTTTATTACGCATAAAAAATCATCAAAATTATTTTCCTTTTTATTTTATTTTGGAAAACCTTTATTTAATTTAATAAATTAAAAATATATTTTGCATGCATATTTATTTTTATTTATAATTTAGCATTTAAGTCATTGTAAATTCATTTTAAATTATTAAATTACATCCAAAAATCCCAAAAAAATTATTTTAGCATATTTATCTTATTTCCAGCATATAATAATTTTCTCATATAAAAACTTGCATTTTTTCTAACATTTTCTCTTATTTCGATTTCATCATATTTTCCGATTTCTCGTTCGTTTCACAGTTAATCCGATTCAGACGATTCTTCCGTTTTCATTTTATTTTTCAATAATGTAATTGTATACGGGATGTAATAGTTTAACTTAGGATTTTTATTTTCCGCATTTTAAATTATGTATCTGCCCCAAAGCCATGTAATAGCGTAGGTTTTACTTTCCGCACCTTTACATTTTCGCTTTTACATTCCGCATTTTACTTTCTGCACCCTATAAATTGCTAGTAACTAGGCGTTAATGGCAAGACTAAAATTGAACATAGCCCACTAATCTTCAAGATAATATATTCTGAAATCAACACACTCCTTTCACACACGCACCCCTTAGGGTAATTTTCTCTCGTTGCCTTACGAATGCACATGGTCATGTCCCTCGAACGTAGAGGTATCCTAGCACCATTGCCTACAAACAAATCATCATAGTCCCTTCGATACAAAGATCATAAGACCCACGATGTCGCCTCCGAATACATGATCTTGACCCTCGATTGTCGCCTCGAAAAATGATGATAGTCCTTGAATGTAGTAGGATACCTCCAACAAGTTGCCTTCATGACCATCCGGCGTCCCTTGAATGTCCGTTTACATCCAGCGAATGG
The DNA here is from genome assembly GCA_021764765.1 of Vicia sativa. NCBI lineage: Eukaryota > Viridiplantae > Streptophyta > Magnoliopsida > Fabales > Fabaceae > Vicia > Vicia sativa. The sequence goes on along the minus strand of CM038794.1, from coordinate 42,414,846 downwards.
AGCTACCTACTAACTAATGGTGCGGCTGGCGCTATTCTAAAGGAGCGTAAATGCAAGCGACCAATTACGAGTGGGTAATAAGTCTTTTAGTTGCTCGCTCTGCCAAATGCTTTTCACACCACACTCTTTTCAAAGTTCAATTTCTTTTCAAAAACAAAACATTTAGAACACTTTGTATACACTCCTACATGAGTCATTACAAAGTCAAAGCGAAATACCTTTTTCAAAACATTTTGTCAAACACACGAGAAAGCAATTTTAAAAGTGATCTAGAGCAACTAAGAGCCCGTAGAATAAGCTGCGGATGGAAAGGGGTGCTAATACCTTCCCTTTTCATAACCATTCTCCAGAACTCGAGAATCTAAGCGAAGGTCTTTTTACGTACTTTTACCTTCCCTTAATTGGATAAAAATAAAAGTCGGTGGCGACTCTTGCTATCCGCACATTTGGATACAAAATCCTACAAAGTCGATTCAAGTGTTACACTTCCATACATGCCGATGAAGCTCAAATGATCAAGAAACAAGCTCTGGAAACACTCTAGCATCGAATTCGATTCTCGCTTTTCCAAGTTAGAACACGAACTGTGATATCCATTCTCTTTGATTCTTTTTGAAAAAGCTCTTGGCCGATCCTTTTCTGCATTCATAACGATCATAAACCCTCAAAAAAATCCAAGAATCATGAAACCTACATCATTTAATTTAAGATTTTCAGATTAGGGTTCTTAGTGTTCTTCAAAACCTAAAAAGTTTTGGGCTTAAAATAAATGCAATTAACATACATATTCATGTTCGTTGTGCAAAATCGATCAAGTTTCATTTTTATATCATTCAATTTCGTTGAGAAACGAAGATTCTAGCTTGGATTTGGCAATCTGAAGATCAAAAATAAAAACCCAGAATGCGCGCGTGTTCTTCATCTGTTCTTCATTTTCAAATTTTCAAATAATCCAATCTTATATCAACGCGTGTTCCTGGTCCACTAACACCCCAGCGCGTTTGGCTCAGTGGTTGCTTGCTTGCTCTTAAGTCTCTTTGACACGCGTCCCACCTCATGGTCATGGGTTCAATCCCTCACAAGACCATTCTTTTTTACAAACTTTCCATTTTTCAAGTTTTCGACATCTGATTTTTTCCAAAACTTCTCATAAATGAACTTAACATTACAAAACATTTTCAAATCATTTTTCAAAACTTTTCATCAAACTTGCATCTTTTTCCATGATCGATCCGATTTAAACGATAAAACCGAATTCGTTTCTTCTCGAAATTCTCAATCGATCATGGGCCTCCCTTATGGTGTAAGTCCCAATCCTTTATGTACATATTTAGTTTTACTTGTACATACTCAAATTATCATTGTTAATATTCAAACATAAACAAATTTGTTTCGTTTGTTTTCATTCGTTTGTCTATATGCCGAATCCATTGGTTCTAAAGGAAGAATTCTTCTGAGCAAAACTTCTTTTTGACCAATGGGCCTCCATCATGGTGTAAGTCCCATAACATTCTTTTATGTACATAATATTTCTTTGTACATATCAAACTTTTGTCAAACACTTTTTACAAAGTTTCATCATACATATCTGAGATACTCCTTTTATACTCAATCTGAGACAAACTTCGATCGTTTGTTTTCACATCACTTGTGTATACTCAAATAAAATAGTCTTTTGTGTACATATTTTTTGTACATACCAAATACTTTTCATACAAAATTTTCATCTATACATAACACAGATACCTTTTTACAAATATTCCAAGCGGATAAACTTGATCATTCGTTTAGTTTCATCGTATAAACCAAGCGAATACCATTGGTATTGAAAGGAGCATTCTCGTGAGTAAAACTTCTTTCAAATCAATGGGCCTCTCTTCTGATGTAAGTCCAACCCTCCTATGTACATCCATCTTTATGCGTACATAAATAGCTCGTTCGTGTACATATTCATTTCCTTGTACAGTCGAACTGTGAATAATCAAGTTCGCTCGTTTTAAGCGTTCGTTTCACGGACACTTGTTTATATTTCATAAAGCTGCGTAAATAAACATCATGCATCATTTATATTTCCTTCATAAACTCCGTGAATACATATCACACACACACACACTTGTTTATACAATCTAATTATAACATAACAACTAGTCTAACGATAGGTTCTCATGATTGTAGCCTCGCTTGGGCTTTATACAAGATAATTCATCACCAGCATGAATTTAGCCTTATCTTAGGCTTCATACAAGATAACTCTCCCCACAGAGTTAGCCTTCTCTTGGGCTTTGTACAAAGAAACTCATTCATCTGAGTTTAGCCTCCGCTTAGGCTTCATATAAGACAAACACTCCCCTGTTGAGTCAGCCTCCTCTTGGGCTTCGTTCAAAAGAACTCCTCATTGAGTTTAGCCTTCTCTTGGGCATCATACAATGAAAGGCGGAAATCTCTTAAGACCTCTATTGGGCTTCCAATACAAAGAATCACCAGCTAAGATAGAACCACGAAAGGATGGTTTCCGGTGAAATCACTTTCAAATCGATGAGTAAAATTTCCGGTGAAATTGCTCTTAATTCAAAAGGATGGTTTCTCGGTGAAATCCCTTTTAACCAAAGCCGACCATACCTATAGCTTCCTCTTGAGCTTCATACAAGGACCCTCGATGACCCTCGAAATGCCTCCTCTTGGGCTAACAATACAAGGACCCATGGGCTTCTTAAAGCATCCCTTTAATCGATCAATTTCTCCTCGAGATTTAGACATCTATCATCTCTATGGAAGAAGTATCTCATCTATCACATCACATCTGGTCAAAAACTTTTCAAACTCTTTTCAAACAAAAACATCATTAACGATGAAGTAGTAGCGCTTGTACACTCGCAAAACACCCAATACTTACAGTTAAAAGATTCAATCATCTTTTCAAAACATCTTTCTTAAACATGTAAGTGGTAGCGGCTTGTACACTCGAGCAAAACACCTATAACTTACGGAAATATTTTAGTCGATCAAACTTTTCAAAAATGTATGTGATGAAATAGATTAGATACATTTTCATTAAGATGACATTTATACATCTCTTACTAACTTCTGTTGCTTTCCACTAGCATAAGTGGGAACTACGATTGCTCGACTTTCTCAATTTCCTTTTGAGAATCGTGAGCCAAGGTCTCATCCTTGCCGAGCAAATTTCTATCTCCTCGGACCAAACAAAACATAAGAACCACAGCAGATCCGAGGCTACAAATGCTCGATTCCCACTAGGGGATATGTATCGAGAAGATCCACGGATCTTTGCGAGCACAATAATAACAAAACCTAGAATCCCACATAATCTCTGTTTCTTAAAATCCAAGGAGAAACTTTCCCAATCATAGAAATAGCAATTAAAACACACAAACATATCAAACATATTCATATATAAAGTTGTAGATAACTACATATATTTAGGGTGCTCCATCTATTCCTTTATATAACAATCCCTTACTCGAATCTCCCCGATGCGTTCGTCTAGTTTGTGCTGAGTCGTTACGCATACCAATATCAATTGAGGGTATTTGACTTTCCCTTTTCATAATCATTAAATCATCTTTCTTGTGTTGAAAATAATAAAGCTTGATGCTCATGACATCTTTATAAACAAATCAAAGATTTAAATCGTTCGAGCGGAAGATCAATTCACGTTCGCATCCTCTGGCGTCACCTTTTAGCGAATAGGAAAAATGGCGACTACTGTTTGGGAGTCTGTTGAAACTTTGATTTTTCAAAAAAAAAGCGTTACTACTTGAGAGCACCAAGCTTTTTGTTTTCAAAAGAAAAGAAAGGGATAAGCTTTCATGTTTTGCACATATCATTTTTCTTTATTGTGTGTTTAGCGATTTCATCGATGGAAAGAAATCTAACCGGTTTAGAAACATTTTAAGATCTAGGTGGAGGTATTATCGTGATCAGTTCAATGCTTTGAAGTTAATATTTCCTTGCGATGGAGGTTGTCTTGGGGGTATTGTGTTTAGCAAGTAATTGCGAAAATGCTATATTTTCGGGGGAACTTAAGAAGCTGAGTGGACTGTAGAACACATAAACCATCCTGGCCATTAGGATGTAGTGCAAAGATTATTCGGGTGTAAGCCTAGAGTAATTGTCATGCGATACTACGATCAGGCGAGTTTCTCTTGAAAATATTATTGGACCATCGAGTATTCAACAAATCCAATAATGTTTTGAAGGGGAGTGTTGAGCCTGTATTATCAGTAGAACCCAATTCACAGATGAATAAGCCCATAGAACTTAACCACGTGATTCTTATCGTTGGCTTCATGCTCGTGACTTCGAATGCTTGACCGTGTGTATAACTACTAACCATGTTTGCCGCATTCATGCATTCATTCATTCATTCAAAAACAAAACAAAAACTTCATTTCTCTTCCCATTTCCAAAGAATTTAGAGATTTTTTTCTTTGTAAAATATTTTAGGTTAGAGTGATGGACGTCAGAGGAAGATTCACCAAGAATCAGTTTTAGGATTCTGATGTAGGAAAGTTGAAAGAGTTAGCATCCTTGGTAGAAGATCCCTCGGTTTGACTATGGAACTCTTTTAACTCTTCTAAACACTAACGTTGATGAAGGACTTCTCAAAACTTTCGTTCAGTTTTATGATCCAGTCTATCGCTGTTTCACTTTCCCTGACTATCAGTTGATGCCTACTTTGGAAGAGTATGCGCATATCCTAGGAATCTCGATCTGGACAAAGTGCCTTTCAATGGTTTGGAAGCCATTCCCAGTCACAAGTCATTGCAACAATGACTCATTTAAAGAAATCGAGATAGACAAAACCTAACTACCATTGCTCGACTTTCTCAATTTCCTTTTGAGAATCGTGAGGCCTGAGGTCTCATCCTTGCCGAGCAAATTTCTATCTCCTCGGACCAAACAAAACATAAGAACCACAGAGATCCGAGCTACAAATGCTCGATTCCCACTAGGGGATATGTATGCGGAAGATCCACGGATCTTTGCGAGCACTGATAATAACAAAACCTAGAATCCCACATAATCTCTTTCTTAAAATCCAAAGGAGAAACTTTCCCAATCATAGAAATAGCAATTAAAACACACAAACATATCAAACATATTCATATATAAAGCTGTAGATAACTACATATATTTAGGGTGCTCCATCTATTCCCTTTATATAACAATCCCCTTACTCGGAATCTCCCCGATGCGTTACGTCTAGTTTAGCTAGTCGTTCACATACCAATATCAATTGAGGGTATTTGACTTTCCCCTTTTCATAATCATTAAATCATCTTTCTTGTGTTGAAAATAATAAATCTTGATGCTCGCGGCATCTTTATAAACAAATCAAAAGATTTAAATCGTTACGAGCCAGAAGATCCGAATTCACGTTCGCATCCTCTAGCGCGTCACCTTTTAACGCGAACATTTACCTACAGCCATCCTCTACTTTTGCATCCACTTTACGGGATAGTACTTACAATACCTTTCACCTTCACGGAGGATGATCACACCTCGTTCTTTGATATAGGCTGCTATCAGCGGATTATCACCACTAGGAGAAACATACATTCCTGATTCTGGGAGCATTCGAGCATAATTGACTTTGATATCAAATTAGCTAGCTTCTCCAAGTTTATCAGCCATTATCACACTGAAGGTGATAGTGTTTCTGATGTTGAACACATTGCTTTTCTCACCCTCTGGCTATCAAGATACGTCTTCTGCAGTAGATCACTTCAAGTGGCTAGCAGGTTCATTCCTCTAGCAAGGGATTTACATGAAAATAGGAGGATTAATTTAAGTGAACTCCTACTAGTTGACCTTTATGAAAGTTTGAGGTCGGCTATTTCGAGCTTAAAATTCCACACTCCTAAAAATATCTTGCTAATGGTCCTTTACGGTTGCTTGACTATGGCTTAATGCCATGTTCGAATCTTCACTTTCTACTGCTGACACCATTGTTGAGCAAAACCCGAGTGATGGATCAAAATATTGAGGGCACGAGGTTAAGAAGCCGACTCAGTGATGACAAAGCTGATTTCAGTTCTATTTTCCCGATTATATCATGCTATTTTCCAAGAAGAATAACTTGAAAAGACTATGGCGCCTTTGCTTGAGGACCTACGGACCATCATGGTTTACCATGTCTCTTTCGGAGGCTTCAAGACCAAAGGCGTCAAGACATCTGGAAAGCCTTTTGCTCCCAAGACTAATTTCTTCAAGAATCCTCCGACCAAAATCAAATCCTTCTATTAGCCTATCAATGACTTTGTCTCAAGACAATTTGGTTTATGCCAATGATTCTGAACCACTCTTTCGGACTCACGACTCCATTAACTCGGTCGAACTTTCAAGGCTCGAGAAGCCAAACTTGACAAGAACAATATCGGGATTTTGCTCGATTTAAATTGATCTCTTTTGAACCATCTTACTTTTCATCTAAAAGTTTTACGGATTGGTGGAGTAGATTCTACCGACTTGTATGTTTGACACTCTTACTATCGAAGAAACTAGCTGCTTTGCATTCGATGTGCGGTACATAAAAGAAAGGTATGTTCACTCACGCTCAAGAAATTAAAGCTTTTCAAACTTACTTGAAACAACTTATGATCCTACGCTTGGAGTCCACGGTATATCGGCGTCCCAAACCTTGAAGGAAAAATTCTGAGAAAAAGTCTCTAAGTTCGGACTTCCTTGAGTTGTCACACGAGGATAGGTATAGGTTGCTTTCGAAATGCATCCACCTAAGTTTCCCAAACTACCTACCTCAGCTGGCTCGCTTGGTTTCCTCCATACCCTTGGTGGTTTACAAAAGAGATGTTCAAGTACAAATCTCAAAAACTAAAGCCATCGAGGCTGTGACATGGGCTCGACATTGGCTCCATAATTTCCCGAGCATCTTCGCTATGACCTTTACGCCATATCGATTCTTTCGAATGAAGGCGAGTCACGAATGCTTGGGAAATCCCAAATAAGTCTTACTTACTTTATTTTAACATTTTGTCTTATGTGTTTCACTTTTCGACAATCGAATAAAGGCCGTTGCATCAAGACCAAGGAAGGAGGTAGTTCTCAAACAACTATCGAGTGATGCCAATGTGCCCAAGCAATTCCAACAATCACTCCTGCAACAACAACAACAAACACCATTGCTCAGACTCAACAACTACTCGATTCCAACACTGCTCCAATCCAACAAGCTGTTCCAACCCCAAAGGTAAGCAGTTTTATTTTGGTGTTCGACATAAGCTCAGTATACAAGCTGAAGTTTAACTTACATTTGCATTGGTTTAGCAAACTCCACCAACTACTCAAAGAAGAAAACCCGGTACTAGTGGAAAGACTCTCGAGGTGGGAAACTTCACCATCGGTTTTAAGAAAGAAGCATAAGAAAGACATTCCAAAGACACTAGCGTCTGGACTTGATTCGGGGATGTTGCTCCCACACCAATCAAAAATCCACCTTGACCTCCATGTAATGTTGGAACACATAGGCTGACAACATATCTGCGGATAACCCACGGTGATTTTACTTGAATTTTTGAAAATGATTATTCGTACCTTAATTATGAGTTTCTAATCTTTTTGTTTCGTGTAGGATGATTCAACTCCGATCCACAACTACTTGACTCCTCCCCACCAACATTATTCGGTCCATTCTTCTCCTCATGGAATTCGAGCAATCTGGTGCAAAATAAAGGTTTGTCGATATGGCGGTTCAAGCGGGAGCTTACGATCACCCGGATGACCAAGGCACTTCGCCTCCCTCGAGGAGACCAGCGCGCTCAAAGATGCCACGAGTGCCTCCAAGACTTCTTACGAATCTCCTCCCAAAATCCATCAAGAGGCGAAGGCCAATTCATCTTGAAGAAGAAAAACCAATAACTCCCGAGAGGCGAAGGTTCGGTGAGGAAGGTGCGAGGATGAAGAAGGAGAAGATGCTCAAGAAGGTTCGACGAAGGGACGGAATCGATCTTGGTGGCGATCAAAATGATAACATCGAGGTGGTGGACTTGATTGATGATGAAGAGGATGATGAAGAAGCGAATAATGAAGGCAATGATGTTCCCACTAATGTACCAATGGACGTTGAGATGGATGTCACTCCATTGCGAATGGAACTTCCAGAGCCTTCCAAATGCCAGACAGCTGAAGAGGAGTTAGCCCTCTTGAAACGTACTGACCCTATTGGGTACATGAAAGCTAAACTGGCTCAGAGAAACACTCCTCTCCCTAAGGCTAATGTTAGTTCGACCTCTGACTCAGTGCCTTCTGATGATAGGGTTGTACTTCTTCACAAGATTCGAAAAATAATCCTTGATGTGGATCTATTCGAAGTACTCAGAAAAGATAGTACAGCCTGCTTTATGATGAAGGGCCTTCTCAATTGAGTCGATCTCACCACCTGTTCCCTGTAAGTTAGCACCATTTTGTTTGAACTTCAGTCCTTGATCGATAACGTAACTGGATGCCTCCTTCAACATGAATCTGCTGTCAACAAAGTCCAAGAGAAACGAAGTGCAATGGACGTTGCTTATGAACACGCCTCGAAACTCACTAAGGAGGTTGAAGATCATGCTATGCATATCAAGCAAGCTAAAGTTGATTATGATCTTCGAGCTCAATCCATTCTTCAATGGGAGAAGCGAGATCCGGGAACTTGACATAAAATTAAGGAAGCCCGGCAACAACTTGCATATGAGTCAATACTTTTGGTAATCGATTCGAAGAGCTTGAACAAAGGGCTTGCGGGGCGGTAATTGGCGGTGAAGAGGTTGCTATCTTGGAAGGAGCCAGCGTTCTACTCAACACAAGCTTGAATCTTTTAAGAATATCTTGATCGATTAAGGAACAATGCCCACTTGAACTTGTTTATTTAAAGTAATCTTGTATTTTAGTTGAATGTCATTTGTAACATAACGTGCCATTTTGGCAATTAATTTCACCATTTGGCCTCGAGTTATATGTTTGTGATTCACGTTGCTACTATTGAACCTCCTGCGGTGGTTTATATTTCTTTAAGTACTTCCATTAACCTTTAGGATTCGTTTGTCATCGCCAACTCCTCGATTTCATACGCATTGTTTGAAAATGTTTTCACTATTCGAAAAGGTCCTTCCAATGGTGACCATTTACCTAATGTTTATTTTTCTTGTCCATGGGCAATATAACTTTCAAACTAAGTCGGTAATCTTGAATGTTTTACCTTTCACCCTTTTGTTATATACTCGGACACTCTCTCTTTGCCTCATCGGGACTTCTAATGCATGCAATCTAACTTCATCTAGTTCGACCAACTCATTCATCATCATTTCCCAATATAAAGAAGATGAGATTTCATTTTGCCTTTGAATTGAGGTTGTAGATGAATTTCTCTTGGTAAGGCGCATCATGACCAAATGTTAATTGGAAGGTGTAGTATTAGTAGCTTCTTTAGGGGATATTAAGGGCCCATAGTATTTGATCTAAAGTCTTATGCCAATTTCTTGGTTTTTTACCAACATGTTTTTTTATTAGACTTATTATTACTTTGTTGGCTGCTTCGACCTGACCGTTTGCCTGAGCATAATATGGTGTTGACGTTAGCAACTTAAACCCCATTTCTTGGGCAAATTCTTGCATCTTTTTACCAGTAAACACCGATCCTTGATCTGTGGTTATACTCTCTGGCAACCCAAACCTATAGATAATCTGTTTTTGTATGAATTCGATGATAGTCTCTTGATCTCTGACTACCAAAGGTATTGCTTGATCCACTTGGTGAAATAGTCTATTCCTAGCGGGATATATTTCGACCTTTAGATGAAGCGAGTTATTTCTCCTATTAAATCTAATGCCCATCCTCTAAAGGGCCATGGCTTAATGATCGAATGTAACTCACTTGCAAGAGCATGTTGAATCCCTGCATGTTTCTGGCATTCTTCACATCCTTTAGCAAAATCTATACAATCTTTGAGCATACTGGGCCAATACATACCATATCGAAATAGCAACCACTTCATTTTATGGCCTGCTTGATGTGCCCCACATGCCCCATTGTGGACTTACGTGCTAGATCGCCTCACCTTCTCCCAAACACTTGAGTGAGTCGCCCTCTTGGGTCTTCTTGAATAATTCATTTCCCATAAGGACATATGATAATGCTCTATATTTATTTTTCCACATTCAATGTTGGATTTTCTAAATATCTTATTAATGGATTTAGCCAATCTGTATCTATCAAAGTGTCTATGGCTAATATTTCGAACCTATCTTTATCACCATAACTTATTTTGATATTCTCTAGATCTGATGGTGTAAGTCTGGTAGCCATGACTCTTCCTCTTATCTCAATCAAATCTTCAAAGTTTTTAGCGAAACTTTATAACACGAAGCCAATTGTGCTAGGTCATTTGCTTCTTGATTTTCTATTCTTGATGCGTCTTTGAATGTCCATATATTGAATTTTTGAGTAGCCTATTAACTATAACAAAGTAGGTCATTAGGTTCTCCTTTATGCACTTATATTCCTTAGTTATACCTTGACTACTAATTACGAATCACCCTTGATTTCGACTCTAGTTTCCCCATTCAACAAAGCTTCAAGTCCAACAATGGCGCGTTATCCGACTTCGTTGTTAGAACGAGGGCCATCTAGCTTATACTTGAATTTTGTTGGAATTCCCTCGAGAGAAATTATGAGAACTCCACACCACTTGCCCTCTCTATGGGTCGAACCATCAAAGTATAGCTTCGGGGTTTCATTTCGACATAACCCATAATTACATTCGACCGATGAATGGTCCATAATGAAATCGAAACTACTTGGCCTTTCACTGCTCTTAAAGGCATGAGCGTCAAAGCATATTACATCAAAGCCAATGCCCATTTACCTATTACGCTATGCATTATTGGCTTGGAAAGCATGTGTTTAATAACATCGAAATGAGATGAAACATAAACATCAACGGGTTTTATATAATACTTGAGTTTCATACAAGAAAAGTATAAACAAAGACACAACTTTTCTATATTACTATATCTAGTTTACGCATCATTCAACACCTACTTAAATAATATATGGCTCTTTCGATGCCATTCTTGTCTTCTGTACTAACATACTACCTATAGTAAGTTCGAGGCCTTGAATATATACAATCTCATGGGTTTTCCCATGAGGGTGGAACAAAATAGGAGGTTGAGATAGATATCTTTTAATCTTGTCGAAGGCCTCTGTTGTGCTCGCTCCATTCGAAGGCTTGGCCTTGCTTTAAGCAGTAGAGAGAAAGCTTGTGTTTTCCCACTTAGGTTGAAATAAATCTTAAGAAAATTAATCTTCCTAGTAGGAATTGTAGTTCCCTTTTCGATGTGGGGGCTTTAGTCTCCATGATGGCTTTAGTCTTGTTAGTTAATTTCAATTCCTTTTTATGAACCACAAAACCGGAAATCTCACTTTTGCACAAAAATGCACATTTAAGGGGTTCATTTTAAGCCATGTTTCCTCATCCTTTCGAATGATTGGCTCAAATGATCGAGATGATTTTGCGGATATAGATTTAATGACTATATCATCAATGTACACTGCATAAAAGTCTCAATAAAATCATGAAATATGGAGTTCATTGCTCTTTGATAAGTTGCCCGTTTTTAAACCAAAGGCATCACTACCCATTCATAGGTGCCTAAGGCTCACAGGCAGCGAAATCTTGTCTTAGCAACATCTTCTTGACAATGAAAATTTGATTATAACGAGTATCCATCTAGCATACTTAGGTATTCGAATCTGCGACGGAATCTATTAACATTTCCATACGGGCATAGAGTATTGATCTTTGGGGTTGCGATATTTAGATCCTAAAGTCTATGCATATTCTCAATGAACCATTTTTCTTAATAACAGGTACTATATTTGCTAACCATTCGACATACATTGTGGTTCTGATGAATTTGCAGCGTAGCAACCTTTCGACCTCTGCTTTGATCTTTGTGAGCACTGCTGGCGCGAACCTCCTGGGAGTCTGCTTGATGGGCTTCTTGCCATCCTTAATCGGAAGTCTATGCTCCACTAACTCTCTTTTTAAACCAGGCATTTCGTCATAGTCCCATGCAAAACAATCTTTGTTTTGTTTGAGGACTTCGATCACCTCTTGTTTGAGGCTTGGGCTGAGTTTCGCGCTTATGTAGGTGATTCTTTTTGTGTTGATATCCCCCAAATTCACTTCTTCAAGTGGGTCCTGTGCCAACATCTTAGCACTTGAGTTTGTTGGATCCTTCTCGAAGCCCAAGGGTTCTGTATCATAAATGGCATCGAGCCTCTGATCTCTTTCGTTCTCGTCACAGGGTGAATCTTTCAGACCATTCCCTTCGAGTTTGTTTACTTCAACTGTATGTTCTATTGCAGCCTCTGAAGCCGCTTTCCATTCATTCTCAGCCATATAGGCCGAAATCCTTTCGAAGAAGGAGGACTCAATCATGATCAGGGTCACCTGACTCCCAGCCTGGCGGCCGTCTTTGCGAAGTGCCTTCGCCTCCTTCATCACCCTTAAGTATTTTCCTATCCCAATACATGCCATCATGGCGAAGGGTCATATAGTAATGTACATCTCTTGTTTCATTCAGTTCGTCACTTGGGGCACAGGGAGCTATTCTAGCCAGATACTTGTCATAATTCCTCTTGTTGACTAGATTGACTGTTGTCATGAAGTAGCTCTGATCCGCTTTGATGTTCTCTACTATCCCATCCTCTCTCCACAGGACTAACCTTTGGTGCATCGACGAAGGGACTGCCCCTACGCCATGAATCCACTCTCTTCCCAATAGCAAGTTATAATTTTCTTTGGCTTCGATCATCATGAACATAGTGGGTCTGCGACTTGATCCGACGATTAACTCTACTTGCACTACCTAACGTTTGTCCTACCTTTCCTTCATAGTTGGATAAAACCATGTTATGAGGTTTAACATCACCGTCTTGAATGCCTAACTTTTCGGCATGAATTTAGGCATCAGATTATTCGCCCCGTCTACCAAGACCTTGTTCACCCGTGGGCTCATCCTTTGCTCGAATGAGCAGTGGCTTTAAATGATTCTTCATTGTGGGATCGGGTGATCGAAGAATGCGTTACGCTTTCGACGCGCCATTATCCATTACATAATAACGGTCTATGTTTCATCGGATCAATGGTGTCTTCTTCGTCTGTTCTTGATTTGGTCTCTGGCCAAATTGGGATGGTATCTGATACCACATTGCGGTTTAGGTTAAGGAGGATTCTCCTTGACTCGAAGTTATCGTAAGCATATCCTCGTCTTCTTGTGGACTTGGGTGTACTCTTTTGATTCATCTAGTTTTGTTTGAGAGAAAAGCCTCACCTTCTGGAGGTTTGTCTTGAGTTACCTATTTGTTGTTGGTTGATTGGTGCTTGGCTTTTTTTTTGGTGAAATTGTTCCTTTATGCGCTAAACCTTTCCTCTCGCCTTCGATTTCGTTCTTTGCCTTCGCCATTGGGATCTTGACATGGGATTCTTACCTTTATAATTTCCGACCTCGGTTCTTCCCTCTTTCTTGTGTTGAATTGTCTCCGGTATACCATGGCATGGCCAGCATTTATCATTCCTCCCATCTATCCTTCCCTTTGTTGGTTTTAACTTGCGACCATCATGCATTGGTACTTCGGGGATCTTAAATGTTACCCTTGAGCACCCTTTGGATATGGGATATCAGGCTTTGTTGTGTGACTACCATCGAGCTTGACTCATTTGACCAACTTCCTTATGATTCCGGCATGGGGTGAAGGGAATCGTTTAAGCTCCGCCATGTTACAGTGGTATCTTCTTTGAACATCTTGGACAAATCAAGCACTTGGTTGCGCCTTTGTGACGTACTAAAAACTCAACAAACTTTCCCGGCTCTGGGGTAGCATCGAACAATTGGTTGTCTGGCGAATTCACTCGATTCGAGCCCTTTGTTTCGTTCGAACTCCATGGCAATCCTTCGTTGCATATGATCTTGCATCTTGGACAAAGCATGTCCTTGTGGCCTGACATGAGATATTGTTTTAGGCTAGTATGCGGCATAACCATCCTCCATTCTATATTTTTCTTTTTGAGATATCTTTCCATTTCTGCATCTCGAGCAGGTCTACATCCATGTCCACCATATTGACATCCACATCGGTCCTTCGTACCATTATCTCCCCATCCACGATGGTTTGATGTCTTGATCCGAATCTTTGAACTCTCAGTGCGGTATTTTACCATATAATCAAATTTCCCCTGGGCTCCCCAAGGTGTACGTAACACGGTGAGTGACTTTTAGTGATTTTGTATCGCAAATATGCGGATAGCAAGTCGCCACCGACTTTTATTTTATCAATTAAGGGAAGGTAAAAGTACGAGAAAAAGACCTTCGTTTAGATTACGATGCAGGAGAATGGTTATGAAAAGGAAGGTATTAGCACCACTTTCCATCCGTGGTTATCTCACGGGCTCTTAGTTGCTCTAGATTACCTTTTAAAATTGCTTTACGTGTGTTTGACAAAAATGTTTTGAAAGAGACATTTCGCTTTGACTTTGTAATGATTCATGTAGGAATGTATACAAAGTGTTCGGAAATGTTTTGTTTTGAAAGAGTTTGAACTTTGAAAAGAGTGTGTGGTGTGAAAAGCATTTGATAGAGCAAGCAACTAAAGACTTATTACCCACTCGAAATTGGTCGTTTCGTGCTTCTCGTTCCTTTAGAATAGCCTGGCCTTACCATTAGTTAGTAGGTAGCTACATTCGTTGGATGTAAGCGGGACATTCGAAGGACATCGGATGGTCATTGAAGGCAACTTGTAGGAGTATCCTAGCACATTCGAAGGGACTATCATCATTTTTAGTGGCGACAATCGAGGTCAAGATCATGTATTTGGAGGCGACATCGTGGGTCTTATGATCTTTGTATCGAAGGACTATGATGATTTGTTGGAAGGCAGCGGTGCTAGAATACCTCGTTCGAGGACATGACCATTTGTAATCGTAAGGCAACGAGAGAATTACCCTAAGGGGTGCATGTGTGAAAGAAGTGTGTTGATTTGGATATTTTATCTTGAGAATTAGTGGGCTATGTTCGTTATTATCTTGCCATACACGCCTAGTTACTAGCAATTGATAGAGTGCGGAAAGTAAAATGCGGAATGTAAAGATGCGGAAAGGTAAATCCTCGCTATTACAAGGCTTTGAGGCGAGATACATAATTTAAAATGCGGAAAATAAAGTCCTAATTTAAACTATTACATCCATGTCTGATTACATTATTGAAAAATAAAATGAAAGCGGTAAGAAACGTCGAAGCGGAATAACTTTGTGAAGCGATAAGAAAATCGGAAAATATGATGAAATCGAAATAAGAGAAAATGTTAGAAAAATGCAAGTTTTTATATGAGAAAATTATTACATGCTGGAATTGATATAAATATGCTAAAATAAATTTTTGGGATTTTTTAGATGCAATTTAATAATTAAAAATGAACTAAAAGTGATTTAAATGCAAAATTATAAATAAAAATAAATATGCATGCAAAAATATATTTTTTAATTTATTAAATTAAATAAAGATTTTCAGAAAACAAATGTAAAAGGAAAATAATTTTTGACAATTTTCTAATGTATAAATAAAAATATGAAATTAATTAAAACAATGCAAAAATATTAAAATATATGAAAATAGGAAAAAATATGAGTTTTGTAAAAAAGATGCAAAACCGGTGCCAATGGGGATCGAACTTCGTGACCCTTGGAGCATCACAGGAGCAGTCCTTAACCACCACGCCGTGTGTCGTGTCATGTAAGCGAAGCGGAGGCGTTTTAAAGGGATTTGGATTTTGAAACCCGAGCAGCGAAGATCTTCATCTTCCTTATTTGAATTTTTGAAAGTTAGCGTCGGTCTTTCTTGACGCTATATTCTACAAATTCTAAAATCAATACAAGCAATATAAATTCAATTCAAAGGCATGGTTCGATTGGATTCATCATTCTAAACATGATGGTGGTATTCGTTTTGTCCAATTTGCCTATTTTGAGAAACCCTAAAGCGGCACGGGAACCTAACCATGGCATCTCGTGATTCTTGACACGAAACTTAAATCAAACTATCAGAAAGCTTAGAAACACCATTAGCAACATAAATATACAATCAAAACACATTAAACATGGTGTATGTATGGATTTGTTTTCAAGTTATATTGACACAAACCGTGACTTGGTTGGGATGATTGGAAGTTTCAGCGTGGCGATGATTGGAATAGCTTCACAGGGACCTTGAGGATGCTTATTCAATCCTCAAAACTCCTTGAATTGGCACCAAACAATTGAAATTGCTTTTTCTCAAGTTTCTTTGAAAATTTTTAGGGTTCTTAGGGCAATTTTACATTCTCTCTTGATAGGTATGCA
This sequence comes from Vicia sativa, assembly GCA_021764765.1. NCBI lineage: Eukaryota > Viridiplantae > Streptophyta > Magnoliopsida > Fabales > Fabaceae > Vicia > Vicia sativa. The sequence continues at coordinate 42,398,425 of CM038794.1, read as the reverse complement.
TCATACATTTATCAGGATGGATTTGGGATGGTTTTGGCAAGAATCAATCAACATTCAATGTAAATCAAATTTGATTTTGTATAAAATCAAATTTTCAAAACTGATTAATTTCAATCCATCTTGCCATATTGATCAATTTTGAAAATTGCTGGCCTTTGTGGGTTACTTGAGTCTCAAGGAAAGAATAAAATCAATCTTTCAATTAATTTTGATTTTATACTTTATTTTAGATTTAATTTGCATTTAAATGAATAAATTCCAAATTAAATAGAAAAATAAATCAAAAACGTGGCATTGGGCTTGGATATTCCTAATTGTATGAGGAATAAGTTTGGATGAAGAAAAAGCAAGCCCATTTGCAAAAACTTGATTTTAAAGTATCTCTCTTTGTGCATTCTTTCAAAATTGCCCAACTTGTGAATGGTGTATCTTGCTCAATTCTTCACATGTTTGAGTGTTCTGGGACTTTTGGAAAGCTCTAAGAGTCCTCTAACCAACCTTTTGGTCTCATCTCAATTGTAGTTACCATGCTCAATATATCTTCAAAACAAAAGTTGACTTTTGTTGACTTTGAAAATGACTGTAATGTTTTGAGCTATACCTCTCAAATGAAGCATTTTTGGACATTCTTGTGAGACATGAAGTTGTAGAAATTGAATTTCCCTCAAAACAAGAGGTGGTGGAAAACTTTACGAGAAAGTATGAAAGTTATGATCGAGTCAAAGTTGATTGACTTTTCATCTAGAAACCTAATTTAGAAAGTTGGACTTTTGAGCAAATCTTGAGTTTTCTTGATGAATCATGATCAACCCTTGATAAAATGATGAATATAACTTCAAAATGAGGATGTTGACCAAAAATTATGAAGTTTGGTGTGTTGACCACAGTTGACTTTTGTCAATCTGTGATTTTCAACCATCGAGCAATTATCGAGGAAACTTGACTTGTAGGCTTGAAACTTGACATGGAGAATCTTTGAAGCATATGAGGAGGCATGAAGACCATTGGAGATGTTGGAAGTCCATCTTGACTTGAGAGATACCAAACCCTAGTTTGGGTTGTTTGTCTAGGAGAGAGTTTGTCGATCGACTCTTGAGGACTCCTTGAGTAGGGATGTATGAAATTTCTTGAGTAGATGGAGGGCAAATTTTGGGGTATGACAGCTGCCCTGTTCAATCTTCTTGTCTTGGAGGGTTAGATTGACACGCTTGTCTTTCGTGACACAGGTAGAAGATGATTGAACACTTTCATCTACAAAATTTGCACTCATGATTGGTGATGATGCGGGAATGGGCTTCCGATGCCATTTGGAGAATGATTCGTCGTTAGACTTGATATCGGGAGGATTGCTAGAAAGTGAGCCGTCACGCTAGGCTCTGGAGCGTTTACGAAAGGAGAGGAGCATGGAGATGGGCTTAAGATGCCATCCAGGAGGTCGTACGTTAGACTTGTGTTCATTTCCTTGAATGAAGTTATTGGTTTGCATTGATTTTTAACCATATATGCGGCATTCGGCGGTGAAGAAATATTGACGATCGGAGATGGGCTTAAGATGCCATCAAGCAAGCGAGTCGTCGCTAGACTACGTAGTCATTGTTGATAATAAGGAATCAAAATAACTCTTACGTCTGATTACTCTAAGGAAATAGTAGTTGGCAAAAATGTGGATAGCTTCCTGTTGTGTGCATCGGTGTTGATCCATTGCACATTATCGGAGGATAACGGGCGGTCTTCGGATAGTTTTCCGTCGATTCGGGGCTTAATCCTGACCCGATCGTCGGAGGACAACCAAGAGCGGTCTTCGGATAGTTTTCCGTCGATTCGGGGCTTAATCTGGACTGTTTGCGTCGGTAGTATTACATTTTGGAAAACAAGAGAATCTTTGATAGAATATTTGTTAGTTTTATGCAAAGTATGATGCATGACGATGTACATGAATGACATATGCATGAATTATGACTTTATGAGTAATGTATGAATGATAGATGTTGTGGTATTTCAAAACATATCCATCTTGAAGAAGGCGGGATGTTGTTTGAGGATTCGACTTACGCTTGGGGATTGAGTAAGTGAGAACCACCTTTGGAAGGAGAAGAAAGATATCCTGGATTCCTCGATGCACTATCGACCAAGTCTTGGGCCTAGATATTGTTGAGGAAGGTAGAGATTGAGAAACTCGTTGTTGGAGATCTCATAGACCTGTTGAGGAGAATCGGGAGGCGATCTGTTGGGGACCTTGTATGTAGATCTGTGAGGAAATTTGGGAGGCGCTCTTGGGGATTACGAGTGTAGATCTCATTTGAGTGCATTTGATAGTTCTTGGGAGACCGGGTTGGAAGAGTCGGGAACCCGTTGTAATCTCTGGTGGGGATGAAGATGTAGTTTCCTCCGATGCACTATCGACCAAGTTTGAGATCGAATAATGTATTGGGAAAAGGAAAGGACATGAGAGATACCGGAGGATAAATACCTCGATCGGGGATGAAGTGTTATTGCTTGGGCGATGTAACATGATTTTAGTTGGGTGGAATCCTTTGCTCGTGGATACACCTTTACTCGTTAGGGAAAGTTTATAGTGAGTGACACCTTTGCGGGGATCATGCTCTGTGGGGAACTGCATTGGTGACTTTCGTCGTCATCTCAATTCCTGGAGCCTGCAGTAAGTACTTTTGTATGTTCACCTTTCGTATGTTTGCGATTAGATTTTTATTGTCGAATCGTATAGTCATTCAAAACAAGCGTTGGACTTATTGCAAGCGACAGCGGTGAAGATTGTAAAGAGAAAGAACTTGTATTTATTTGAAATGTGGCGTATGGCCAAGTAGTTTTTACACAAGAAGGTAAAAGCTATGCGGAAACAATCTCATTAAGTTCCAACTATGCTAGTACTCATATATTTCAACTATCTCATCTCCTTTGTCGTTAGAAAGTGAGTGAATTGATCTTCGCCATTTGAATCTTGAATCTTGATAGTAGTGCAGGCGGTGATCGGAAGGGACATAGTCGTGCGCTTGAATCTAACTTTTGCCTAGACCGCCCTTTGGGTTTTCGGTCTGGGATACCCTTTTTGTCCCAAACCGCCTTTTAGGTTTTCGACTTGCGGTGTACATGTTTGTATATATCCTTAACTTTTGCGAACCTTTTTGGTTCGCGAGGATATTATTTTGCCTAGGTCGATCGACTGGCGGGTCTCTTCATCGTAGTATTTTTGACTATATGCTGCGTTCACGGGGTGTGGAAGTCTTCACCATCCATGGTGCTAAGTATCATAGCTCCGAGGAAAATCATCTTGACTACAAGCGGTCCCTCGTGGGTGGGAGTCCATTTGCCCTAGGATCACCTTGTGGAAGGATGATCGCTTGACTACTAGATCACCGACTTGGTAGACTCGGTGCTTGACCTTCTTGTTAAATGCTCGATCATTCGTTTACGATAAATCATCCATGGCGGATGGATGGTCGTTCTCATCAATCAAGTTAATCGGTCAGGCGAGTGGACCCGATCGTCTTCGCCTAACTCGCCTCTGTGGGACTACGGTTGAGGGTGCTCGAACCTCGATGGGTAAGCGGCTTCCATACCATTATCGAGAGAGAAGGGGTTGCCCTGTGGATGTTCGTCTTTGTAGTGTGATAGCCATGAAGAAGCGAATGGTAACATCTCATTCCAATCCTTGTAAGTCCTTGTCATCTACATATAATCTTCTTAATGTTCTTGTTGGCGGCTTCCACTGCGCCATTCATCTTAGGCCGATAAGGAGAAGAGTTGTGATGTTTGATCTTGAGCTGCGTGCGAGTTCGGTGATCATCTTATTATTGAGATTGGAACCGTTATCGTGATAATCCTTTCGGAGTGCCATACCGAGATAAGATTATGTTTGATGAATCGAACTACAATATTCTTGGTAACGGATGCATACGGTACTTCTACCCACTTGGTAAAGTAATCAATTGCCACCAGGATGAAACGATGTCTATTGGAAGCTGTGGGCTTAATTTCTCCAATCATGTCAATGCCCCCATTGCAAAAGGCCAAGGAGAAGTTAAAACATTGATGCAGAATGCGTGTACTTTGTCGGCATAAATCGGCACTTGTGACAAGATCGAGCATAGTGGTGACAATCGACTTCCATGGTGGACCAATAGTAACTTTATTCTCAAAATCTTCTTAGCCATGGTGTGTCCTTTGGAGTGGGTACCAAATCGCCTTCGTGTAATTCTTCCATGATACGCATTCTTTGTTTTACGGTCTACGGTAGATGGCACAAGTCGTGGTTGCGCTTGTATAAGATGCCGTTCTTGAGGAAGAATTTGGATGCAAATCTTCTCATCAACTTCTTATCATTAACGATGCCCTGCGAGGATATTCACGAGTCTCGAGATACCTCTTCCGTCGTAGTACCAAGGTTTCTCTTGCGTCGAGCTCATAACAATCTGTTGGTTCGTCGAACTTCTCAATGATGATCAGGGAGCCTCGTTGTCCCATCTAACCTTGAACATAGATGACATAGTGGCCAATCGTGCATGGCGATTCTCTTCTCGTGGAATGTGATCAAAAGTAATCTCTTGTAAGGGATCAAACTCGAACATGCTCTCGATCTGAATGAGATTCGGATGCTTCGTATCCACTCGCCTTTTATCGTGATCACTAAAGTGAGTCTCCATACACTTAAGAACTTGATTCTTAAGTCAATAAGACTTTAAGACCCATGATGCGCCGTTTCTCGACCATGTTGTTAGTGCAAGCTGAAACATAATCGGGCGGTGAAAGGCGTATGTTCGCTGTGGGGATGTAATGATGGCGCCAATGCCATTGCCAAGTGCGTTTGAGGCTCCATCAAAGACCATGGTCCATCGGGATCCTTGTTCGGGTCCCGTCGGTCTGGTTCTTGCAATCGGTGACTAGTAGAACATCTTAAATGCGAAATTGAACTGCATAGGTGATAGTCATCTACTTGATGAGCCAAATGATCGGCTACTACACTTCCTTTGATCGCTTTACGAGAAGTGTCTTGGATGTCATATTCGGTCAAGATCATTTGCCATCTTGCTATTCTTCAGGAGCTGGTTTCTCAAATATGTATTTTATCGGATCCATCTTAGAAATCACCAAGGTAGTGTGAGTCAACATATCTCTGTCTTAGTCGTGGCAGCCAAAAGCGTTGCAAGTTTTCTGTTTGTGAGTATCTTGTTTCACGATCGGTAAACTTTTTGCTAAGGTAGTATATTGCATGCTCTTTTCGACCGGACTCGTCATGTTGCCCCAACATACACCCATTGAGTTCTCAAACCTTTGTCAAGTACATGATAAGAGGTCTTCCTTTGTGGGTGGCATCGGGATAGGAGGATTTTGTAGGTACTCCTTGATTTTGTCAAAAGCGATCATGCGATCGTTGTTCCATTCCACTACTTGATCTTTCTTAAGTAACACGAAGATTGGCTCACAAGTAGCGATTAGATGTGCAATGAATCGGCAATGTAGTTCAATCGGCCCAAAACCTCGACTTCCTTCTCGGTGCGGGGTGGCATCTCTTGAATAGCTTTAACCTTGGCGGGGTCAACCTCAATACCTTTACCGACAACAAACCCTAGGAGTTTTCGGATCGACTCAAGGTGCACTTGTTAGGATTAAGTCTCGATCATGCTTCTTCAATCATCAAATAGTTTACGCAAATGATCAAGATGTTCTTCTTTAGTGCGTGATCGAGCTATCATGTAAATGACACAGACCTCTATCTCATGATGGATCATGTCATGAAATAATGTCACCATACTGTTGGTAAGTGGCGTCTGCGTTCTTCGATCGAGCGGCATAACCTTACGAAAGTGCCCTGTAACAAAGTAGTCTTCTCCATGTCTTGAGGCCATTTTGATCGTTATGTAGGAGAAACCATCCATGAAGGAAAACCTTATCTTGGCGGTGTTGTCAACGAAACATCAATATGAGGAAGTGGGAAATCGTCTTTCGGACTTGCTTTGTTCGGATCTACGTAATCCACACACATTCGTACTTTACCATCCTTCTTGGGCACGGGCACCATTAGCAACCACTGGGGATAAGAGGTGACAGCTAAGAACCACATTGGCTTCATAACTTGGCTTTGATCTTTTCGACATCTACGGGCGCATCTGACGAACCTTACATTTCTGGGAAAACCCTCTTTTTCGGCAATCGGTGTACCACAATATCAATGTCTAACGGCATGTCCTCGTATGACCAAGCAAAAACCTCAATATAGTCTCGTAGCATCAGATCAACCTTTCTTTAACTTTGTTCTCAAGACCGCTCCAACCTTGATCTCTTTTACATCTTCGTCGGTACCCAATTCCAACCTCGACTTGCTCTTGTGTGTTTGTATAACTCGCTCTTCTTCTTTGTAGATCGGCAATTCTCACGGCACTTCACAATCTTCCTCACTTTCGTCTTGGCTTGGTAGATCGGATTATCGAAGTCATATTTAGCAATAGCATAGCCATTATTCGAGATTCGGAGTGATTACGATGTATCACGTGGGTGTGTGTAAAAACACATAGCTTTTTGAAGGGTAATAAAGTAAAATAAAGAAAACAAACAATTGAATGCAAAAGTCCACGATTTATTGAATGAAAATACGTAAGCGACGAGATAATAACCCTCATAAGCGAGCCATGATGCCTCGGGCAAGGCACTAGGCTTTCAAAGTTTATTGTTCAAAACATAAAGAAATCACGAAAAGCAAAGCAAAACAAGAGCAATTACTCGACTAAAGGAGATTGGTATGCGTCTTGATCTTCCAATTCTTGAACCCATGATCAGGTTGGGAAGATCCACTTGCCGATGTCGAAGCCGTTGTCGTCGTCTTCTATAGCATGGATTCCATTAGTGTGCGGAAGGGAGTTGGCACACGTTCGGCGTATCATCTTGACCCTTGATGGTGAAGCCTAAACCAGTCTTGTCGGTTGAAAGGAAGATCGGGGCTGACCCCAAATAGCACTACCTCCTTGTTCGCGGACTTGGCATCCTTGGTGAAGCCATCCTAAGCGGAACTTGCGTAACCGGGAGTGGTGGGAGAGTCAGCAGGCATGACTCGGGGATTGTTTCAAAAGCTTGACAAGGGTCTCGAAGAATTAGCCTTCCATCAAGATAGCAGACATGCGGATGGTGACCATATACTCTTCTTCACCCCATCTGTGACAACCTTTCCTTTCACAGGGTACTTGATTTCGATGTAAGGTAGAGGTAGCCTTGCCCGTGTATCCAAGGGCGTCCAAGTAAGCAAGAATAAAAGTGGACGGATGTCCATGACAAAGAAAGTGGAGTCAAAAGTACGGGAACCGACTTTACTGAGCGAATGAGCTCTCAAAGCCTTTGTTAAGCTTAGAACCATCAAACTCTCACAATAATGTCATGGGTCTCGAGAACCAACCCTTACATCAAGTCGATCAAAAGCGACCTCGGAAGGATATTGAGGCGAGCAGTATCCACAAAACATGAGATAAGGTAGTACCCTTGCATTCACGAGAGATGTGCAAGGCTTTGTTATATTTCCTCCGGAAGGAGTCAAATCGACATCGAGAGAAGCCTAGGCCGTTGTTAGCGGCAGGCTAGCATACAAACTTCAAAGCGGTCAATAGTAGTGTCTTGCGATGCGTGAGCATTCTTGAAACTTCACCAAGCATTAGCATGAGCCTCGGAACACAAGAAAGCAAGCATGGAGATCTTGGGCCGGTCTGTCCCACTGTTCTACAACATTGTAGTTACTCTTCTTGATAATCTTGAATTTCCTCCATTTCTTGTTTGGAGGTGTCTTGATAACTTCCTTTGTGTATTACGGTTGAAGCGGGATGAGTCAGGTTCTTTCCCTCTAGCTTGGGAATGGATTGAATAATTGGAATCTGTTGGAGTCGCGGTGTCTTATGGAGGAGAGATATGGGAGAATACTCTTCGGTTACGGTCACCTTACTTGATCGGTGATGTTGTCGATGTCAAGAATAGTAGCTTCAGCTGTAAGATCTTCAATGGTCGGAGGGTCTTGCTTGCGCCATGATAGTAAACATCGCTCCATAATTCCAAGGAATAGCTTTGTCAAAGGAATCTGGCTGGTCTTGGAGAGTAATGACGAGAGAGTGCCACTCTAGGCACGGGATCGATGAGGAAATCCTTATGGTGTTAACATCAACATGGTCTTAAGGAACCCGTCACCCCATCCGGTCGCCTAACATCTTTAATAGGAATCTTGTAGCTACTCGGGACGAGTGTACTTCACCATGTAATCATACTTTCCACTTGGCTTCCCAAGGTGTCCCACACAATTGTCTTGTTTCATTCACATCTCCGATCTTGACAGACATATCTTCCGCACTTACATGCAAGTGGTTTGAAATAATATCTCACGGTTATTCATCATGCGAACCGTCTTCTCAACAGCACAACCATCGAGTGCGAGCGGGCACCAGACAATCCTCGGGCATCTGGATTGACACGGCTTGTAACAAATTCTTCTTACTGATCATCGGAGGAATGGTCGAGTCATCGTTGAAAACATAAGTATCGTCACCAGACATTGGAACTCTTGTCATGGTTAGGCATAGGCGCGTTGATCACGTTCGAATCGGAGGAGGGTCAAACTCAATCTGCAGCTTTAATCATATCTTGAATCTTGTTCTTCAAAGCCCAACAATCATCGATTAGTATGCCTGGGCATTAGAAGGTAAGCACATTAGCATTAGGATTGTATCTTGGAGAAGAGGTATTGACATTATGAGGAGGATCCCTCAAGGTTATCGACTCTGCTTTCAACATGTGTTGCAAGGCTTGCGACAATGGCATGTTGATCTTTGTAAAGCGTATTCGTGGCGCGTTACAGCTCACGCGTGTTGTCTGCGAGGTTGTCTTGATGTAGGATTGGAGATCTGGCGCCCCCCGCAGTTAGTAGCGGTCGGTCTTGGCTCGGCTTTTACACCATACAGCATTGGTTTCTTTCTTACCACCAAAAGATCTCTTTGTAGCATTTGGACTCCACATGAATCTTCCCTCTTGATTCCGGCAATCGCTACTTTGTCGAATCAACTCGGTGAATCCGGTGAAGAGTTTCTAATCAGATGATTGAAGAACGGGCCTGCCAGTGTTCCCATGAACATATCAACCAACTCCCTATTGGACAAGGGTGGCTGAACTCTGCCTGCTAAATCTCTCCATTTTTGAGCATACTCCTTGAACTTCTCATCACGACCCATAGACATGTTTTGTAGTTGCATGCGAGTGGGTGTCAATTCGACATTGTACTCATACTTCATGAAAGCATCGCTAATTCACTCCAAGTAATGCGGATCGTTCATTCTCTAGCGGTAATACCACTCAAGCGAGTTAGGACAAGCTCTCTTGGAAATAGTGCATCCTGACTTTACGTCATCGGTGTGAGGATTGATCTTACGACATAGGACTTCAAATGCAGCTTAGGGCAAGACATGCCATCATACTTAGCAAAAGTAGGAACTTTGAACTTGGGAGGAATCACAACACCATGAACAAGACTCAGATCATCAAAATTCAACCCGGACATCTTCAGGTTTTCCACAGCATTCAGACGGTCTTCAAGTTGCTTGTACTTGTCATCTTCATCAGAGTATTGACCATTATCATAGTTTTTTTCAGGCTCATGCTGGCTGCCTTCGTCATCACCCTTGATACTCCCCTCATTCTTGACACTTCCTTCAGAGAGCTCTATCTGATTGACCCTCTTAGGACCACCTTTGTAGCGTCTGCCCATGTTGAGGAGACCAACAACCTTACGTTGATGAGCTTCGGATCTTCTTGGCCTTGGACCAAGCTGGTGAACATCTGCTTGAGCATTCGAGCTTGGAGATCTTTGATGCTGTTCAAGAGCCATTTACGCTAAAATAAATAGCGAGCAAATGAGAAAACCAATCTCAATGTGCACAGTGATGCAATGTTATGCTATCTATGCACGATGTTTATCACGAATGCAATGCAATGTTTTCAAGGACCTTAGAGATTTAAATTTGTTAAACAAGCAAAAACGAACATTTATTAGTACTCTTTTTATTCTTTTTTCTTTTTAAGTACAAAATATAGTTCAAAACAATAAAAGAAAAGCATAAAAATCCTAAAGCTCTAAGTCTCCCATGGGCGCTTCCTCTTGGTGCCGAGGTAGGTGTTGATGCTTCGCTCCCCATGAAGTAGCTTGGTCAACTCTAGCACTTTCTTCTCACTTGCATAGCACTGAGTTTCAAAGGTATCCCTTTCTTCTTTAAGTTGAATCCAGGATCTCTTCAAGTCTTCAAAATCACTAGGCATGTCAGGATGGAGAGCATTATAAAGTCGTCACCTATAGCAACGGTTCCATAATTCTTGGTAGAGCAGTGAATGGCATCATGAGGTTTTGAGCTCGAGCTCGCACCCATTTGAGGTAAGGTTCCCAAGGAATGGGATTTTGGTGCCCCAAAGTCTTGGTATCAGTCTTCTTTACCATGCCCCAAGCGTGTATGAACCTTCGTCGGTAATTCTGGAGATCATGGTTGTAGTCGAACACAATGTCTTGGAGAAGCATATCATGTGGACCATCTTTTCGGCAAAACCAAACCGTAGTAGAGCTAGAGAGGGTTGTAAGTAATACCTCCCTTATACCAAGTAGTGGTACATTAGGAATTCTCCTGACGCTCAATGAATGTGAAGTCCTTTTGAGAGAAAAGATTCCAGCGAATATTTGAATGAGAGAGTGACATCAATCTTTGAGACCATCTCAACCTTTGTTCATTCTTCAAAGCGATGGAGGAAGGTGCGAAATAAACCACCTTGAAAGTAACGGTATACAACACATGAGAGTTCCTTGTCTCTTAGCGATGCAGTGTGGAAGAATGTAGGATGTCTCCAGTAAGGTGAGCGAGTTGGGGTAAGAAATAATTTGATGGCAGCGATATCTATGAATTGATCCGAGTTAGGAAATAGAACCAAACCATAAATTAGTAAGGCCACAATGTTTTCAAATGCATGGAAACTCATAACTTTGAGGAACTCTAGGGCTTTCTTAATTAAGAACTTGGAAAGTAAACCCTAACTCCGCTTGGTTTCCCAATTGGCTTGATATCTGGCAGCTTAAGATGTAGTGATGCAATGTCTTCGTACTTAAGAACCTTTTCTAGACCGGTGAATGGCATTTGGTCAAGAATAGGTATCCCAAGTAACAGAGAACTCTTCAAGGTAGGAACAAGCGATAATCGGGAATGTAAAGCAATGGTGTTTCGGATCAAGCGGAATAGGACATACATCATATCTTCTTCAAAACGAGATAACCAAGTCAGTAGATAACCATGTCTTTTGATGGCCCGAGCATGGTGGAATTTCGAAACCAATTCTTTGGTGAGAAGGTATACCCGTGAGTTGATTCGGATAGTCTTTCTAGAAGCCATAATTCCTACAAAGCAGAGCAAAGATAAATCCCTAGGTCCTTGAAATAGTTAGAAATGATATGCAATGCGGATGATGTCATGATGTCATGTTTGGCACACACAAGCAATTCACACAATGAGCCTAGGTTTAAGGCTTGCATGAGGTATAGGTGATTACCCTACCAAAGTTTGAGTTGGTTCATCACTGTCCAATAATAATGTAGGGTTCTAGGAATCTCATATCATAGATCTTTCTCGTAGGCGTTTATTTCAATCTGACGGCCAAGTGGTCGATCGAAAATATCCCAAAGTCGATCTCAATGGCGTAGCATCGGTATCAACCAACCTTATGCGCACCAGCCGGCCATCTCACACCTTCTGGCCAAGATGGGTCATTAAGGTTCTAAAAGTTTAGTTAGCGCTTGATGACACCACGAAGCCAAATATCTTCAACTTGGGAATGAAAGTATCGGGACAACCAAAGTGTCACGCTAACGTAGCCATCATGTTGACCGTTTAGTTATCGTCTAGCGGTCGCGATGATCTAATCTACTTACCTAAAACCGGATCGGTGTAGGATCCCCACATATAATACCGGCAACCCTTAAAGATAAAGCATACAAGTCAAACAAAAGCAATAAAAGTTATCTAGAAATCCCTAAGGCAATTCTCTCTTTGGGTGATCCCGTGATCGCCGGTTACTGTAACACGGTGAAGCGACTTTTAGTGATTTTGTATAGCAAATGTGGGATAGAGTCGCCACCGACTTTTATTTTTATCCAATTAAGGGAAGGTAAAAGTACAGAAAAAGACCTTCGTTTAGATTCTGAGTACGGTTGAATGGTTATGATAAGGGAAGGTATTAGCACCCCTTTCCATCCGTAGTTATCTACGGGCTCTTAGTTGCTCTAGATTACCTTTTAAAATTGCTTTCTGTGTGTTTGACAAAAATGTTTTGAAAGAGACATTCGCTTTGACTTTGTAATGATTCATGTAGGAATGTATACAAAGTGTTCGGAAATGTTTGTTTTGAAAAGAGTTTGAACTTTGAAAAAGAGTGTGTGGTGTGAAAAGCATTTGATGAGCAAGCAACTAAAGACTTATTACCCCTCGAGAATTGGTCGTTTTCGACTTCTCGTTCCTTTAGAATAGCGGCCCTTACCATTAGTTAGTAGGTAGCTACATTCGTTGGATGTAAGCGGGACATTCGAAGGACATCGGATGGTCATTGAAGGCAACTTGTAGGAAGTATCCTAGCACATTCGAATGGACTATCATCATTTTCGTGGCGACAATCGAGGTCAAGATCATGTATTCGGAGGCGACATCGTGGGTCTTATGATCTTTGTATCGAAGGACTATGATGATTTGTTTGGAAGGAAGCGGTGCTAGAATACCTCTACGTTCGAGGACATGACCATTTGTAATCGTAAAGGCAACGAGAGAATTACCTAAGGGGTGCATGTGTGAAAGAAGTGTGTGATTTCAGATATTTTATCTTGAGAATTAGTGGGCTATGTTCGTTATTATCTTGCCATACACGCCTAGTTACTAGCAATTGATAGAGTGCGGAAAGTAAAATGCGGAATGTAAAGATGCGGAAGGTAAATCCTACGCTATTACAAGGCTTTGAGATACATAATTTAAAATCACGGAAAATAAAGTCCTAATTTAAACTATTACATCCCGTATCTGATTACATTATTGAAAAATAAAATGAAAGCGGTAAAACGTGCGAAGCGGAATAACACAGTGAAGCGATAAGAGAAATCGGAAAATATGATGAAATCGAAATAAGAAAAATTAGAAAAATGCAAGTTTTATATGAAAATTATTACATCTTTGGAATTGATATAAATATGCTAAAATAAATTTTTGGGATTTTTAGATGCAATTTAATAATTAAAAATGAATTAAAAGTGATTTAAATGCAAAATTATAAATAAAAATAAATATGCATGCAAAATATATTTTTTAATTTATTAAATTAAATAAAGATTTTCAGAAAACAAATGTAAAAGAAAAAATAATTTTGACAATTTTAAATGCATAAATAAAAATATGAAATTACAAAACAATGCAAAAATATTAAAATATATGAAAATAGGAAAAAATATGAGTTTGTAAAAAGATGCAAAAGCAAGTGCCAATGGGGATCGAACTGTGATGGAGCATCAGGGCGATCCGCCTTAACCACTGCGCTTGTGTTACGTGTCATGTAAGCGAAGCGAGGCGTTTTAAGTTTGGATTTTGAGAAACCGAGCGAAGATCTTCATCTTCCTCATTTGAATTTTTGAAAGTTAGCGTCGGTCTTTCTTGACGCTATGGCCTACAAATTCTAAAATCCAATACAAGCAATATAAATTCAATTCAAAGGCATGGTTCGATTGGATTCATCATTCTAAACATGATGGTGGTATTCGTTTGTGTCCCTATTTTGAGAAACCCTAAAGCAGCACGAGGAACCACAACCATGGCATCTCGTGATTCTTGACACGAAACTTAAATCAAACTATCTCGACTTAGAAATACCATTAAACATAAATATGCAATCAAAACACATTAAACATGGTGTATGTATGGATTTGTTTTCAAGTTATATTGACACAAACCGTGACTTGGTTGGGATGATTACGAGCGTTTCAGCGCGTGAGATGATTGGAATAGCTTCACGGGACCTTGAGGATGCTTATTCAATCCTCAAAACTCCTGAATTGGCACAAAGCGAAATTAGTTGCTTTTCTCAAGTTTCTTTGAAAAATTTTAGGGTTCTTAGGGCAATTTTTACATTCTCTCTTGATAGGTATGCATCACACATTTATCTTGGATGGATTTGGGATGGTTTTGGCAGAATCAATCAACATTCAATGTAAATCAAATTTGATTTTGTATAAAATCAAATTTTCAAAACAATTAATTTCAATCCAATCTTGCCATATTGATCAATTTTGAAAATTGCTGGCCTTTGTGGGTTACTTGAGTCTCAAGGAAGAATAAAAATCAATCTTTCAATTAATTTTGATTTTATACTTTATTTTTAGATTTAATTTGCATTTAAATGAATAAATTCAAATTAAATAGAAAAATAAATCAAAAGTGGCATTGGGCTTGGATATTCTAATTGTATGAGGAATAAGTTTGGATGAAGAAAAAGCAAGCCCATTTGCAAAAACTTGATTTTTAGAAGTATCTCTCTTTGTGCATTCTTTCAAAATTGCCCAACTTGTGAATGGTGTATCTTGCTCAATTCTTCACATTTTTAGTGTTCTTGGACTTTTGGAAATCTCTAAGAGTCCTCTAACCAACCGTTTGGTCTCATCTCAATTGGAGTTACCATGCTCAATATCTTCAAAACAAAAAGTTGACTTTTGTTGACTTTGAAAATGACACGTAATGTTTTGAGCTATACCTCTCAAATGAAGCATTTTTGGACATTCTTGTGAGACATGAAGTTGTAGAATTGAATTTCCTTCAAAATAAGAGGTGGTGGAAAAATTTTTGAGAAAGTATGAAAGTTATGATCGATCAAAGTTCAGTTGACTTTTCATAGAAACCCTAATTTAGAAAGTTGGACTTTTGAGGCAAATCTTGAGTTTTCTTGAAGAATCATGATCAAAAATTATGAAGTTTGACTGTGTTGACCACAGTTGACTTTTGTCAATACAAGTGATTTTCAACCATCGAGCAATTGTGTGCGAAACTTGACTTGTAAGGCTTGAAACTTGACATGGAGAATCTTTGAAGCATATGAGGAGGCATGAAGACCATTGGAGATGTTGGAAGTCCATCTTGACTTGAGATACCAAACCCTAGTTTGGGTTGTTTGTCTAGGAGAGTTTGTCGATCAACTCTTGAGGACTCCTTGAGTAGGGATGTATGAAATTTCTTGAGTAGGGATGTATGAAATTTTTGAGGGCGTTACCATCTTTATCTTCCCTACGAATCATCATCTCCCCATCGATGGTTTGATGTCTTCGATTCGGACTTTCGAACTCTCTGGCGAGAATATTTTACGGATAGTCGAACTTCCCACTAGGTTCACCAAGGTATCCCATATTTCTTTTGAGGAAGCTTGTTTTATGTCTGAACCTTTTCGATCGAGCCTCGAGGCCTTGATGCTTTGTCAATCTCCGTTTCGATTTTCGACCCTCGATGCTTTGGATTCCTTTTGAAACAACAGTTGAGTTGGTTCGATCGAAGGCTCGATGGTTTGTGGGCGTCTTGATGACTCCATTGTTAACCACGACCGAAACTTCACTCTCGGTGCTTTCCTCTTTCAATGTGGGCCCAGTGCCTTCCACCATATTCTCCAATGCTCGAAGGCTCGGAGTAGTTGGTGTACGCAATATCGGAGGTCTTCATCCACCTTCATTTTGGTTTATCGGCAAACTTTAGTCATGCGTCTTTAATTGCATTTGAATCAAATCCACGAAAACAACGTGAGGTTTTGTGGCCTAGGAAACTATGATATTTACAAAATCTCTTCTTTCTTTGTTCTAAAGGAGGTATTTTGACATTTGGTGGCACAATTAATTGGCCATCTTTGACTATAAATCGAAGATTTCATCACACTTTGTTATATCGGTATACACCTTCTTTGGAAACTTGTCATTTTCTCATTTTCAACAATTTCTTTCCCTTGTGGGGACTAGGGTTTACAAGGTAAGGTGGAGCTGTTTTAATTCAATGAGATCTATTTCAATCTCCTCAATTCAGGATAGTCTTCCCTTGCTCCGTTTCGACATAGGAAATTCTCTCCTTCTTATTACTCTTAGAAGCCACTGGCCTTCTCGGCCTTTAGCCTTTCACAGTCAGACCCTATCTGCTAAGCGAGCCATGTCCCTCAAGTATTGAGTATCTAATTTCTTTCGAATAGAATAGTCAGACCACCAGTGACCATTTCGACTAACTCATGTTCGGGACTCTTTGTGAAACATCTAGATTTCAAGAGCGAATCTATTTAAGTATTCATCTATAGGTTCGGTGAACTTCCTCTTAACACTTGCTAACTCCTTTAGGCTTATCTTGGATTGTCCCATATAGGCATTCATGGAGCACCTTTCTAAAGGGTCCAGGTATCTATGGATCCAGGGGGCAAAGTAGTGAACCATGTGAAAGCATTTTTAGTAAGGGAACTTGGGAAATATTTAATCCTAAGGTTCTCGTTATTTGCTATGTCTCCTGCCTCAGTCAAATACCTAGCTATGTGTTCGACCGTTGACTCATTGGTATCTCCAGCAAACTTTGTAAATTTAGGGATCTTGTACCCTCTAGGCAAATCAGTATGGATTACATAGTCTGCTATGGGAGAGGCGTAATTTGGCCTTCTAATTCCTGTATTAATACCGTTTTGGGCCATGATCCTTTCTATCATGGTGGTTAGGTTATTTTCCGCCAAGATATTGTCATTTCGAACTCTATGAACCACTACATCAGCATCTTGGTTTCGACCTACAAGGACAACCCCTCCAGGTTGTTCTTCTCGAAACGCGGGGACCTCTAGTCTTTCGACCCTTGCCCCTGGTTCAATAATTCCCCTTTGTGGTTCTTCTCGAATCACTGGACCTCAAGTCGTTCGACCCTTGCTGGTGGTTCTATCAATCCCCTTTGTGGTTCTCCTCGAATCATTGGGACGTCTACTCTTTGTGCTCTTGCCCCCAAGTTAACTCCCTCTCTGGCTGGCCTATAAGGTGGGTCATCAGCAATCTGTTCTATGATAGGTGCGTTTGCTCGAGACCAATGCACAGTTACGCCTCGCCTTTCGGTGGGCGAAGAAATCTGCTATTCGACTCATATTGTCTGCGTTCTCTCTATTTGTCATAGTCACGTTTTGAACTATCGGGGCAAAGATTTCTTGCATAGTTTGTGCTAAAATTCCTATCATGTTGTGGTTACTATCATCCATTAACTGCCTAAAAGCCATTTGATTTTCTGTGGTCAAAATGGGCGTACCATAACCCTCTTACGACCCTTGGTTGTTGTCATGAATTGATTAGCCCGAACGACCCTAAGTGTGGTGGCATTCGGCGTCGAAGTTTGCAAACACCATAAAGGATGTTGGCATTCCATCTTAAATTTACGGGTCTAATCTTGTCGGCGAATGGTCTAGTCGGTCGTGGGGTAGTGAGATGGGTTTGAGTCCCTGATGGTGGGATGAATCCCCCAGGATACCCTGTGGTTCCTGTACTACCTAGGATTGAATTGTTTGTTGACATGCCACTCGTTCCATTCGTGGCCATGTTATTAGTGGAAGACACAATAGATTGTGTGTTCGAAGGGATCGCGCTGGACGTCCCTGTCGAGACAGACGCATTAGTGCCTGTTGCATGTGGGGCATTTTGTTCCCCTTGTGGGTTATTTGGATCTGACATCCTATTACTTCGATTTCTTCTGGATAAGGGTTGGTTACTGTTAGTTATTCTACCACTCCTAAGGTTCATATACTAATGAACTTTGTTTACTCGAGAAGAACCTTTTAACAAAATTAAGTCTTTTAAGCGTTAATTTTAATTAGCAACAACCAATCTATGTCCCCTTGGGCGTGCCAATTTGTTCTGGTGATTTACGGTGAAACAACCGCTAGTCCTCTAAACTATCAAACAAGCGTTATGATTGTTGTTTTAATCCCTTTGGTAACTTGCAGGATCGACTAGATTGATCCTATGGGGTTATTGGTTGTTGGCATAAACTTAAAATGATGGTTCATGTTCAAGGCTTACTTTTAATGTTTTATTTATATATATTTCAAGTATGTTTCGATTATGATGTCAATAAGTTGATATGAAATCAAGTAAAATGGTATAAAACTAGTTCGAACAAGTAAGGCGTAAAGACTTGAATTGCGAAAAGTATAAAAATCGAGGAATGTTTAAAGTTTCTTGAATGTAAAGACTTTCAAAATAAAGCATGAAGTGAAAAGACAAGAATTTAAAACAAGTATGTAAAGTTTTACGGAAAATAAAGCATGAATGTAAGAGTTTCAAAAGTAAAGACTTCAAAGCGAAAGGAAAAGCATTTAGATGCATGGAAGATTAAATGACTTTGAATAAAAAGTTTAAAGGACATTGATGCAAGGAAAAATGCTTGGAAAGATAAAGATACATTATTAAAGGATAAAAAGTGGTTTTTGATCATCGTATCCCATTTGGCGCATTCGTTTCCCTATCCATGGTATTTTGAATATTCTGAATTTTAGTACAATAGATATGACACACGAAATCCTAACATAAGACTTATTTTATACTATTTGACCATAGCAGTCGGACTTATGAAGCTTGCCACGTTTAGGACATGCGAATACTATGCTTCTCTAGCCTCCACGTCTCGAACCGTTTTTCAAAGCTCATATTAGAACATTCATCCAGCTCAATTTGAATTTCAAATATCTAAGCGCCTTTCGATTGAACTCACTTCACGACACCACGGTATTACCATTTGACTTTCTTCACATGTATTATCACAATTGCTACTCGAAGCTCAAGTCTCAATATCTTATTCGAAGAGCTGATTCTTTCATTCCAAATCATGGCATTTCCCTCAATCAATGAATCTTGACATTGTTTCATTCCGAGCTCAATGGTTCTTCAAATTACACGCCAAATGCCGATATGTGGTCCCGTGTGCATCAACACGGCCCGTGTTGATTAACTCTGCGATAACCAAAATTCCTATACAAGAGGAACAGCTGCGGCGTGTTAATCAACACGACCCGTGTTGATGGACTCGTGAAATTCATCTTTTCATTTCCAAGCGAGATTCCTAGCGGTTCGTTAGTTAATGATCATCAGCCACCAATCCATACTCTATTCAACTCTTCTA
This sequence comes from Vicia sativa, assembly GCA_021764765.1. Classification (NCBI taxonomy): domain Eukaryota; kingdom Viridiplantae; phylum Streptophyta; class Magnoliopsida; order Fabales; family Fabaceae; genus Vicia; species Vicia sativa. The sequence goes on along the minus strand of CM038794.1, from coordinate 42,379,223 downwards.
ATCTATTTCATTCAACAACCAACCAGCCCTATAATCCCATTACCAATTTTCCCCAAATTCAAAATACAACTATCAAAACCTAATCATATGAGATAGAAAATCAAACCCTTACCTCTGCTTGGATGATCCATGATGATTCTACACAAGCTCGACCCCAGCTTCCTTTCTGCTCTCTTCTTCTTCTTCTTCTTCTTTTCCAAAACCCTCTTCTTCTCACCTCTAGAATAAGTTTGGTTTTATGTGAGGAAAAATGGAAAAAGGAAGGGAAATAGCTTTATAACACTAGCTTCCATTCTATGTTTGGTTTTGGCATTTTGAA
>CM038794.1:42258288-42378804 GCA_021764765.1 Vicia sativa | reverse complement strand
TGTACATCATAAGCCGTGTTCTACTCAAAAGCATACATTCGAGATCTAGCATTTTTTCAATTATCGCTATTCTCCTCCAATCTTTGCCTAGGCGAAAGGATTGGTAACGTTATATCAAAATGCTCAAATCAATTAAAGAGTGATAACGAATGGATTGAGTGACAACGAATGGATTACTTCAAGATAAACATACTCATTTCATTAAGATGAAAACAAACAAGTTTCTACATGCAAACAAAGTTTAAACAATTAAACAAGATACACATGAAAATGCAGTACAAGAAATACAAGATTGTCATTGTTGAGGAGACTTGAGCTCTGCCTTGACTTGTTGATTCGTATGAATTCTGGTCGGTGCTCACTGAGTACGGGTTGCCATTCACAAATGATTCCCACCTTGAATCGCAAGTACTTCGTCAATCAATTGTTGAACTTTGGCTTTATAAGCGTTGCAGTCCTCTGTCGAGTGTCCTACTGTTCCATCATGGTATCCACATCGCGCGTTATGATCATAACCAAGCGGGAATAAATTTGGTGGGTTAAGAAACTTAGGAACCACCAATGAACTTTGAACCAGATATGGCAGAAGTTGACTGTAGGTAACTGGAATTGGATCAAGAGGAGCATTCCTTCTTTCTAAATTATTCCGAGGCACGCTTTGATTTTGAGAGTTCGACCAAGTCGAGGAAGATCGACAAAAGTTGTTGATGCAAAGACTTGAAAGAGGGTAATGGGGGATAATGAGTTGGTGTTGCAACTGATTTTCCCTTGCTAGAACTTGAGATATCTTTGCTGAAGGTTACCACCTTTTCTGAGGTAATCATTTGGTCTACTTCATCACTACTCTTCAAAGTCTCAACTCCCTTTTGGCAAGCAATTGTCCCAATGAGTTTTGGAAATTCCTCAAAATTGCTATGATTAGACCTTGCAAGCAAAATGTCTAAGCTCGATCCATTCTGTTTGAAAATCAGAATCTTATCATCAATTAGCTCTTGAACTGTGCATTTGAAGGCCGAACAATTCTCAGTTTCGTGTCCTACAGAGTCAGCATGAAAAGCACATTTAGCTTTCTCATCAAACCAAGCTTTAGCAACCCCTGGTACTGGCTTCAACTCCCTTGGTATCACAACACCACTCTGAACCAAGCAAGGCAAAAGTCGAGAATATGATATCGGATTGGTCGAATATCCGCTGAGCATATCGGCGATAATGCGGATTAATACCGATTTGAATCCTTCTTCTTCGATCGGGAGCAAGCTTGTCGTCGAATCTTCAAGGTGAAGGCCGAGGATGATACTCAGAGGAGAATTTTGAACCGAGAGTTCGCCATATGTGGATGTCCTTGACTCATGGAGACATCGATGATAGAGCATCAACCAAACTTATGGAGATTGTGTAGTGTTGCATTCTCTTTCAATACAACTTGCAAGAGATCCAAGACCGACTCATCCGACTTTTCAAGTGCTTAACTTCGCCTCAATAGTTCCCACCACCACAAGCTCGCTTATAGTCCTCCGAGACATCCTTGAGTTCGAACGCCGAGTAGATAGTTTGATATTTCTGGACAGAAGAAATGAAATGAGTTTTTTTTTCTTGATGAGAATGAAATGCGTGATAATGCATGAAGGAATGCAAATGTAATGTAATGGTAATGCATTTAAGAATGCAACATGACAGTAATACATATAAGAATGCCATATGATGGTGATCCATGTAAGAATGCCATGATGATAATGCCTGTAAGAATGCAATGTGATGATGCATGTAAGAATGCAATGTGATGCGATACATATTGGTATTATGCACAAAATCACATGTAAAGTTAAATAGCACAAGGGTTTAAAAGGACGGTCGGACATGGTTTCGACGTCTACCCACAATTCCCCAAACAAGGTTGGTCCTAATGTTTTTATGCTAAATGCCTCTCGGAGTCTCAGATCCCCTTTTCAGAAATATTATCACCACGTGATCGGACTATGTGGGGATAATACTTCCAAAAGTATACTCCAAAAAGCGGCTCTTAAAGGGATACTCAAAAATCCTTTGAGTGGTCGGCTTGTTTTGGACATCCTAATACTTAGAGTTATAGGCCCTTTGTCCAAGAATTATCATCCCGCACTATTGTACGGTGCAATAACTCTCTTAAAAAGACCAACTCTAAGTTGAGGTCTTCACGTCGATCCAAAAGACACGGATGTCCAATGGACCTAAGCTACTCAACCACTCTAAACTTATGTTTCCTAGAAGCCTGGGTATTGGGCTTATCTATGAACCATAACCAAACAATGCCCCAATATCAAAATACATCAACAGGATATAAAGAAATAATGGGCAATAAATAGTAAACACACAAGTTTAAGAATTAAATTAGGTTGACTCGCTTAGTCAAAAATAATTTTAAAATTGTCCCAGTGAAGTCGCCAACCAAGCAACTCGATTTTCAAAAATCTTTTAATTCTCGAAAACTAGTGAAATCGCCACCTAATTTTATTCGTTCTAAAAAGAACGGGAAATATAGATAAAACCCCAAACAAGCGGATAAGGTGGTCTACGGACCAAAAAGTGGGATCGGAGTCGCTATGCAAGGGAAGGTATTAGCACTTTACATCCATCGTGATCGGGACCCATTTAATTCTACGATTGTGTGTGTGTTTATTGCTAAGTCATGAATACCAAAAGGAAAAGAAATTGTTTGTTATTATTTTGAGTTTGGCACGGTTTCGAACCGTAGCCTACATATTCCTTGTGCAATGGGAAAGTCAAAACTCGTAGTTCCTCTAAAAGGTTTTAAGTTTGTTGTATTGAGTTTATAAGAAAAATCGTATGTTTAGACATTTCAAATACTTTGAACTAGGACTTGTTTTGTTTGTTTGAAAAGCTTAAGTCCTCGTCAGATTTGAAACGACTATTACACTCTCTTTATCCGAAAAGAGTTTTTAAATGATCGCGATGAGCGATAAGAGAATTTGAATGAGTTGAATTGATTTTTATGCGGTGAAAAGTACCAACAATAGGACTAGCATCCTACGATTCAAATACTAGAAACAAGATGAACTCAATGTTCAACGAGTCGTCTATCATCCCAAAAGTTTTTCTTTTATGAAAGAGTGAAGTGAAACGAGGTTCACGTTATTAAGAATCTTTAAGTAATTAGTCTAGCATCCAACGACTTAAAGATTCGAAGTTCATTTTTTTGCAAGTGTTTAAACAATTAGTCTAGCATCCAACGGCTTAAACACTTGAGTTTTCTTTATGAAAGAATTTAGAAAATGCACTCGACGTTGGATCGAGGTTTGTAATTTAACTATGAAAGTGTTTTGGAGGTACGGATTACAATTAATTAAACAAGTGGACTAAGGCGTGATAATAGAAATGAGCGATTAATTACATACAAGCATTAGATAAATTAAAAGCCCATACAAGGTGGCTGACATAAATAAATAAACGATTTACATCGTAGGTGCATTAAATAAATTTAATCGACTAATTAAACAAAACTTAATCAAGTAATTAGTTTAATAAAATTAATCGATGGGCCAATTAATTTTAAATAACCTAATTAGATAATTAAATAATGTTTAACTAATCAATCAAAGTTTCATTGTAAGCCCAAGAGTAAGTGTGGTGTGTGCAAAGATGTGTGGCTGTAGACGCTCAAAGCTTTGTCAACTCGTGGTTAAAAATGGCTCGCATGAGTATTAGTTTGAAAAAATGTTTTTGGTTTTGTGTTTGTGATGAATAATGAAATAAAATAAAGCAATAAAATTATTTACTAATTATTACAACATGTGGGGAATGGGGGTACAAATTTACAAATGGGGTAATATAGGAAGACGAAATAAAATGCTAAAAACTCCCTAATAATAAGAAAAATGTCTAACTAATACTAACATTATTATTTTTTTTTTTTTTTTGAATATGCTGAATATTTTGTTGGTTAAAAAAAAATAAAATAATGATGACAATTGTTAAAAAAAAGAAAATAATAGTATTTGGCAATAACCATAATAATAGTTATTTAAGTGATAATAATGATAATAGTAATTTATGTAACAATAATAATAATAAATATTTAAGTAATAATAATAAAAATAGTTATGTAAGTGAAAATAAATATAATAGTAATAATCGATAGTAGTAATATAAATGTAATAGTAGTATAAATAATAATAAAACATAATAATAGTATTAATAATAATTAGTCCTAGGTTATAAACTAATTAAAACAAAAAAAAATGCAAACGCAAAGTATCTGTTCTCTCTCGCTCCGTCTCTCATCGCGATCCAAAACCCAATCTCCTCTTCTTCTCTCGCGATAATCGCTGATCCTCACCGGTCTCTCTCATGGTTTCCGCTCGCGATCTCTCCCTCGATGTCGCCACTCTCTCTGTCTCTCATCGACCGTGACCCCTCTTCTCTCTTCTCACCGATCGCGATTCTGTTACCCATCTCCTTCGATCTCGTTTGCATGTTATAATTTCTGGTATTTTACCTTGATTCGTGTTGTTTACAGATGGCTGGGCGAAAATAGAAAGGGATTTGGAAACCCAATTGTTCCGGTTGCTACGGCGATGATGATGGCGGAGACGCTGCGTCGGAGTCTCAACTGGTGAGATTGTTCTGACTCAAACTTCTTTCCTCTTCTTCTTTCTCTCTGAAGGGCTTAGGTTATTAGGAACATGATGATGAATTTAGGGTTTGATAGATGGTTTGTGGCTTTGGTTGGAACATAACGTATGCTGGCTTTTTCTGGGTTTGGAAATTGTTAGGTCTTGTGTTTTTTTTTGTAAGAACAGAGATACCCCCTTGGTCTTGGTGCTTTTTGGTTGGGTTTTGAACTGATGTATGCTTGCTTTTTCTGGGTTTGGAAATTGTTAGGTCTTATGTTTTTTTTTGTAAGAACAGAGATACCCCCTTGGTCTTGGTGCTTTTTGGTTGGGTTTTGAACTGATGTATACTTGTGGGTTCTCCTCCTTTTTTCTTTTTGTTTGTAAACTGATCAGAACATATACTATATCTTTTTTCTGTGGCTTCTTGAAAACTGATATTCCAACTGAAGCTTTTTTCTTCTATATCTCTTGGAGCAGATCATATCCTTGTCTCTTTCTCTCTTTTGAACTGTGTCCAACAGATATTACCCTTGATCTTGTTTCCTTCTTCTACTTGGTATCTATTAAGAACAGGTGCTTGCTTGTCTTGGTCAACCATCCCTTCTGCCCTGGGATCTTTATCAGTACTATTGGCTTTTACCCTCTTTCACCTTTGGTGAAAACATAGTTTTGAAATTACTTTTTCCTCTTCTATGATGTCAGATTAGTTACTTGTAGAGTTGAATTTACTTTCAACTTTATTATTGCCGGCTCATGTTTCTAATCCCGTGGCCGGAATTTTGGTTTGAAAATATATTCTCCGCTGTATTCTGCTCGCATCAATGGACTGGATGTTGCATTTTGAACTGTGATGAATTATGGGTCGGGCTATAGGAAACATGATGCTGTCCTCGATTTCCTCCCAAAGACCTCCTTTTGTGAACCAACAATGGAAATTGTTGATGATTTGCAATGGAGGTTGCAAATGATGAAGGAACTTTTAGTTCCGAGGCTCGATTGCTTAACCCTCGAAACCCGATTCCTATAACTAGCCCTAATGATGAGGTTGCAAAACTTTAACAATACCGCTTATGTTCAAGTAGGTAACTACTAATCGTGCTCTCTTTTTTGCTTTCGTGTAAACAATGCGGAGGACAAAAATTTAGAGACCAAGACGAAGAAAACTTGCATAGTAACAAGAGGATAAAGTGACATTAAGATGCATCTTTGGTGAATCAAATTCGCTTGGAATTTTTAGGACTTAGATCTTTAGAAATAGAATGCTTGTATTTGTTGTAAAGAAAATGTAAACATCTCCTTGTAAACTTATTAAGTTTTGAAAAAAAAATTGCATGATATTTTCCTTCTTGCCGTGGCATTTGTAAGAACAATTCTTTTTCAAACGAAATTCCGTGAAACAAACGAAATTATTCCAACCATCCTTGTATGAAATGATTCCATGAATTGTGCACCAAAATCCCTCATTTGTGAGTCCACAATTGTAACCGAGTTCTCACGTAATAATAAGAACTTCCCTTTTTTTTCATCTTAAAATTCCAATTTTGCACTTTTGCTTGAAACATCTTGTAATTATCTCCGGCTAGCAAATTCATACAGCGAGAACGGTGTTTTCCTTTACCAAATTCCAATAACTCAAGTAAACAAAAAAAGAATTTCTTTTCTCTTTTAAAACTTAGATTCTCAAATAAATAATTATTTTTGAATTTAAGTTCTAAAACAAATAATTCTCTTTTTTTTTCGGACAAATAAATCTAAACAACCTTTTGCACCAATAGTTCGAAATCGTTCGAAACCTCTTGAATTTGAATTGAATCAGTTAATAGAACTTTCCCACCACTTTTCCATGAAAAATCCTTAGTAAAAAAATTCCTCCGAAATTGTAATAAACAAACACACATTTTTGAAAATAATGGGATGAAACGAAGGGGAAATTTTGGGGTGCGACATTGGGTTTCCGAACCGCTTCAAACAGTTGCCACGGTATGGTCCGGTTATTAAAGATCATGATTGTCTTTAATCATGCTTATTTCCAATGCTCACTTTACGCTACCTTACTCTGTGTCCAACCCACGTTCTCCACGTACCTTGGCCTTAGTTGATGATGGTTTTAAATTCCTTACTATAAAACCCAACAGACTCAGTTTTTTACTCTTTTTCTACACTCTGAACCTTCTTTCTTCTCTCTTTGCTGAAAAACCCTAAAACCTTAACAGCTTCCAACAATGTCTTCAACAACAACATCTCAGAAAAAGATTTCTAAGAAGAAGACCAAGAACACTGGAGCGATCTTGGAAAGCAAGGTTGATACTCACCACGGCCAATCGGTACTCATTCCTCAAGGCCTCTCGAAAGAACAAGAACTCCTGTATTCTTCACAGGTATTAATCCCAACTAACACCTCTGGAAAGAGATTTGCCCTAATGGGCCCTCTCACAGTTTTTGAGATTCTGAAGGACACTAGAACCATATTTCCTGTTTGCTATGATTTTAAATCGTTATTTAACAAAATGGAAATCCCTAGAGTAGAAACTAATAATGTGAATGAACCCTCTGCTTCTAAATCCACAGGAACCCTTGATATTCCCCCAAAAGACCCTTTCAATTTGGACTACGTTAAAAGTAATTTCAAACCATTTCGATCTTGTCCTACTGCTGATGTAGCATACCAGAACTGGTTTGCTAAAATAGAGGTTAAGAAATCCCATCAGTGGGAGGAACTAGGTATTTATAATCTTCTCAAGTTATCAAAACCGGGCTTTACTGTCATACCCCAATTTTTGACCTAATATACCACCTCACATCTGCATCATTGCATTACTAACAGTTCAGACAGCATTAATCGGGTGTAGCATTCACAGGTCAAAATTAGGGTTTCATCAGATTTTCATCTGATTCAAGAGCCAACCAATTAGGGTTTGAGTTTTTCTCACTCCATTTGATCTATCTTGATCAAATCATCAGCCTTCAATCCTCAGATATCCATTTTCCTCACTGATCAATCGAGGATCGACCAATTAGGGTTTTGGTCGAGCATAGGCATTCTCTGATTTTTTGAGCAAGAAATGACTTTTTTGGATAGAGATTGGTAATTATATCTTAGATACAACATCTTGACCTAATTTCTGGATTCAAAACATCACAGAAGTTCACAGAATTCATCAGTCGTTTTCAGAAACATCTGATGAAAATTCATCTGCACAGAAAAGTCAAAACTTTGACTTTTGGTCAAATTTTTCAAAACAAAACTTTTTCAATCATCAAAATACTTTAAATGATCCATCATGATCATAAAAAATCAAGAATTTGAAAAAGTCAACAAAAAGTCAAAAGTTTTCATACTTAGAAAATTAAGTGTTGAAATTTCTTATTTTTTTCAAACTTCAAGCCATTTTTTCACCTAGTTCCAATTTGAATTTGAAAAAACTCAAAACATGAAAGTTGTAGCTTGTGGAAAAATCTTTCCAAAATTTCCAAGAACTCTCAAATCCATGGAGTCTAGCTATACCTTTGAAATTGAAACATAAGGCTCCATGAAACTTGATTTTCAAAAGTCAAAACATCAAATTATAGGTCATTTTGTGTTTTCTTCATCTAGAAGCTTTCCAACCTTGCCAAATTGGGATATGAACTGATAAATATCAATGAGAAGTAATGATTGAGGATAGGATCAAATTGAGGATTTTAACACATGGTGAAAAAGGAAGTTTTCCTTTACAAATGACATTCTTGCCCTCTAAGTCATCCTTGAATCACCAAATGCCATGGACACTTGCCTAACATTTCAGAACCTATTGGCCTATAAAAGGATCACATTTCAAGTCCAAATGACACCAAAGCAAATACAAAATGATGCTTTCTCTTTACTTTCTTGAAAAATCAAGCAATATAGTGCAAATTGAGAAACATAGCATTTTTGAATTTGAGCTAAAACCATGATGATCTTTGGTGTCAAACATGCTTCATAATCACTATCAAACTTGTTACAAACTTAAAATCAAATAGAAATCAAGTTAAAATCAGCTTTCATTTTCCATACTTTCAAAACATCCAAACTGCCATAGCTATCGAATTTGAACCTTGGCTTGATTACTTTGAGTTTTGATCATCCATACACCTTCCATGAACATCATATGAGTGATCCAGATCATTGGCAATCATCTGTAACACGATTTACACCAAAATCCAGCTTCTATTTTCAACCGATGCGTCGACTTGTGATGATCCGATGAATCCATGATGCGCAGTCTATCCTCAAAGCTTCCATACATGCCGATGAAGCTCAAATGATCAAGAAACAAGCTCTGGAAACACTCTAGCATCGAATTCGATTCTCACTTTTCCAGGTTAAAACACGAACTGTGATATCCATTCTCTTTGATTCTTTTTGAAAAAGCTCTTGGCCGATCCTTTCTCGCATTCATAACGATCATAAACCCTAAAAATCCAAGAATCATGAAACCTACATCATTTAATTTAATATTTCGATTAGGTTCAGTGTTCTTCAAAACCTAAAACGGGCTTAAAATAAATGCAATTAACATACATATTCATGTTCAGCAAAATCGATCAAGTTTCATTTTATATCATTCAATTTCGTTGAGAAACGAAGATTCTAGCTTGGATTTGGCAATCTGAAGATCAAAAATAAAAACCCAGAATGCGCGCGTGTTCTTCATCTGTTCTTCATTTTCAAATTTTCAAATAATCCAATCTTATATCAACGCGTGTTCCTGGTCCACTAACACCCCAGCGCGTTTGGCTCAGTGGTTGCTTGCTTGCTCTTAAGTCTCTTTGACACGCGTCCCACCTCATGGTCATGGGTTCAATCCCTCACAAGACCATTCTTTTTTACAAACTTTCCATTTTTCAAGTTTTCGACATCTGATTTTTTCCAAAACTTCTCATAAATGAACTTAACATTACAAAACATTTTCAAATCATTTTTCAAAACTTTTCATCAAACTTGCATCTTTTTCCATGATCGATCCGATTTAAACGATAAAACCGAATTGCTTTTCTCGAAATTCAATCGATCATGGGCCTCCCTTATGGTGTAAGTCCCAACTTTATGTACATATTTAGTTTTACTTGTACATACTCAAATTATCATTGTTAATATTCAAACATAAACAAATTTGTTTCGTTTGTTTTCATTCGTTTGTCTATATGCCGAATCCATTGGTTCTAAAGGAAGAATTTTGAAAACTTTTTGACCAATGGGCCCATCATGGTGTAAGTCCCATAACATTCTTTTATGTACATAATATTTCTTTGTACATATCAAACTTTTGTCAAACACTTTTTACAAAGTTTCATCTGTATATAATATGATATCCTTTTATACTCAAGTATGCATAAACTTCGATCGCTTGTTTTCACATCACTTGTGTATACTCAAATAAAATAGTCTTTTGTGTACATATTTTTGTACATACCAAATACTTTTCATACAAAATTTTCATCCTATAACAATAATACCTTTTACAAATATTCCAACACGTATAAACTTCGATCATTCGCTTCCGCTTCATCCGTATAAACCAATCGAATACCATTGGTATTGAAAGGAGCATTCTCCGAGTAAAACTTCTTTCAAATCAATGGGCCTCTTATGTTGTAAGTCCTAACCCTCCTATGTACATCCATCTTTGTCGTATATAAATAGCTCGCTCGTACATATTCATTTCCTTGTACATCCAAACTTGTGAATAATCAAGTTACGCTTGTTTTAAACGCTCGTTTCACGTACACTTGTTTATATTTCATAAATCGTAAATAAACATCATGCATCTTTATATTTCCTTCATAAACTCCTCGTGACATATCACACACACACACACTTGTTTATACAACTGCCTAATTATAACATAACAATTAGTCTAACCAATAGGTTCCCATTGTAGCCTCCGGGCTTTATACAAGATAATTCATCACCAAGATGAATTTAGCCTTATCTTGGCTTCATACAAGATAACTCTCCCACGTAGTTAGCCTTCTCTTGGCTTTGTACAAAGAAACTCATTCATCTCGAGTTTAGCCTCCGCTTAGGCTTCATATAAGACAAACACTCTGCTGAGTCGCCTCTCTTGGGCTTTGTTCAAAAGAACTCCTCATTGAGTTTAGCCTTCTCGGGCATCATACAATGAAAGAGACAGAAATCTCTTAAATGCCTCCTATTGGGCTTCCAATACAAAGAATCACCCGCTAAGATAGAACCTCGAAGGATGGTTTTGAAATCACTTTCAAATCCCCAGAGTAAAATTTCCTGAAATTGCTCTTAATTCCAAAAGGATGGTTTCTGTGAAATCCTTTAACACAAAGCCGCCCATACCCTATAGCTTCCTCGAGCTTCATACAAGGACCTCGATGACCCTCTAATGCCTCCTCTAACAATACAAGGACCCATGGGCTTCTTAAAAGCATCCCTTTAATCCAATCAATTTCTCCTAGATTTAGACATCTATCATCTCTATGGAAGAAGTATCTCATCTATCACATCACATACAGTCAAAAAATTTTCAAACTCTTTTCAAACAAAAACATCTGTTAACAGTAAGTGGTAACATTTGTACACTCAAGCAAAACACCCAATACTTACAGTTAAAAGATTCAATCATCTTTTTTCAAAACATCTTTCTTAAACATGTAAGTGGTAACGCTTGTACACTCAAGCAAAACACCTATAACTTACTTATTTAAAGATTTTAATCACCAAACTTTTCAAAAATGTATGTGATGAAATAGATTAGATACATTTTTCATTAAGATGACATTTGTCTGTCTCTTACTAACTTCCCGTTGCTTTCCACTAGCATAAGTGGGAACTACGATTGCTCTGACTTTCTCAATTTCCTTTTGAGAATACGTAGGCACAAGGTCTCATCCTTGCCGAGCAAATTTCTATCTCCCTCAGACCAAACAAAACATAAGAACCCTGTAGATCCGAGCTACAAATGCTCGATCCCACTAGGATATGTATGCGTAAGATCCATGATCTTTTGAGCACAATAATAACAAAACCTAGAATCCCACATAATCTATCGTTTAAAATCCAAAGGAGAAACTTTCCCAATCATAGAAATAGCAATTAAAACACACAAACATATCAAACATATTCATATATAAAGTTGTAGATAACTACATATATTTAGGGTGCTCCATCTATTCCCTTTATATAACAATCCCTTACTCGTATCTTCCCAATGCGTTACGCCTAGTTTGCGCTAGTCGTTACGCATACCAATATCAATCGAGGGTATTTCACTTTCCCTTTTCATAATCATTAAATCATCTTTCTTGTGTTGAAAATAATAAAGCTTGATGCTCATGCATCTTTATAAACAAATCAAAAGATTTAAATCACGAGCCGTAAGATCCGAACCACGTCAGATCCTCTAGCGCCACCTTTAACGCGAACAGAAAATGGCGACTACTGGGAGTACGCTGAAACTTTGATTTTTCAAAAAAAGAAAACGCGTTACTCTGCCCGAGAGCACCAAGCTTTTTTTTGTTTTCAAAAAGAAAAGAAAGGGGATAAGCTTTCATGTTTTGCACATGTCTGTTTTTTCTTTATTGTGTGTTTCGCGATTTCATCTGATGGAAAGAAATCCTAACCCGGATTTAAGAAACATTTTAAGATCTAGGTGGAGGTATTAATACGTGAGCGCTCAATGCTTCGGTTAATATTTCCCAAGGGAGGTTGTCTTGGGGTATTGTGTTTAGCAAGTAATTGCGAAAACGCTATATTTTCTGGGAACTTAAGAAGTCGAGTGGATCAGAACACATAAACCATCCCGCCATTAGGATGTAGTGTAGATTATTCGTGTAAGCCTAGAGTAATTGTCATGCGATACTACGATCAAAGTAGTTTCTTGAAAATATTATTGGACCATCGAGTATTCAACAAATCCAATAATGTTTTGAAGGGGAGTGTTGAGCTCAGATATCGAGAACCCGATTCACGTATGAATAAGCCCATAGAACTTAACCACGTTGATTCTTATCGCTGGCTTCATGCTCGTGACTTCAACGCTTGACCGTGTGTATAACTACTAACCATGTTTGCCGATTCATGCATTCATTCATTCATTCAAAACAAAACAAAAACTTCATTTCTCTTCCCATTTCCAAAGAATTTAGAGATTTTTTCTTTGTAAAATATTTTAGGTTAGAGTGATGGACGCCGAGGAAGATTCACCAAGAGATACAGCTTTAGGATTCCGATGTAGGAAAGTTGAAAGAGTTAGCATCCTTGGTAGAAGATCCCCTGATTTCGTAAAACGCTATGGAACTCTTTTAACTCTTCTAAACACTAACGTTGATGAAGGACTTCTCAAAACTTTCGCTCGCTTTTATGATCCGCCTATCATTGCTTCACTTTCCCGACTATCACTGATGCCTACTTTGGAAGAGTATGCGATATCCTAGGAATCTCAAGATCGGACAAAGTGCCTTTCAATGGTTTGAAGCCATTCCTAAGTCACAAGTCATTGCAACAATGACTCATTTAAAGAAATCGAGATAGACAAAACCTAACTACCAGAGGAAAACTCTTAGGACTAACTTCAAAGTTCCTAATGGAGAAGGCTCTCAAATTCCTGTCGGTAGTATGGTAGCCTTTGAAGCTATTTTAGCTTTACTCCTCTATGGATTGGTGTTGTTTTTCAACGTCCCAAATTTCGTTGATATCAACGCCATAAGGATCTTTCTCGATTGGAAATCTGCTCCCACCCTCGCTGGTGATACGACGCCTCTATTCATCATAGGAATCGCCAAGGAGACGGAACTATCGTGTGTTGTGTACTGCTTTTCAAATGGATTACCTCACACTTGCCTAAATCTCCTATCTTCCGCGAAAACAAAGACGAGTGGCATTGGTCCAGAAGACTCATGTCTCTTACAAACAACGATATCCATTGGTATACTTTGGCAAACAATGAGATGGAAATCATCGAGAGTGTGGAGAATTTGCCAACGCATCTCATTGGTATGAAAGGAGGAATCAACTATAACCCATTCCTAGCGTAGACGTCAACTCGGATACGCAAACTCGTAAACCTCTTGGATTTACAGTAGAAAGCTACTTCTACCATGAAGGGGAGGATTCCCAAGGATTGAAGGCTAAGATGATTAAAGCTTGGCATCACATCCGAAAGAAAGGAAAAGGTAAGGCAAGGAATAGTGTAGCCATGGAAACCTACACTTCTTGGGTAAAGAAAAGAGCAAAGGAATTTCGAATGCCTTACGCTTATGAAGATCCCATGTTCTCAATCGCCTCCAAATCAACAAATTTTCCCCGAACTGTGGAAGAATACCAAGAAGCCTTGACAAAGATAAGGCTTGAGAAAGAAGCTTTGGAAAACAAATTCTTAAGGCTAACCTTGAGAATGAGAAGCTCAAGAAGCAAGTCAAAGATCATGAAAAGACGCTTTATTTCCGTGATGAATGGCTCATGGAAAAGATGAGGAGATTCGCCGTAAACATGACGCAATCAAGAAATTCATCAAAGAAAGAAAAGGAATCAAGATTTGATGAATAACAATCTTACTCCCAACGAATGGAAAAGAGTCAAGAAGCTAAAAGCCGAGAAAGCGTAACTAAAAGCTCGCTATGGAAAGGAAATCAAGAGGAAGTCGATCAAGCATTTGGATCTTCATCGACTAAGACGCTTAATTAGTTCAATTTAGTTTGTAATTTTATCATTTATTTTATCATTTGTGTGAGCAATGCTCCAAAAAAACAATTGTTGTAATCTTCTTTCAATAATCAATGAAATTTGTGTTTTTCCATCCAAATATTTGCCAAGAAATATCTCTTTTAGCATAAATTCTTTGAAATTCCTTTTCTTTACAATCATATTCATGCATCATACTTTGCATTTAAGTCTATTGTCTAGAGTCCGATATTTCCGCCACACTTTCCATTTTGAAAAGCTTAAACAGTCAAAGATAGAAAGATCGGTCGTCGCCTTAGAGTTTCTCAACCGTCCGCACCAACTCTAACGCATTTATACTAGATCAAAAGAAGAAAAGTAATGGAGAATTTTGAACAAGAGAATGTGAACTCAGTACAAGAATAACACTACAAGAAGAAGTGGAGAGACTCACATCTATGGTCAACTCACTTGCCACAAACAAGAAAGTCAACAAGCAAGATCGAAAGTCAAAACCAAACAAAGAACTTCAGAGGATACTACTACTCCAGCCACCGTCACCAAGAGTTCACCTTTCAAAGATGCCGAAGGCTATCCATGGGGAATGCCTTTCAACTTCGCATCGGAGTTCGCCAACCGACTTCTCAAACAACCCCGCTTGAAATACCTACTTTGCAAAGAAAACGCCACGCTCACTCCACAACGTGGAATAACTTTTCCACAAGTAACAATGTCGGTTTCTCAACCGATCATGTTGAACTCACTGTAGTGCACGCTACCACGCACGAAGAAGTTCATCACACTCCAGAAATAACACGAACGCCGTGGTTCAATGGAGAATCTCCAGAACAACTCCTCAAAATGCACTTGAGATAAAACGATTCAAGGGAAAGAATTGTTTGGGAAAAGCGCCAGATCTTTGCTTAGTTCCTCAAAATACTCACAAATTCAAAGTCCCCGACTTTGAAAAGTACAAAGGAACTCTTGTCCTCGTAGTCATCTCACAATGTATGCTAGGAAAATGTCTACATACAATGAGGATCATCACCGCTAATTCATTACTTCCGTGATGCCTCACCGTGCCGCATCAAGTGGTACATGGGTTTAGACAAAGACGAATATCCAAACATTCAACGACTTAGGTAAAGCCTTCGAAAGAATATAAGTTCAACTTGATATGGCTCCCGATAGGGATCAACTCGCCCATGTCTCAAAAGGAAAGAGAGACATTTAAGGAATATGCGCAACGATGGAGGGAAATTGCTGCCCAAATTAACCCACCATTGGAAGAAAAGGAGATGACTAAGGTATTCTTGAATACTCTAAACTCATTCTACTATGAGCGAATGATCGCTAGTGCTCCCGGAGATTTCAACGAAATGGTAAGCATGGGAATGCGATTAGAAGAGGGTGTTCGAACCGGACGTTTAACCAAGGAAGCAGGATCTTCTAGTGGAACTAGGAAGCTTGGAACCAGTTTTCCAAGGAAAAAAGAGCATGACGTAGGAATGGTATCCCGAGGGAAACCACGTAAGAATGTCATCCAACAACGACAGGTAGTTGCCATAGCACCCTATGTCAACATAACTCCAAACACGGGAATTGCTCCACAATTTCAACAAAATCAACAAACTCAAAAATTTCCAAGAAGCTCGAGTTTAATAACCAAACCGACGCCTCGGGTCACTCCCGATCCAATCCCAATGACGACGCAGAACTTTACCCGCTAATAGAAAGAAACCGACATGACAAGGTCACCACCTCCTGCCTCGAGAAATTGCCGTGGTGGTACAAAACCGACGATCTTGCCCTTTCCACCAAGGGGCACCGTGCCATGACCTCGAACATTGCATAGCATTAAAGGCGTAAGGTTAGTAAGGTCTAATCTTCTTTCCTTCAAGAATACGAGCCCAAACGCAAGCTAATCCGCTTCCTAGTCAAATGACATTCGTAAATGAGAAATACCGATGTATCTTGTCACCAACGTAAATTTAATCAGAGGAAACGTGGTGCATCTTCACGAAGCATACGGTGCAATGAGCATTTTCGCTAAACACGATTATTCAGCTTGCAACATTTGCTCTAAGGATATTCAAGGATGTTCCACCATAAGAGCAGATATCCAGCATTTGTTAGACACTGGTGATTTACAAATTTACAGAAACCGAGATGACCATGACGTAAATACCGTAGGGCATTTTCCGCATGAGCTTTTAGTCTCGATATCAACTCGAAAAACTCAAGTAAACGCTAGGATCCCTTGTTTCAACATATCCGAGCATGTGGAGATCGATACAATGGTTCCAAGATTCCAACATCTCCTTTGGTAATTTGCCCACCTGGTCCTGTTCCATGCACTTCTACCAAAGCAATTCCTTACCAATACAGTGCAACCCTGATAGAGGATGGGAAAGAAAAACCCATGCCAACACTTCCAGCTAATATCAATGTAACAGAAATCGGACGAGTAACGCGAAGTGGACGAGTTCACGCTCCACTAGCACCAAGATCGCCTGCAATTCGTTGTTAAACGTAACCCGCTTAGCATATCTCGAGAATCCGCAACGATTCCCATTGCTAACCAAGCACAAATATTGGTTCTACCGATGGAACCAACATCAACTCGACTTTGAAGAGATACTAAACTAATCAAGAAAACGAGTATCGAGTCGTAGATCAACCGATGCGCACTCTTCAAAGATTTCAATATCGCCTTTACTCCTTAACTCAAGCTCACCGAGAAGCTTTGATGAGAGTATTAGACTGTGCTTATGTGGATCACGATGTGACTACGCACCAATTTGGAGGATCGCTCCAACATAACACCGCAACAACTGAGTTTTAGCAACGAAGAACTTCCTAAGAAGGGAAAGATCACAACTTGGCCTTGCACATCTCAATGATTTGTCACGATTCCCCGTCCAACGTATGGTGGATACGGGTTCGCCTTTAAATGTAATGCCAAAACGACGCCACTGCTTAGCTTACAAAGATACGCCAATGAAGTTCAACGACATAGTAGTAAGAGCTTTCGATGGATCGAGAAAGTCAGTTATTGGGGAAGTTGATCTCCCGATGACAATTGGCCCTCACACTTTCAAAATTACTTTCCAAGTCATGGACGCATCACCGCATACGCTGTTTAGAAGACCTTGATCCACGATGCAGAGCAAGAATTTCTACTCTCCATCGTAAATTAAACTTCACAGTCAACGGAAAGTTGGTGACTATCAGCGGTGAACAAGCTTTGCTTGTAAGCCATCTATCCAGTTTCTCTTTCATCACCGCTAATGACATTGAAGGGGCACATCTCCCCGAACATCCGTTAGAAGATGAATCTACCAACAAAAGCAGATCATCTATCTCTTCATATAAAGAAGCGGCACAAATGGTGAAAGACGGCAATGCCCAAGGATGGGGACAAGTAATTAAACCTGTCAACAACGGAACAAAAGCCGGACTCGGGTTCACACCTGTATTCTCTCAGAACGAACCAAAAGATGAAACACTTCCCCCGATCAAGGAAGTATTTCACAGTGGAGGTTTCTTAAACCCTGTTCCACAAGAAGTCAATGTTGTAACCATAGAAGAGGAGGAAGACAATCTATCTGAATCTGAAGAGTGGAGCACTTACTTGAATAGCCCTGAATATGTGTCTCAGGAGGAATCATATGCACCGACTGATCAATTCAAAGGCATGTCCTTGCAGCAGCATGAAAATCCACCAGTCCCTGCTGAAATTTGGGATACCTTGGGAGAACCCAGTGGCAAATACGACTACATGGTGAAATACTCTGCGCCAGAAAGCTCAAAAATCCGGATCGAAGATATCCAACCCACAGGATAGGGTGATGACTTTGAATACCCTAGTCAATCAGAAGAGGAATACTCGTCTTCTCAAACTAATCAACAGATCGAGATCCCAAATGAAGATCTCTGCTTCAACACGTCTGTGGAATTCACCAAACCAGATCCTGGTTATCACTATGTTAACATGATCACTGAAGATCAAGAGTACGACTCGGGATACGATCTAGAAAGTGTCGCCGACAATGAGTCTCTTCACTCAGAAGACTGGAAGGAACATCCCCAGTATTCCACACAAAGATCAACAGGAAGTACCCATGCTATATCCCATACTTCCCGATCTATTAATCAAGAAGATCGCTTTAGCAGCACAAAAGGCAAGGGCCATCACCCAGAGTCTTCAAAGCTTTCTCGACCAGCAACCAAAGTTTACTCGAGGGTTAAACCAAGCGGAAAATTTCCCGAGTACCTCGACTTCCAAGGAGTTCGTCATTACTGGAAACCTGTTGAAGTTAGGACTAATGTTCATAGCTCTAAGTAGTTTATCTTTGCTTTTTGTTTTGAACTCTCGTTTCGCCCAAAGCGAAGAGATGTTTTATAGGGCTTTAGCTTTTAAATAATTTCTCTTTGTCTTGCCCAAGACAAATGAGTTTGTATTTTAGGGCTCTGTTCATATTGTGAATCACAAATAAAACGCGTTGTTTTGTTTCCACACTCTGTGTTTATTTTTATTTTTACCCTTTTCTGGAAATGATAATCCTAAAAAACACAGTAAAAAAATCATATAATTTTTTTTTTTAATCTGCATACACTTTCAAAAAAAAAAACTTTTTTAATCGAACATAAATAAAAAATGCAGATTAAACAGATGGACAAATCCATTGAAAGCGATAACTCTACGCTCTTTCTCAACTCTGAAATCCCCTGTGAATTCGCCGAAGAAGAAGTTGAAGAAGAGATCCCAGATGAGATTTGTAGGCTGCTTAAGCACGAGGAAAGGATCATTCAGCCTCACAAAGAACCTCTAGAAGCAATCAACTTGGGTTCTGAGGAAGATACAAAAGAAGTAAATATCGGAGCTTCACTCAACAGCAGTGTCAAAAGTAAACTGATAAATCTTCTCAAAGAATACGTTGATGTGTTTGCTTGGTCCTACCAGGACATGCCGGGTTTGGATACCAGCATCGTCGAGCATCACTTGCCGTTAAAACCAGAGTGTCCACCAGTTAAACAAAAACTGAGGAGAGTTCATCCTGAAATGGCTGAGAAAATCAAAAAGGAAGTTCAGAAGCAGCTCGACGCTGGTTTCCTTGTCACTTCTGAGTATCCTCAATGGCTAGCCAACATAGTACCTGTCTCCAAGAAAGATGGAAAGGTCAGAATGTGTGTTGACTACCGGATCTGAACAAAGCTAGTCCTAAAGACGACTTCCCACTACCGCATATTGACATGCTAGTGGACAGCACTGCAAAATTCAACATCTTTTCCTTCATGGACGGTTTCTCTGGCTAAAATCAGATCAGAATGGCTCCTGAAGATATGGAGAAGACATCTTTTATCACGCCATGGGGCACTTTTTGCTACAAGGTAATGCCATTTGGATTAAAGAATGCAGGCGCAACTTACTAGAGGGCAATGACTACTCTCTTTCATGATATGATGCACAAAGAGATCGAGGTCTACGTGGATGACATGATAGCAAAGTCTGATACAGAAGAAGAGCATATAGAATATCTCTTAAGGTTGTTTCAACGACTAAGGAAGTTTCAGCTCCGCCTGAATCCTAACAAATGCACCTTTGGGGTAAGATCTGGAAAACTCCTAGGTTTTATCGTCAGTCAAAAGGGTATTGAAGTTGACCCTGACAAAGTCAAGGCTATCCAAGAAATGCCTACACCACATACGGAAAAGCAAGTAAGAGGATTTCTCTGACGGTTGAATTACATCTCCAGATTTATCTCTCAAGATGACTGCTACCTGTGGGCCGATATTCAAGCTTCTCCGCAAAGATCAGAAGGTTGTGTGGACAGAAGATTGCCAAAAAGCATTCGACAGTATCAAAGAATACCTGTCAGAACCACCAATACTGATCCCTCCAGTCGAAGGAAGACCATTAATCTTATACCTTACCATACTAGAAGAGTCCATGGGCTGCGTACTTGGACAACAAGATGACACCGGTAAGAAGGAGCATGCCATTTACTATCTAAGTAAGAAGTTCACAGACTGTGAAACTCGTTACTCCATGCTCGAGAAAACATGCTGCGCTTTGGTATGGATTTCAAAACGTCTTCGCCAGTACATGATCAATCACACGACTTGGTTAATCTCCAAAATGGATCCAATCAAGTACGTCTTTGAAAAGCCTGCCTTAACCGGGAGAATCGCTCGATGGCAAATGCTACTATCTGAATATGACATCCAATACCGCGCCCAGAAAGCGGTTAAATGAAGCATTCTCGCCGATCACTTGGCTTATCATCCGCTCAACGAATACCAATCTCTCAATTTTGACTTCCCAGACGAGGATGTTATGTACTTGAAGATGAAAGATTGTGACGAACCACTACACGGAGAAGGACGAGATCCAGAATCCAGATGGGGCCTAGTCTTTGATGGAGCAGTTAACGTTTTTGGCAATGGAATTGGGGCAGTTATCATCACTCCCGAGGGTTCTCATATCCCGTTTTCCGCCAGATTACTATTTGATTGCACCAACAACATAGCAGAATACGAAGCATGCATCATGGGTATCGAAGAAGCCATCGACTTGAGGATCAAGATCCTTGACATATATGGAGACTCAGCCCTTGTGATCAATCAAATCAAAGACAAGTATGAAACTCATCATCTTGGTTTGATTCCATAAAGGGATTATGTGAGACGACTGTTGACTTTCTTCAACAAAGTAGAGCTGCATCATATCCCTCGAGATCAAAATCGGATGGCAGACGCCTTGGCTACTCTATCTTCCATGTTCAAAGTTAACGATTGGAATGATATGCCCAGAATTCGCATCAGACGCCTTGAAAGACCTGCATATGTGTTCACAACTGAGGCCGTCTTCGACAATAAATCGTGGTTCCACGACATCAAACGTTTCCTTCAAACACGAGAATACCCGCTCGGGGCATCGTACAAGGATAAGAAAACTCTAAGAAGGATTTCCAGGAATTTCTTCCTCAGTGAAGATATTCTATACAAAAGAAACTTCGACATGGTTCTCGCTTAGATGCGCCGATGCACAAGAAGCGCATACGATCATCCATGAAGTGCATGAAGGGTCCTTGAACCCATTCGAATGGGCATGCAATGTCTAGAAAATCTTGAGAGCGTGATACTATTGATAACAATGGAATCTGATTGCTGCAAACATGTCAAAAGATGTCACAAGTGCCAGATCTACGCAGATAAGATCCATGTGCCACCAACTCTACTCAACGTTCTCTCTTCTCCGTGGCCTTTCTCCATGTGGGGCATCGACATGATTGGAATGATTGAACCAAAAGCGTCCAACGGACATCGCTTCATTCTAGTAGCCATAGACTACTTCACCAAATGGGTCGAAGCGGCATCCTACGCCAACGTTACCAGACAAGTGGTTGTGAGGTTCATCAAGAACAACCTCATTTTCCGATATGGAATTCCAAGTAAGATCATTACCGACAATGGATCTAACTTGAACAACAAAATGATGAAAGAATTGTGTGAGGAATTCAAGATCGAGCATCACAACTCATCTCCTTACCGGCCAAAGATGAACGGCGCCGTTGAAGCAGCCAATAAAAACATCAAAAGATCGCCCGTAAGATGGTCATCGCCACATAGATCGCACGAATGCGCCATTTGCTCGCATGGATATCGTATTTCAAGACGCACTTCAACAGGGCAACTCCTTTCTCTAGTATACGGCATGGATGCAAGGTTCCGTAGAAGTTGAGATCCCGCAATGAGAGTTCTCATGGAAACCAAGTTATCCGAGGTCGAATGGTGTCAAAAGCACGACTAACCGAACTTAATTGAAGAAAAGCGCCTGACCGCCTGTGTCACGGACAACTCTATCAAAGAAGAATGAAGAAAGCTTTCGACAAAAAGGTCCGACTCGTGAATTCCGAGAAGGCGACTGCTTAAAAAGATTCTCCTTTTCAAACAGATTCTAGGGCAAATGGACTCCTAATTACGAAGGCCCATACATCGTCAAAAGAAGCTTCTCGGCTATGACTCTCACAACCATGGACGACGATGAACTCCGATCCCGTGAATGCCGATGCGTCAAGAAATACTTTGTCTAAAAACAAAAGAATTTCGGTAAGTCGAAACCCGAAAAGGGCGGCTTAGGCAAAAAGAGCGCCTCGTGGATTGAAAACCGAAAAGCGATCCAGCAAAAATTAGAGACAATAAATGAATTATCCCGATAGATCGAAAACCGAAAAGGCGATCTAGGTAAAACAAGGATACAAAATGACAAAGTAACGCAAATCAGATTTTGTCCACATGAAGAATCTTCCATCAACGGATCTTCAATCAACTTTTCTAAAGCAACAAGCACGCTTGGAATTCAAAGTTGTTAGGATAGTAGCGGTTATTTGCTTTCAATGTAGCCTTTTCCCAATAAATTATCATTTCCAACTTTTGTAAATAATCCATGGAATCACCACGATTACCATTCTATCAATAAATTTGAGCTTTGTGCCTTTTGTTTGCAATTCCTACTTTATTCTGTTTTGCAAAATAACGCTTTTTATTGTGAAAATCACTTTTTGAAACTAAAATGTTTTAAACGAATTTTTACTTCAAAAAAAAAGGGGTTTTTGAAACAAAAAGCAAAAATTTTCCTTTGAACTATGGACACGGAAATAACTTCAACAGTTTCTCCATGAGTGTTTTGATCTCCGAAGGATAACGTAACTGCTACAGCAGTCTTCTCCTCAACAGAAATCATCAAAGGACGGTATTCTTATCCAAAAAAGAATCCCCGACTGAGTTGCCAATGAAATGCCTTTCTCTGAAAGTTTAAAGCCTGCAACTCAAATTCTTCATTAGTGAACATCTGCATCATTTGTTGCAATTTTCACCAAGTATTTGTTCGAACTGTGACGCGGTCCTTTTCCCAAATATCGCTTTAAGTATCTTTGTCAAGTATTGTTAGCATGCATATAACATTCATGACATTCATGCATAATAGCATCATTCATTGCATTTTTTGCATCTCTCAAAAATGTTTGCTTCCAAATCACTGGTATAAATCATACTTACTCATACGAGTACAAGTCTGTCCCCAGTAGAATATTCCCAAACAGAAAAGATACATTTTCCTTTTTTCCCCAACGGAGTATTCCCAAACAGAAAGGATACGTCTTCCTTTTTTTCCCCGGCAAAGTCCCCAAGCAGAGAAATACATTTTCTTCTCTCTATCACATTCCCCAGCTAAGATTATCCCTCATTGGGAACAATGTCTTGATTAACTTCTTTCTTTCCAGTTCATTCCTCGGATAGAACACTATTATTCACAAAGTCGAGTACACAAAGAACCTCATTTCTCAAGATTTACCTTGTTATAGTTATCACTACCGATAATTGGTAACATCTTCGTAATTCATTACCATAAACAATCACAGAGCTGATAATTGGTAATATCATTTCCACTTACCTTAAACATTGTCACAAGGTCGATGAAGGTAATCTCTTTGTTTCAAAACGAAACAGATGTTCACATATTCTCGTGAATCATTCTTTCCCCAGGACGATTCACAAAATTCCTTCACTATGTTATTTCTTTGATATCCTTTGGGTAAAACTTTTTGCAATCATTTTATCATCCGCATTTTTGGTATCTTAGGTCCAAAATTTATGATTTCGATATTTAAGTCTCTTTACACCTATCAAAACGAAGATATTCATCTTCCTCTCAAAGTTAAAGAAACTTAAATAGGGCATCTTCATACCCCAATTTTTACCTAATATACCACCTCACATCTCGCATCATTGCATTACTAATGCATAAAGATTAATCGTGTAGCATTCTGTGTCAAAATTAGGGTTTCATCGATTTTCATCCGATTCAAGAGCCAACCAATTAGGGTTTGAGTTTTCTCACTCCATTTGATCTATCTTGATCAAATCATCACCTTCAATTCTCGATATCCATTTTCCTCATCGATCAATCGAGGATCGACCAATTAGGTTTTGGTCTAGCATAGGCATTCTCCGATTTTTGAGCAAGAAATGACTTTTTGGATAGAGATTGGTCATTATATCTTAGATACAACATCTTGACCTAATTTCGATTCAAAACATCACGGTTCATGAATTCATCACTGCTGTAAACATCTGATGAAAATTCATCTGCACAGAAAAGTCAAAACTTTGACTTTTGGTCAAATTTTTCAAAACAAAACTTTTTCAATCATCAAAATACTTTAAATGATCCATCATGATCATAAAAAATCAAGAATTTGAAAAAGTCAACAAAAAGTCAAAAGTTTTCATACTTAGAAAATTAAGTGTTGAAATTTCTTATTTTTTTCAAACTTCAAGCCATTTTTTCACCTAGTTCCAATTTGAATTTGAAAAAACTCAAAACATGAAAGTTGTAGCTTGTGGAAAAATCTTTCCAAAATTTCCAAGAACTCTCAAATCCATGGAGTCTAGCTATACCTTTGAAATTGAAACATAAGGCTCCATGAAACTTGATTTTCAAAAGTCAAAACATCAAATTATAGGTCATTTTGTGTTTTCTTCATCTAGAAGCTTTCCAACCTTGCCAAATTGGGATATGAACTGATAAATATCAATGAGAAGTAATGATTGAGGATAGGATCAAATTGAGGATTTTAACACATGGTGAAAAAAGGAAGTTTCCTTTTCCTTTACAAATGACATTCTTGCCTCTAAGTCATCCTTGAATCACCAAATGCCATGGACACTTGCCTAACATTTCAGAACCTATTGGCCTATAAAAGGATCACATTTCAAGTCCAAATGACACCAAAGCAAATACAAAATGATGCTTTCTCTTTACTTTCTTGAAAATCAAGCAATATAGTGCAAATTGATAAACATAGCATTTTTGAATTTGAGCTAAAACCATGATGATCTTTGGTGTCAAACATGCTTCATAATCACTATCAAACTTGTTACAAACTTAAAATCCAATAGAAATCAAGTTAAAATCAGTTTTCATTTTCCATACTTTCAAAACTTCCAAACTGCCATAGCTATCGAATTTGAACCTTGGCTTGATTACTTTGAGTTTTGATCATCCATACACCTTCCATGAACATCATATGAGTGATCCAGATCATTGGCAATCATCTATAACACGATTTACACCAAAATCCAATTTCTATTTTCAATTGATGCAGGTCGACTTGGGCAGGATGATCCAGATGAATCCATGATGCGCAGGCTATCCTTAAAGCTTCCTGTCATACCCCAAAATTTTCCCTCCACCTACTCAAGAAATTTCATACGTCCCTACTCAAGGATTCCTCAAGAGTTGATCAGACAAACTCTCTCCTAGACAATCAACCCAAACTAGGGTTTGGTATCTCTCAAGTCAAGATGGATTTCCAACATCTCCAATGATCTTCATGCCTCCTCATATGCTTCAAAGATTCTCCATGTCAAGTTTCAAGCCTCACAAGTCAAGTTTCGCATAATTGCTCGATGGTTGAAAATCGTGTATTGGACAAAAGTCAACTGTGGTCAACATATCAAAACTTCGATTTTTGGTCAACATCCTCATTTTGAAGTTACATTCATCATTTGATCAAGGGTTGATCATGATTCATCAAGAAAACTCAAGATTTGCTCAAAAGTCAAACTTTCTAAATTAGGGTTTCTAGGTGAAAAGTCAACTAACTTTGACCGATCATAACTTTCTCATACTTTCGTAAATTTTCCCACCAAAGCTCATTTTGAAGTAAATTCAATTTCTACAACTTCGTGTCTCACAAGAATGTCCAAAAATGCTTCATTTGAGAGGTATAGCTCAAAACATTAAGTCATTTTCAAAGTCAACAAAAGTCAACTTTTGTTTTGAAGATATATTGAGCATGGTAACTCCAATTGAGATGAGACCAAAAGTGTTGGTTAGAGGACTCTTAGAGCTTTCCAAAAAGTCCAAGAACACTCAAAAATGTGGAAAATTGAGCAAGATACACCATTCAGAAGTTGGGCAATTTTGGATAATTGCACAAAAGGACATTTTGGTCAAAATGCAAAATTTTCCAAATGGGCCTATAATCTTTTGATCCAAACTTGTTCGTGACAATATTCTTGACCCATAAATGCTTGGCCATGGCAATTTTCTATTTTATTGATTTTATTTTGGATTTTAAACCATTTAATTCCAAATTAAATTACATAAAATATGAAAATAAAGTATTTTTTTCAAATGGATTGGATTTATATCTTACTTAATGTCCAAGGAAGCCCATATTTCATACCAAATTGCATGATCATATTGATGGAAAAATCAAATTTTCTTCAATATTTGATTTTATTTTTAAAGAAAATATTTGCACATTGATGAATGGATCTTTTTTGCTTGCTTTTGCCATCCAAACTTCTTCTATAAATGCTCAGCATTGTGTACAAACCAAGAGGACGGAACCCTAACCCTAAAACCACCCAAAACTTTGGCAAAATTTTTTCAAGAATCCAAAAATTCGAATTTTTGTTTTCAGCAAGTTTCAGGCTGATTTAACCATCCAATCCTCTTCCTGAGGTCTCCAGGGATCGATCCCAATCCTCACTCAAGCCGTAATCGCTGAACTCGATCACTTGCACCGGTTTGGTAATTTTGAATTCGATTTTCGATTTCATGCACTATTAATTGCTTTTGGTTTGTATGTGTTCGTGATGATGATTAGACCATGAATGATGCATCTCATGCAAGCATACACGTAGAAATCATGATTGCCATTGTTAGGCATTTCAAGTCGCTTCGACGAGCCTTATACAAGCATTTTTAGGGCAAACGAATATCACCATTGGATTCGTAAGGTCCGATTTAGGGGTAAGGTACCAGGGCTTTTTATTTCGCTTATTTTTGAGTTTTCGTGTTTGTCTCGTCGAGAAGACGCATCGAGGGCCCTGGCCGCTGATCGGGACGAAGACCGCGAGGCTGGCGTGGCACGATGGCTTGCTCTGATTCGCTTGTTCACGCTGACTGGGGTCCATGCGCGCTGACTCGATTTCAAACCTCTCCCTGACGCGTCATCACTCAAAAACAATTGGTTTTGTTTTTCCTAACATCAAATGCCAAGTGTCCCAGTGGTAAGAGCGCTCACTGTTTCCAGATACCATCCCATGTCATGGGTTCGAACCAGCCAGGGACCAGTTTTGTTATTTCTTTTCCAAACTCAGTTTTCTTCATATTTTCTAATATTTTTAATATTTTGCATTTGTTTTAATTAATTTCATAATTTTTATTCTGCATAAAAAAATCATCAAAAATTATTTTCCTTTTTATTTTATTTTCAGAAAACCTTTATTTAATTTAATAAATTAAAAAATATATTTTTGCATGCATATTTATTTTTATTTATAATTTAGCATTTAAGTCATTGTAAATTCATTTTAAATTATTAAATTACATCCAAAAATCCCAAAAAAATTATTTTAGCATATTTATCTTATTTCCAGCATATAATAATTTTCTCATATAAAAACTTGCATTTTTTCTAACATTTTCTCTTATTTCGATTTCATCATATTTTCCGATTTCTCGCTCGCTTCACGCTAATCCGATTCGCATTTATTCTTCCGCTTTCATTTTATTTTTCAATAATGTAATTGTATACGGGATGTAATAGTTTAACTTAGGATTTTTATTTTCCGCATTTTAAATTATGTATCTGCCCCAAAGCCATGTAATAGCGTAGGTTTTACTTTCCGCACCTTTACATTTTCGCTTTTACATTCCGCATTTTACTTTCTGCACCCTATAAATTGCTAGTAACTAGGCGTTAATGGCAAGACTAAAATTGAACATAGCCCACTAATCTTCAAGATAATATATTCTGAAATCAACACACTCCTTTCACACACGCACCCCTTAGGGTAATTTTCTCTCGTTGCCTTACGAATGCACATGGTCATGTCCCTCGAACGTAGAGGTATCCTAGCACCATTGCCTACAAACAAATCATCATAGTCCCTTCGATACAAAGATCATAAGACCCACGATGTCGCCTCTGAATACATGATCTTGACCCTCGATTGTCGCCTACGAAAAATGATGATAGTCCCTTCGAATGTAGTAGGATACCTCCAACAAGTTGCCTTCTATGACCATCCGACGTCCCTTCGAATGTCCCGTTTACATCCAACGAATGGAGCTACCTACTAACTAATGGTACGGCTAGCGCTATTCTAAAGGAACGTAGAAGTACGAAAACGACCAATTCTGAGTGGGTAATAAGTCTTTTAGTTGCTTGCTCTATCAAATGCTTTTCACACCACACACTCTTTTTCAAAGTTCAAACTCTTTCAAAAACAAAACATTTCCGAACACTTTGTATACATTCCTACATGAATCGTTACAAAGTCAAAGCGAAATGTCTCTTTCAAAACATTTTTGTCAAACACACAGAAAGCAATTTTAAAAGGTAA
The DNA here is from genome assembly GCA_021764765.1 of Vicia sativa. Taxonomy (NCBI): domain Eukaryota; kingdom Viridiplantae; phylum Streptophyta; class Magnoliopsida; order Fabales; family Fabaceae; genus Vicia; species Vicia sativa. The sequence continues at coordinate 42,350,115 of CM038794.1, read as the reverse complement.
TCTAGAGCAACTAAGAGCCCGTAGATAACTACGGATGGAAAGGGGTGCTAATACCTTCCCTTTTCATAACCATTCTCCCGAACTCAGAATCTAAACGAAGGTCTTTTTCTGTACTTTTACCTTCCCTTAATTGGATAAAAATAAAAGTCGGTGGCGACTCTTGCTATCCGCACATTTGGATACAAAAATCCTACAAAGTCAGTTCACCGTGTTACACTTCCATACATGCCGATGAAGCTCAAATGATCAAGAAACAGGCTCTGGAAACACTCTAGCATCGAATTCGATTCTCGCTTTTCCAAGTTAGAACACGAACTGTGATATCCATTCTCTTTGATTCTTTTTGAAAAAGCTCTTGGCCGATCCTTTTCTGCATTCATAACGATCATAAACCCTCAAAAAAATCCAAGAATCATGAAACCTACATCATTTAATTTAAGATTTTCAGATTAGGGTTCTTAGTGTTCTTCAAAACCTAAAAAGTTTTGGGCTTAAAATAAATGCAATTAACATACATATTCATGTTCGTTGTGCAAAATCGATCAAGTTTCATTTTTATATCATTCAATTTCGTTGAGAAACGAAGATTCTAGCTTGGATTTGGCAATCTGAAGATCAAAAATAAAAACCCAGAATGCGCGCGTGTTCTTCATCTGTTCTTCATTTTCAAATTTTCAAATAATCCAATCTTATATCAACGCGTGTTCCTGGTCCACTAACACCCCAACGCGTTTGGCTCAGTGGTTGCTTGCTTGCTCTTAAGTCTCTTTGACACGCGTCCCACCTCATGGTCATGGGTTCAATCCCTCACAAGACCATTCTTTTTTACAAACTTTCCATTTTTCATGTTTTTCATCAAACTTTCACAATTTTTTTGACCAATCAAAACTCCTTATTTTAAGGTGATTTTTTAAACACTTGTCAATAAATACATCTATTTTATGATAGTGCAAAAATTTTCAGAAAAAACTTTCATCTGATCATATTTTAATCGAGCTGAAAACGACGTTCTGAACACTTTTTCAAACCTCCTTTTAAGGTGAATTTTTCAAGTTTTCGACTTCCGATTTTTTCCAAAACTTCTCATAAATGAACTTAACATTTCAAAACATTTTCAAATCATTTTTCAAAACTTTTCATCAAACTTGCATCTTTTTCCATGATCGATCCGATTTAAACGATAAAACCGAATTCGTTTCTTCTCGAAATTCTTAATCGATCATGGGCCTCCCTTATGGTGTAAATCCCAATCCTTTATGTACATATTTAGTTTTACTTGTACATACTCAAATTATCATTGTTAATATTCAAACGTAAACAAATTTCTTTCGTTTGTTTTCATTCGTTTGTCTATACGTCGAATCCATTGGTTCTAAAGGAAGAATTCTTCTGAGCAAAACTTCTTTTTGACCAATGGGCCTCCATCATGGTGTAAGTCCCATAACATTCTTTTATGTACATAATATTTCTTTGTACATATCAAACTTTTGTCAAACACTTTTTTACAAAGTTTCATCTGTACATAATACAGATACTCCTTTTATACTCAAGTACAGACAAACTTCGATCGTTTGTTTTCACATCACTTGTGTATACTCAAATAAAATAGTCTTTTGTGTACATATTTTTTGTACATACCAAATACTTTTCATACAAAATTTTCATCTGTACATAACACAGATACCTTTTTACAAATATTCCAAGACAGATAAACTTCGATCATTCGTTTCCGTTTCATCTGTATAAACCAACTGAATACCATTGGTATTGAAAGGAGCATTCTCGTGAGTAAAACTTCTTTCAAATCAATGGGCCTCTCTTACAGTGTAAGTCCTAACCTCCTATGTACATCCATCTTTGTTCGTACATAAATAGCTCGTGTACATATTCATTTCCTTGTACACACCCAAACTTGTGAATAATCAAGTTACGCTGCTTTAAACGCTCGTTTACGTACACTTGTTTATATTTCATAAACCAGTAAATAAACATCATGCATCTTTATATTTCCTTCATAAACTCCTCGTGAATACATATCACACACACACACACTTGTTTATACAACTGTCTAATTATAACATAACAACTAGTCTAACCAATAGGTTCTCCGCAGTTGTAGCCTCCGCTTGGGCTTTATACAAGATAATTCATCACCAGCATGAATTTAGCCTTATCTTAGGCTTCATACAAGATAACTCTCCCACGTAGTTAGCCTCTCTTGGCTTTGTACAAAGAAACTCATTCATCCGAGTTTAGCCTCCGCTTAGGCTTCATATAAGACAAACACTTCTGCTGAGTCACCTCTCTGGGCTTCGCTCAAAAGAACTCCTCATTGAGTTTAGCCTTCTTGGGCATCATACAATGAAAGAGACAGAAATCTCTTAAACAGCCTCCTATTGGGCTTCCAATACAAAGAATCACCCGCTAAGATAGAACCCCGAAGGATGGTTTCCTGAAATCACTTTCAAATCCCAGGAGTAAAATTTCCTGAAATTGCTCTTAATTCCAAAAGGATGGTTTCTCTGAAACCTTTTAACACAAAGCCGCCCATACCCTATAGCTTCCTCTTGAGCTTCATACAAGGACCCTCGATGACCCTCAAATGCCTCCTCTTGGGCTAACAATACAAGGACCCATGGGCTTCTTTAAAAGCATCCCTTTAATCCAATCAATTTCTCCTAGATTTAGACATCTATCATCTCTATGGAAGAAGTATCTCATCTATCACATCACATACAACAAAAACTTTTCAAACTCTTTTCAAACAAAACATCTCTAATGTAAGTGGTAACGCTTGTACACTCAAGCAAAACACCCAATACTTACAGCTAAAAGATTCAATCATCTTTTTCAAAACATCTTTCTTAAACATGTAAGTGGTAACGCTTGTACACTCAAGCAAAACACCTATAACTTACTTACTTAAATATTTTAGTCACCAAACTTTTCAAAATGTATGTGATGAAATAGATTAGATACATTTTTCATTAAGATGACATTTGTCTGCCTCTTACTAACTTGCTTTCCACTAGCATAAGTGGGAACTACGATTGCCTCGACTTTCTCAATTTTTTGAGAATACGAGGCACAAGGTCTCATCCTTGCCGAGCAAATTTCTATCTCCCTCGCACCAAACAAAACATAAGAACCTGAGATCCGAGCTACAAATGCTCGATTCCCACTAGATATGTATGCGTAAGATCCACGATCTTTGCGAGCACAATAATAACAAAACCTAGAATCCCACATAATCTATCTTTAAAATCCAAAGGAGAAACTTTCCCAATCATAGAAATAGCAATTAAAACACACAAACATATCAAACATATTCATATATAAAGTTGTAGATAACTACATATATTTAGGGTGCTCCATCTATTCCTTTATATAACAATCCCCTTACTCGATTCCCCAATGCTACGCCTAGTTTGTGCTAGTCGTTACGCATACCAATATCAATTGAGGGTATTTCACCTTTCCCTTTTCATAATCATTAAATCATCTTTCTTGTGTTGAAAATAATAAAGCTTGATGCTCATGCATCTTTATAAACAAATCAAAAGATTTAAATCGTTATGAGCCGTAAGATCCGAATTCACGTCAGATCCTCTAGCCACCTTTAACGCGAATAGGAAAATGGCGACTACTGGGAGTATGAACTTTGATTTTTCAAAAACGCTACTTCGCCCGAGAGCACCAAGCTTTTTTTTGTTTTCAAAAAGAAAAGAAAGGGGATAAGCTTTCATGTTTTGCACATGTCTGTTTTTCTTTATTGTGTGTTTCGCGATTTCATCTGATGGAAAGAAATCCTAACCCGGATTTAAGAAACATTTTTAAGATCTAGGTGGAGGTATTAATACGTGATCAGTTCAATGCTTTCGAAGTTAATATTTCCCGCGCAGTGGAGGTTGTCTTGGGGGTATTGTGTTTAGCAAGTAATTGCGAAAATGCTATATTTTCGGGGGAACTTAAGAAGCTGAGTGGACTGTAGAACACATAAACCATCCTGGCCATTAGGATGTAGTGCAAAGATTATTCGGGTGTAAGCCTAGAGTAATTGTCATGCGATACTACGATCAAAGTAGTTTCTCTTGAAAATATTATTGGACCATCGAGTATTCAACAAATCCAATAATGTTTTGAAGGGAGTGTTGAGTCAGATATCGTAGAACCCAATTCACGTATGAATAAGCCCATAGAACTTAACCACGTGATTCTTATCGCTATTTCATGCTCGTGACTTCAATGCTTGACCGTGTGTATAACTACTAACCATGTTTGCCGATTCATGCATTCATTCATTCATTCAAAACAAAACAAAACTTCATTTCTCTTCCCATTTCCAAAGAATTTAGAGATTTTTTCTTTGTAAAATATTTTAGGTTAGAGTGATGGACGCCAGAGGAAGATTCACCAAGAGATACAGTTTTAGGATTCCTGATGTAGGAAAGTTGAAAGAGTTAGCATCCTTGGTAGAAGATCCCTCGGATTTCAGAAAACGCTATGGAACTCTTTTAACTCTTCTAAACACTAACGTTGATGAAGGACTTCTCAAAACTTTCGCTCGCTTTTATGATCCGCCTATCTGCTTCACTTTCCCGACTATCACTGATGCCTACTTTGGAAGAGTATGCGCATATCCTAGGAATCTCAGTACCGGACAAAGTGCCTTTCAATGGTTTGGAAGCCATTCCCAAGTCACAAGTCATTGCAACAATGACTCATTTAAAGAAATCTGAGATAGACAAAAACCTAACTACCATTGCTCTGACTTTCTCAATTTCCTTTTGAGAATACGTAGGCACAAGGTCTCATCCTTGCCGAGCAAATTTCTATCTCCCTCAGACCAAACAAAACATAAGAACCCTGTAGATCCGAGCTACAAATGCTCTGATTCCCACTAGGGGATATGTATGCAGAAGATCCACAGATCTTTGCGAGCACAATAATAACAAAACCTAGAATCCCACATAATCTATCGCTTTAAAATCCAAAGGAGAAACTTTCCCAATCATAGAAATAGCAATTAAAACACACAAACATATCAAACATATTCATATATAAAGTCAGATAACTACATATATTTAGGTGCTCCATCTATTCCCTTTATATAACAATCCCCTTACTCGTATCTTCCCCAATGCGTTACGCCTAGTTTGCGCTAGTCGTTACGCATACCAATATCAATTGAGGGTATTTCAGCTTTCCCCTTTTTCATAATCATTAAATCATCTTTCTTGTGTTGAAAATAATAAATCTTGATGCTCGCGGCATCTTTATAAACAAATCAAAAGATTTAAATCGTTACGAGCCAGAAGATCCGAATTCACGTTCGCATCCTCTAGCGCGTCACCTTTTAACGCGAACATTTACCTACAGCCATCCTCTACTTTTTGCATCCCTGTACTTCTGGGATAGTACTTACAATACCTTTCACCTTCCTGGAGGGATGATCACACCTACGTTCTTTGATATAGCTGCTATCACTGGATTATCACCACTAGGAGAAACATACATTCCTGATTCTGAGGAGCATTCGAGCATAATTGACTTTGATATCAAATTAGCTAGCTTCTCCAAGTTTATCAGCCATTATCACACTGAAGGTGATAGTGTTTCTGATGTTGAACACATTGCTTTTCTCACCCTCTGGCTATCAAGATACGTCTTCTGCAGTAGATCACTTCAAGTGGCTAGCAGGTTCATTCCTCTAGCAAGGGATTTACATGAAAATAGGAGGATTAATTTAAGTGAACTCCTACTAGTTGACCTTTATGAAAGTTTGAGGTCGGCTATTTCGAGCTTAAAATCCCACACTCCTAAAAATATCTTGCTAGCTGGTCCTTTCTGGTTGCTTCAGCTATGGCTTAATGCCATGTTCGAATCTTCACTTTCTACTGCTGACACCATTGTTGAGCAAAACCCAGAAGTGATGGATCAAAATATTGAGGGCACGAGGTTAAGGAAACTGACTCCAAGTGATGACAAAGCTGATTTCCAGATTCTATTTTCCCAGTATATCATGCTATTTTCCAAGAAGAATAACTTCGAAAAGACTATGGCGCCTTTTGCTTCGAGGACCTACGGACCATCATGGTTTACCATGTCTCTTTCGGAGGCTTCCAAGACCAAAGACGTCCAAGACATCTGGAAAGCCTTTTTGCTCCCAAGACTAATTTCTTCAAGAATCACTCCGACCAAAAATCAAATCCTTCTATTCGCCTATCAACCCAACTTTGTCTCAAGACAATTTGGTTTATGCCAACTGATTCCTGAACCACTCTTTCAGACTCACGACTCCATTAACTCTGGTCGAACTTTCAAGGCTCGAGAAGCCAAACTTCAGCAAGAACAATATCAGGATTTTGCTCAATTTAAATTGATCTCTTTTGAACCATCTTACTTTTCATCTAAAAGTTTTCTGGATTGGTGGAGTAGATTCTACCAGACTTGTATGTTTGACACTCTTACTATCGAAGAGAAACTAACTGCTGCATTCGATGTGCAGGTACATAAAAAGAAAGGTATGTTCACTCACGCTCAAGAAATTAAAGCTTTTCAAACTTACTTCGAAACAACTTATGATCCTACACGCTTGGAGTCCACGGTATATCGAGCGTCCCAAACCTTGAAGGAAAAATTTACAGAAAAAGTCTCTAAGTTCAGACTTCCTTCAGGACTGTCACCTGAGGATAGGTATAGGTTGGCACTCGAAATGCATCCACCTAAGTTTCCCAAACTACCTACCTCAAAACTGGCTCTGGCTTGGTTTCCTCCATACCCTTGGTGGTTTACCTGCAAAGAGATGTTCAAGTACAAATCTCAAAGGAAACTAAAGCCATCTGAGACTGTGACATGGGCTCGACATTGGCTCCATAATTTCCCAGGGCATCTTCGCTATGACCTTTCTGCCATATCGATTCTTTCGAATGAAGGCGCAGGTGCGAATGCTTGGGAAATCCCAAATAAGTCTTACTTACTTTATTTTAACATTTTGTCTTATGTGTTTCACTTTTCAGCAATCAGAATAAAGACCGTTGCATCAAAGACCAAGGAAGGAGGTAGTTCTCAAACAACTATCGAAGCTGATGCCAATGTGCCCAAAGCAATTCCAACAATCACTCCTGCAACAACAACAACAAACACCATTGCTCCGACTCCAACAACTACTCAGATTCCAACACCTGCTCCAATCCCAACAACTGTTCCAACCCCAAAGGTAAACAGTTTTATTTTGGTGTTCGACATAAGCTCAAGTATACAACTGAAGTTTAACTTACATTTGCATTGTTTCAGTTTAGCAAACTCCCACCAACTACTCCAAAGAAGAGAAAACCCAGTACTAGTGGAAAGACTCTCAAGGCTGGGGAAACTTCACCATCGGTTTTAAGAAAGAAGCATAAGAAAGACATTCCAAAAGACACTAACGTCTCTGGACTTGATTCCAGGGATGTTGCTCCCTCACACCAATCCAAAAATCCACCTTCGACCTCCAATGTAATGTTGGAACACATAGACAGCAACATATCTGCAGATAACCCACAGGTGATTTTACTTCGAATTTTTGAAAATGATTATTCGTACCTTAATTATGAGTTTCTAATCTTTTTGTTTCGTGTAGGATGATTCAACTCCGATCACAACTACTTCGACTCCTCCCCACCAACAACTGTTCCGGTCCATTCTTCTCCTCATGGAGATTCGAGCAATCTGGTGCAAAATAAAGGTTTGTCCAATATGGCAGTTCCAACTGGAGCTTCTGATCAGCCAGATGACCAAGGCACTTCGCCTCCCCTCAAGGAGACCAACGAAAAAACGCTCAAAGATGCCACAGAAGTGCCTCCAAAGACTTCTTACCCAGAATCTCCTCCCAAAATCCATCAAGAGAGCGAAAGGCCAATTCATACTGAAGAAGAAAAAACCAATAACTCCCAAGAGAGCGAAGGTTCGAGTGAGGAAGGGTCTGAGGATGAAGAAGGAGAAGATGCTCAAGAAGGTTCGAGCGAAGGGACGGAATCTGATGCTGGTGGCGATCAAAATGATAACATCGAGGTGGTGGACTTGATTGATGATGAAGAGGATGATGAAGAAGCGAATAATGAAGGCAATGATGTTCCCACTAATGTACCAATGGACGTTGAGATGGATGTCACTCCATTGCGAATGGAACTTCCAGAGCCTTCCAAATGCCAGACAGCTGAAGAGGAGTTAGCCCTCTTGAAACGTACTGACCCTATTGGGTACATGAAAGCTAAACTGGCTCAGAGAAACACTCCTCTCCCTAAGGCTAATGTTAGTTCGACCTCTGACTCAGTGCCTTCTGATGATAGGGTTGTACTTCTTCACAAGATTCGAAAAATAATCCTTGATGTGGATCTATTCGAAGTACTCAGAAAAGATAGTACAGCCTGCTTTATGATGAAGGGCCTTCTCAATTGAGTCGATCTCACCACCTGTTCCCTGTAAGTTAGCACCATTTTGTTTGAACTTCAGTCCTTGATCGATAACGTAACTGGATGCCTCCTTCAACATGAATCTGCTGTCAACAAAGTCCAAGAGAAACGAAGTGCAATGGACGTTGCTTATGAACACGCCTCGAAACTCACTAAGGAGGTTGAAGATCATGCTATGCATATCAAGCAAGCTAAAGTTGATTATGATCTTCGAGCTCAATCCATTCTTCAATGGGAGAAGCAGATCCAGGAACTTCAGCATAAAATTAAGGAAGCCCAGCAGCAACAACTTGCATATGAGTCCAATACTTTTGGTAATCGATTCGAAGAGCTTCTGAACAAAGGGCTTGCAGAGACTGAGGCGGCTGAGCAGCTGAAGGGCGAAGTTGCTATCTTGGAAGGAGCCCAGCGTTCTACTCAACACAAGCTTGAATCTTTTAAGAATATCTTCGATCGATTAAGGAACAATGCCCACTTCTGAACTTGTTTATTTAAAGTAATCTTGTATTTTAGTTGAATGTCTGTTTGTAACACTTAACCGTGCCATTTTGGCAATTAATTTCACCATTTTGGCCTCGAGTTATATGTTTGTGATTCACGTTGCTACTATTCGAACCTCCTGCAGGCGTGGTTTATATTTCTTTAAGTACTTCCCATTAACCTTTAGGATTCGTTTGTCATCTGCCAACTCCTCGATTTCATACGCATTGTTTGAAAATGTTTTCACTATTCGAAAAGGTCCTTCCCAATGAGGTGACCATTTACCTAATGTTTTATTTTTCTTGTCCATGGGCAATATAACTTTCCAAACTAAGTCAGTAGTACTGAATGTTTTACCTTTCACCCTTTTGTTATATGCTCTGGACACTCTCTCTTTTTGCCTCATCAGGACTTCTAATGCATGCAATCTAACTTCATCTAGTTCGACCAACTCATTCATCATCATTTCCCAATATAAAGAAGATGAGATTTCATTTTGCCTTTGAATTCGAACTGACTGTAGATGAATTTCTACTGGTAAGACTGCATCATGACCAAATGTTAATTGGAAAGGTGTAGTATTAGTAGCTTCTTTAGGGGATATTCTGAAGGCCCATAGTATTTGATCTAAAGTCTTATGCCAATTTCTTGGTTTTTTACCAACATGTTTTTTTATTAGACTTATTATTACTTTGTTGGCTGCTTCGACCTGACCGTTTGCCTGAGCATAATATGGTGTTGACGTTAGCAACTTAAACCCCATTTCTTGGGCAAATTCTTGCATCTTTTTACCAGTAAACACCGATCCTTGATCTGTGGTTATACTCTCTGGCAACCCAAACCTATAGATAATCTGTTTTTGTATGAATTCGATGATAGTCTCTTGATCTACAGCTACCAAAGGTATTGCTTCGATCCACTTGGTGAAATAGTCTATTCCTAGCAGGATATATTTCTGACCTTTAGATGAAGCAGGATTTATTTCTCCTATTAAATCTAATGCCCATCCTCTAAAGGGCCATGGCTTAATGATCGAATGTAACTCACTTGCAAGAGCATGTTGAATCCCTGCATGTTTCTGGCATTCTTCACATCCTTTAGCAAAATCTATACAATCTTTGAGCATACTGGGCCAATACATACCATATCGAAATAGCAACCACTTCATTTTATGGCCTGCTTGATGTGCCCCACATGCCCCATTGTGGACTTCTGATAGTGCTAGATACGCCTCACCTTCTCCCAAACACTTGAGTAGTACGCCCTCTTGGGTCTTCTTGAATAATTCATTTCCCATAAGGACATATGATAATGCTCTATATTTTATTTTTCTGTCCACATTCAATGTTGGATTTTCTAAATATCTTATTAATGGATTTCGCCAATCTGTATCTGTCAAAGTGTCTATGGCTAATATTTCGAACCTATCTTTATCACCATAACTTATTTTGATATTCTCTAGATCTGATGGTGTAAGTCTGGTAGCCATGACTCTTCCTCTTATCTCAATCAAATCTTCAAAGTTTTTAGCAGAAACTTTATAACCTGAAGCCAATTGTGCTAGGTCATTTGCTTCTTGATTTTCTATTCTTGGTACGTGCTGAATGTCCATATATTCGAATTTTTTGAGTAGCCTATTAACTATAACAAAGTAGGTCATTAGGTTCTCCTTTATGCACTTATATTCCTTAGTTATCTGCTTGACTACTAATTCTGAATCACCCTTGATTTCGACTCTAGTTTCCCCCAATTCCAACAAAGCTTCAAGTCCAACAATGAGCGCTTCGTATCCAGCTTCGTTGTTCGAGCAACGAGGGCCATCTAGCTTATACTTGAATTTTGTTGGAATTCCCTCAGGAGAAATTATGAGAACTCCAACACCACTGCCCTCTCTATGGGTCGAACCATCAAAGTATAGCTTCCAGGGTTTCATTTCGACATAACCCATGATAGGCTGTCTGTTCGACCAGTGAATGGTCCATAATGAAATCAGAAACTACTTGGCCTTTCACTGCTCTTAAAGGCATGAACGTCAAAGCATATTCTGTCAAAGCCAATGCCCATTTACCTATTCTGCTATGCATTATTGGCTTGGAAAGCATGTGTTTAATAACATCGAAATGAGATGAAACATAAACATCAACAGGTTTTATATAATACTTGAGTTTCATACAAGAAAAGTATAAACAAAGACACAACTTTTCTATATTACTATATCTAGTTTCTGCATCATTCAACACCCTACTTAAATAATATATGGCTCTTTCGATGCCATTACTGTCTTCCTGTACTAACATACTACCTATAGTAAGTTCAGACGCAGATATATACAATCTCATGGGTTTTCCCCATGAGGGTGGAGACAAAATAGGAGGTTGAGATAGATATCTTTTAATCTTGTCGAAGGCCTCCTGTTGTGCTTCGCTCCATTCGAAGGCTTGGCCTTGCTTTAAACGAAGTAGTGGAGAGAAAGCTTGTGTTTTCCCACTTAGGTTCGAAATAAATCTTCTGAGAAAATTAATCTTCCCTAGTAGGGACTGTAGTTCCCTTTTCGATGTGGGGGCTTTAGTCTCCATGATGGCTTTGGTCTTGTTCTGGTTAATTTCAATTCCTTTTTTATGAACCACAAAACCCAGGAAATCTCCTGCCTGCACAAAAAATGCACATTTAAGGGGGTTCATTTTTAAGCCATGTTTCCTCATCCTTTCGAATGATTGGCTCAAATGATGCAGATGATTTTCTGCAGATATAGATTTAATGACTATATCATCAATGTACACCTGCATAAAAGTCTCAATAAAATCATGAAATATGGAGTTCATTGCTCTTTGATAAGTTGCCCCAGCGTTTTTTAAACCAAAAGGCATCACTACCCATTCATAGGTGCCTAAGGCTCCTGGGCAACGAAATGCTGTCTTAGCAACATCTTCTTCAGCAATGAAAATTTGATTATAACCAGAGTATCCATCTAGCATACTTAGGTATTCGAATCCTGCAGCGGAATCTATTAACATTTCCGCCACAGGCATAGAGTATTGATCTTTGGGGGTTGCAGTATTTAGATCCCTAAAGTCTATGCATATTCTCAATGAACCATTTTTCTTAATAACAGGTACTATATTTGCTAACCATTCGACATACATTGTGGTTCTGATGAATTTGCAGCGTAGCAACCTTTCGACCTCTGCTTTGATCTTTGTGAGCACTGCTGGCGCGAACCTCCTGGGAGTCTGCTTGATGGGCTTCTTGCCATCCTTAATCGGAAGTCTATGCTCCACTAACTCTCTTTTTAAACCAGGCATTTCGTCATAGTCCCATGCAAAACAATCTTTGTTTTGTTTGAGGACTTCGATCACCTCTTGTTTGAGGCTTCAATGAGTTTCGCTATGTAGGTGATTCTTTTGTGTTGATATCCCCAAATTCACTTCTTCAAGTGGGTCCTGTGCCAACATCTTAGCACTTGAGTTTGTTGGATCCTTCTCGAAGCCCAAGGGTTCTGTATCATAAATGGCATCGAGCCTCTGATCTCTTTCGCTCACGGTGAATCTTTGGACCATTCCCTTCGAGTTTGTTTACTTCAATCAGTATGTTCTATTGCTCCAAGCCGCTTTCCATTCATTCTCAGCCATATAGGCCGAAATCCTTTCGAAGAAGGAGGACTCAATCATGATCGTGGTCACTGACCCCCAGCCTGGCGGCCGTCTTTGCGAAGTGCCTTCGCCTCCTTCATCACCCTTAAGTATTTTCCTATCCCAATACATGCCATCATGGCGAAGGGTCATATAGTAATGTACATCTCTTGTTTCATTCAGTTCGTCACTTGGGGCACAGGGAGCTATTCTAGCCAGATACTTGTCATAATTCCTCTTGTTGACTAGATTGACTGTTGTCATGAAGTAGCTCTGATCCGCTTTGATGTTCTCTACTATCCCATCCTCTCTCCACAGGACTAACCTTTGGTGCATCGACGAAGGGACTGCCCCTACGCCATGAATCCACTCTCTTCCCAATAGCAAGTTATAATTTTCTTTGGCTTCGATCATCATGAACATAGTGGGTCTGCAGCTTGATCCGACAGTTAACTCTACTTGCACTACCCCTAACGTTTGTCCTACCTTTCCTTCATAGTTGGATAAAACCATGTTATGAGGTTTAACATCACCGTCTTGAATGCCTAACTTTTTCAGCATGAATTTAGGCATCAGATTGACTGCAGCGCCCCCATCTACCAAGACCTTGTTCACCCCGTGGGCTCCATCCTTTGCTCGAATGAACAGTGGCTTTAAATGATTCTTCATTGTGGGATCTGGGTGATCGAAGAATGCGTTCTGCTCGTCGACCGCGCCATTATCCATTACATAATAACAGACTGGTCTATGTTTCATCAGATCAATGGTGTCTTCTTCGTCCTGTTCTTCGATTTCGGTCTCCTGGCCAAATTCGGATGGTAATACAGATACCACATTGCAGTTTAGGTTAAGGGAGGATTCTCCTTCTGACTCGAAGTTATCTGTAAGCATATCCTCGTCTTCTTGTGGACTTGGAGTGTACTCTTTTGATTCATCTAGTTTTGTTTCAGAGAAAAGCCTCCTGCTAACTGGAGGTTTGTCTTCGAGTTGCCTATTTGTTGTTGGTTGATTGGTGCTTGACGCTTTTTTTTTTTTGGTCGAAATTGTTCCTTTGTCTGCTAAACCTTTCCTCTCAGCCTTTCGATTTCGTTGCTGCCTTCGCCATTGGGATCTTGACATGGGATTCTTACCTTTATAATTTCCCAGCCTCAGTTCTTCCCTCTTTGCTGTGTTGAATTGTCTCCGGTATACCATGGCATGACGCGCATTTCGCTCATTTCCTCCCCATCTATCCTTCCCTTTGTTGGTTTTAACTTGCAGCCATCTGTCTGTTGGTACTTCTGCAGGGATCTTAAATGTTACCCTTCGAGCACCCTTTGGATATGGGATATCAGGCTTTCGCTGACTGTGACTACCATCGAAACGCTGACTCATTTGACCAACTTCCTTATGATTCCAGCATGGGGTGAAGGGAATCGTTTCGAAAGCTCCAGCCATGTTCTGGTCGTATACTGCTGAACATCTTGGACAAATCAAGCACTTGGTTGCGCCTTTGTGACAGCGTACTAAAAACTCCAACAAACTTTCCCCAGCTCTAGGGTAGCATCTGAACAATTGGTTGTCCTGGCGCCAATTCACTCCAGTTCGAGCCCTTTGTTTTCGTTCGAACTCCATGGCAATCCTTTCGTTGCATATGATGCTGCATCTTGGACAAAGCATCATTTCAGCCATGTCCCTTGTGGCACAGCATGAGATATTGTTTTAGGCTAGTATCTGCAGCATAACCATCCTCCATTCTATATTTTTCTTTTTTGAGATATCTTTCCATTTCCTGCATCTCAGAACAGGGTCTATCCATGTCCACCATATTGACATCCACATCTGGTCCTTTCGTACCATTATCTCCCCATCCTGATGGTTTGATGTCTTCGATCCGAATCTTTGAACTCTCTCGTGCAGAGTATTTTACCATATAATCAAATTTCCCACTGGGCTCCCCTAAGGTGTCTGTAACACGGTGAACTGACTTTTAGTGATTTTGTATCGCAAATGTGCGGATAGCAAGAGTCGCCACCGACTTTTATTTTTATCCAATTAAGGGAAGGTAAAAGTACAGAAAAAGACCTTCGTTTAGATTCTGAGTTCGGGAGAATGGTTATGAAAAGGGAAGGTATTAGCACCCCTTTCCATCCGTAGTTATCTACGGGCTCTTAGTTGCTCTAGATTACCTTTTAAAATTGCTTTCTGTGTGTTTGACAAAAATGTTTTGAAAGAGACATTTCGCTTTGACTTTGTAACGATTCATGTAGGAATGTATACAAAGTGTTCGGAAATGTTTTGTTTTTGAAAGAGTTTGAACTTTGAAAAAGAGTGTGTGGTGTGAAAAGCATTTGATAGAGCAAGCAACTAAAAGACTTATTACCCACTCAGAATTGGTCGTTTTCGTACTTCTACGTTCCTTTAGAATAGCGCTGGCCTTACCATTAGTTAGTAGGTAGCTACATTCGTTGGATGTAAGCGGGACATTCGAAGGGACATCGGATGGTCATTGAAGGCAACTTGTAGGAAGTATCCTAGCACATTCGAAGGGACTATCATCATTTTTCGTAGGCGACAATCGAGGGTCAAGATCATGTATTTGGAGGCGACATCGTGGGTCTTATGATCTTTGTATCGAAGGGACTATGATGATTTGTTGGAAGGCAACGGTGCTAGAATACCTCTACGTTCGAGGGACATGACCATTTGTAATCGTAAGGCAACGAGAGAGAATTACCCTAAGGGGTGCATGTGTGAAAGAAGTGTGTTGATTTCAGATATTTTATCTTGAGAATTAGTGGGCTATGTTCGTTATTATCTTGCCATACACGCCTAGTTACTAGCAATTGATAGAGTGCGGAAAGTAAAATGCGGAATGTAAAGATGCGGAAAGGTAAATCCTACGCTATTACAAGGCTTTGGGGCAGATACATAATTTAAAATGCGGAAAATAAAGTCCTAATTTAAACTATTACATCCCGTATACAGTTACATTATTGAAAAATAAAATGAAAACGGTAAAGAACGTCTGAAGCGGAATAACCTGTGAAACGATAAGAGAAATCGGAAAATATGATGAAATCGAAATAAGAGAAAATATTAGAAAAAATGCAAGTTTTTATATGAGAAAATTATTACATGCTGGAATTGATATAAATATGCTAAAATAAATTTTTGGGATTTTTTAGATGCAATTTAATAATTAAAAATGAATTAAAAGTGATTTAAATGCAAAATTATAAATAAAAATAAATATGCATGCAAAAATATATTTTTTAATTTATTAAATTAAATAAAGATTTTCAGAAAACAAATGTAAAAGGAAAATAATTTTTGACAATTTTCTAATGTATAAATAAAAATATGAAATTAATTAAAACAATGCAAAAATATTAAAATATATGAAAATAGGAAAAAATATGAGTTTTGTAAAAAAGATGCAAAACCGGTGCCAATGGGGATCGAACTCGTGACCCCTTGGAGCATCTGGGAACAGTCCACGCCTTAACCACCACGCCAGCGTGTGTTACGTGTCATGTAAACGAAACGGAGACGTTTTAAGGGATTTGGATTTTCAGAAACCCAGAACGCGCGCGAAGATCTTCATCTTCCTCATTTGAATTTTTGAAAGTTAGCGTCGGTCTTTCTTCGACGCTATGGCCCCTGCAAATTCTAAAATCCAATACAAGCAATATAAATTCAATTCAAAGGCATGGTTCGATTGGATTCATCATTCTAAACATGATGGTGGTATTCGTTTTGTCCAATTTGCCCTATTTTGAGAAACCCTAAAACGGCACAGGGAACCCTAACCATGGCATCTCGTGATTCTTGACCTGAAACTTAAATCAAACTATGCAGAAAGCTTAGAAATACCATTAGCAACATAAATATGCAATCAAAACACATTAAACATGGCTGTATGTATGGATTTGTTTTCAAGTTATATTGACACAAACCGTGACTTGGTTGGGATGATTCTGGACGTTTCAACGCGTGGGGATGATTGGAATAGCTTCCTGGGACCTTGAGGATGCTTATTCAATCCTCAAAACTCCTTGAATTGGCCTGCAAAACAGAATTCGAAATTGCTTTTTTCTCAAGTTTCTTTGAAAATTTTTTAGGGTTCTTAGGGCAATTTTTCTGTTCTCTCTTGATAGGTATGCATCATACATTTATCCTGGATGGATTTGGGATGGTTTTGGCAAGAATCAATCAACATTCAATGTAAATCAAATTTGATTTTTGTATAAAATCAAATTTTCAAAACTTGATTAATTTCCAATCCAATCTTGCCATATTGATCAATTTTCGAAAATTGCTGGCCTTTGTGGGTTACTTGAGTCTCAAGGAAAGAATAAAAATCAATCTTTCAATTAATTTTGATTTTATACTTTATTTTTAGATTTAATTTGCATTTAAATGAATAAATTCCAAATTAAATAGAAAAATAAATCAAAAAACCGTGGCATTGGGCTTGGATATTCCTAATTGTATGAGGAATAAGTTTGGATGAAGAAAAAGCAAGCCCATTTGCAAAAAACTTGATTTTTAGAAGTATCTCTCTTTGTGCATTCTTTCAAAATTGCCCAACTTGTGAATGGTGTATCTTGCTCAATTCTTCACATGTTTGAGTGTTCTGGGACTTTTTGGAAAGCTCTAAGAGTCCTCTAACCAACCTTTTTGGTCTCATCTCAATTGTAGTTACCATGCTCAATATATCTTCAAAACAAAAAGTTGACTTTTTGTTGACTTTGAAAATGACCTGTAATGTTTTGAGCTATACCTCTCAAATGAAGCATTTTTTGGACATTCTTGTGAGACATGAAGTTGTAGAGAATTGAATTTCCCTCAAAACAAGAGGTGGTGGAAAACTTTCTGAGAAAGTATGAGAAAGTTATGATCAGTCAAAGTTCAGTTGACTTTTCATCTAGAAACCCTAATTTAGAAAGTTGGACTTTTGAGCAAATCTTGAGTTTTCTTGATGAATCATGATCAACCCTTGATAAAATGATGAATATAACTTCAAAATGAGGATGTTGACCAAAAATTATGAAGTTTGACTGTGTGTTGACCACAGTTGACTTTTTGTCCAATACAACTGATTTTCAACCATCTGAGCAATTGTCTGAGGAAACTTGACTTGTAAGGCTTGAAACTTGACATGGAGAATCTTTGAAGCATATGAGGAGGCATGAAGACCATTGGAGATGTTGGAAGTCCATCTTGACTTGAGAGATACCAAACCCTAGTTTGGGTTGTTTGTCTAGGAGAGAGTTTGTCTGATCAACTCTTGAGGACTCCTTGAGTAGGGATGTATGAAATTTCTTGAGTAGATGGAGGGCAAATTTTGGGGTATGACAGCTGCCCCTGTTCAATCTTCTTGTACTGGAGGGTTAGATTGACACGCTTGTCTTTCGTGACCTGGAGGTAGAAGATGATTGAACACTCGAGTACACCTGAAAATTTGCACTCGCGGTTGGCTGATGATGCGGGAATGGGCTTACCGATGCCATTTGGAGAAGCTGGGGAATGATTCGTACGTTAGACTTGATATCAGGAGGATTGCTAGAAAGTGAGCCGTACGCTAGGCTCTGCAGACGTTTCTGAAAAGGAGAGGAGCATGGAGATGGGCTTAAGATGCCATCCGGAGGGAGTCGTACGTTAGACTTCGTGTTCATTTCCTTGAATGAAGTTATTGGTTTGCATTGATTTTTAACCATATATGCAGCATTCTGACAGTGAAGAAATATTGACAGGCAGTCGGAGATGGGCTTAAGATGCCATCCAAGGCAACTGAGTCGTACGCTAGACTCTGTAGTCGCTGTTGATAATAAGGAATCAAAATAACTCTTCGTGCTGATTACTCTAAGGGAAATAGTAGTTGGCAAAAATGTGGATAGCTTCCCTGTTGTGCATCGGGTGTTGATCCATTGCCTGTTATCGGAGGATAACCAGAGGCGGTCTTTCGGATAGTTTTCCCGTCGATTCGGGGCTTAATCCTAGACCAGTCGTCGGAGGACAACCAAGGGCGGTCTTTCAGATAGTTTTCCCGTCGATTCGGGGCTTAATCTGGACTGTTGCGTTAAGTGATCACACTGTTTGGAGAAAACAAGAGAATCTTTGATAGAATATTTGTTAGTTTTATGCAAAGTATGATGCATGACAGTGTACATGAATGACATATGCATGAATTATGACTTTATGAGTAATGTATGAATGATAGATGTTGTGGTATTTCAAAACATATCCATCTTGAAGAAGACGCGGATGTTCTGTTTGAGGATTCCTGACTTCTGCTTGGGGATTGAGTAAGTGAGAACCCTGCTTTGGAAGGAGAAGAAAGATATCCTGGATTCCTCTGATGCACTATCTGACCAAGTCTTGGGCCTAGATATTGTTGAGGAAGGTAGAGATTGAGAAACTCGTTGTTGGAGATCTCATAGACCCTGTTGAGGAGAATCTGGGAGGCGATCTGTTGGGGACCTTGTATGTAGATCCTGCTGAGGAAATTTGGGAGGCGCTCTACTGGGGATTCTGAGTGTAGATCTCGCTGGAGTGCATTTGATAGTTGCTGGGAGACCGGGTTGGAAGAGTCAGGAACCCGTTGTAATCTCTGGCTGGGGGATGAAGATGTAGTTTCCTCCGATGCACTATCTGACCAAGTTTCGGGTCTGAATAATGTCGCTGGGGAAAAAGGAAAGGACATGAGAGATACCCGCTGGGGATAAATACCTCGGTCGGGGATGAAGTGTTATTGCTCGGAGACTGATGTAACATGATTTTAGTTGGGTGGAATCACTGCTCGTGGATACACCTTTACTCCGTTGGGGAAAGTTTATAGTGAGTGACACCTTTGCGGGGATCATGCTCTGTGGGGAACTGCATTGGTGACTTTCGTCGTCATCTCAATTCCTGGAGCCTGCAGTAAGTACTTTTGTATGTTCACCTTTCGTATGTTTGCGATTAGATTTTTATTGTCGAATGCGTATAGTCATTCAAAACAAACGTTGGACTTATTGCAAACGACAACAGTGAAGATTGTAAAGAGAAAGAACTTGTATTTATTTGAAATGTGGCGTATGGCCAAGTAGTTTTGTACACAAGAAAGGTAAAAAGCTATGCGGAAACAATCTCATTAAGTTCCAACTATGCTAGTACTCATATATTTCAACTATCTCATCTCCTGTGTCAGAGAAAGTGAGTGAATTGATCTTCGCCATTTGAATCTTGAATCTTGATAGTAGTGAAGGGTGATCGGAAGGGACATAGTCGTCGCTTGAATCCCTAACTTTTGCCTAGACCGCCTTTCGGTTTTCACTACGGATACCCTTTTTGTCCCAACCGCCTTTTCGGTTTTCGACTTGCCGGTGTACATGTTTTGTATATATCCTTAACTTTTGCCCGAACCTTTTGGTTCGCCAGATGCCCTTATTTTTGCCTAGGTCATCGACCTAGCGGGTCTCTTCATCGTAGTATTTTTGACTATGTGCGTTCACGGGGTGTGGGAAGTCTTCACCATCCATGGTGCTAAGTATCATAGCTCCGGAAAATCATCTTGACTACAAACGGTCCCTCGTGGGTGGGAGTCCATTTGCCCTGGATCACCTTGTGGAAGGATGATGCTTGACTACTAGATCACCGACTTGGTAGACTCGGTGCTTGACCTTCTTGTTAAATGCTCGATCATTCGTTTACGATAATCTGTCCATGGCGGATGGACGCGAGTCGTTCTCATCAATCAAGTTAATCGGTCAAGGAGTCGGACCCAATCGTCTTCGCCTAACTCGCCTCCTGTAGGACTCTGGTTGAGGGTATCTGAACCTCGATGGGTAAGACGGCTTCCATACCGTATACGAGAGAGAAGGGGGTTGCCCCTGTGGATGTTCGTGCTGTAGTGTGATAGCCATGAAGAGCGAATGGTAACATCTCATTCCAATCCTTGTAAGTCACTGTCATCTTCTGTATAATCTTCTTAATGTTCTTGTTGGCGGCTTCCACTGCGCCATTCATCTTAGGCCGATAAGGAGAAGAGTTGTGATGTTTGATCTTGAACTGCGTGCAGAGTTCGGTGATCATCTTATTATTGAGATTGGAACCGTTATCTGTGATAATCCTTTCGGGAGTGCCATACCGACAGATAAGATTATGTTTGATGAATCGAACTACAATATTCTTGGTAACAGATGCATACGAGGCTGCTTCTACCCACTTGGTAAAGTAATCAATTGCCACCAGGATGAAACGATGTCTATTGGAAGCTGTGGGCTTAATTTCTCCAATCATGTCAATGCCCCCCATTGCAAAAGGCCAAGGAGAAGTTAAAACATTCAGAGGTACGGGGGGTACGTGTACTTTGTCGGCATAAATCTGGCACTTGTGACAAGATCGAGCATAGTGGTGACAATCAGCTTCCATGGTGGACCAATAGTAACCTGTTCTCAAAATCTTCTTAGCCATGGTGTGTCCACTGGAGTGGGTACCAAATGCGCCTTCGTCGTGTAATTCTTCCATGATACGCATTGCTGTTTTCTGGTCTACACAGCGGAGTAAGCACAAGTCGTGGTTGCGCTTGTATAAGATGCCGTTGCTGAGGAAGAATTTGGATGCAAATCTTCTCATCAACTTCTTATCATTAACAGATGCCCCTGCGGGATATTCCTGAGTCTCGAGATACCTCTTCACGTCGTAGTACCAAGGTTTCTCTTCTGCGTCAAGCTCATAACAATACGCTGGTTCGTCGAACTTCTCAATGATGATCTGGGGAGCCTCGTTGTCCCATCTAACCTTGAACATAGATGACATAGTGGCCAATGCGTCTGCCAACTGATTCTCTTCTCGCGGAATGTGATCAAAAGTAATCTCTTCGAAGTAAGGGATCAAACTCAGAACATGCTCTCGATACGGAATGAGATTCGGATGCTTCGTATCCCACTCGCCTTTTTTATCTGACTGATCACTAAAGCTGAGTCTCCATACACTTGTAAGAACTTGATTCTTAAGTCAATAGCAGCTTTAAGACCCATGATGCACGCTTCGTACTCGACCATGTTGTTAGTGCAACTGAAACATAATCGGGCGGTGAAAGGCGTATGTTCGCCTGTAGGGGATGTAATGATGGCGCCAATGCCATTGCCAAGTGCGTTTGAGGCTCCATCAAAGACCATGGTCCATCGGGATCCTTGTTCAGGTCCTTCGTCCGGTCCTGGTTCTTCGCAATCAGTGACTAGTAGAACATCTTCGTCTGGAAATTCGAACTGTATAGACTGATAGTCATCTACGGCTTGATGAGCCAAATGATCGGCTACTACACTTCCTTTGATCGCTTTCTGAGAAGTGTACTGGATGTCATATTCGGTCAAGATCATTTGCCATCTTGCTATTCTTCCGGAGAGAGCTGGTTTCTCAAATATGTATTTTATCGGATCCATCTTAGAAATCACCAAGGTAGTGTGAGTCAACATATACTGTCTTAGTCGGCGAGCAGCCCAAGCCAAAGCGTTGCAAGTTTTCTCGAGCTGTGAGTATCTTGTTTCACAGTCGGTAAACTTTTTGCTAAGGTAGTATATTGCATGCTCTTTTCGACCAGACTCGTCATGTTGCCCCAACATACACCCCATTGAGTTCTCCAACACTGTCAAGTACATGATAAGAGGTCTTCCTTTGACGGGTGGCATCAGGATAGGAGGATTTTGTAGGTACTCCTTGATTTTGTCAAAAGCGATCTGGCAGTCGTTGTTCCATTCCACTACTTGATCTTTCTTAAGTAACCTGAAGATTGGCTCACAAGTAGCAGTTAGATGTGCAATGAATCTGGCAATGTAGTTCAATCGGCCCAAGAAACCTCTGACTTCCTTCTCGGTGCGGGGAGCTGGCATCTCTTGAATAGCTTTAACCTTGGCGGGGTCAACCTCAATACCTTTACCACTGACAACAAACCCTAGGAGTTTTCCGGATCTGACTCCAAAGGTGCACTTGTTAGGATTAAGTCTCAGTCTGTACTTCTTCAATCTGTCAAATAGTTTCTGCAAATGATCAAGATGTTCTTCTTTAGTCTGTGATCGAGCTATCATGTCGTCGACATAGACCTCTATCTCATGATGGATCATGTCATGAAATAATGTCACCATAGCACGCTGGTAAGTGGCGTCTGCGTTCTTCAGTCCGAACGGCATAACCTTGTAGCAGAAAGTGCCCCACTGTGTAACAAAAGTAGTCTTCTCCATGTCTTCAGGAGCCATTTTGATCTGATTGTAACCGGAGAAACCATCCATGAAGGAGAAAACCTTATGCTGAGCGGTGTTGTCAACCAGAACATCAATATGAGGAAGTGGGAAATCGTCTTTCGGACTTGCTTTGTTCAGATCTCTGTAATCCACACACATTCGTACTTTACCATCCTTCTTGGGCACAGGCACCACATTAGCAACCCACTGGGGATAAGAGGTGACAGCTAAGAACCCTGCATTGAACTGCTTCATAACTTCGGCTTTGATCTTTTCTGACATCTCTGGACGCATACGACGAACCTTCTGTTTTACCGGGAGAAAACCCTCTTTTGTCGGCAATCGGTGTACCACAATATCAATGTCTAACCCGGCATGTCCTCGTATGACCAAGCAAAAACCTCAATATAGTCTCGTAGCATCTGAATCAACCTTTCTTTAACACTGTTCTCAAGACCCGCTCCAACCTTGATCTCTTTTCTGTCTTCGTCAGTACCCAAATTCACAACCTCAACTTGCTCTTCGTGTGGCTGTATAACTCGCTCTTCTTGCTGTAGCAGTCTGGCAAGTTCTCCTGGCACTTCACAATCTTCCTCACTTTCGTCTTCGGCTTGGTAGATCGGATTATCGAAGTCATATTTAGCAATAGCATAGCTGTTATTAACGAGATTCGGAGTGATTCTGCAGTGTATCACGTGGGTGTGTGTAAGAAACACATAGCTTTTTGAAGGGGTAATAAAGTAAAATAAAGAAAACAAACAATTGAATGCAAAAGTCCAACGATTTATTGAATGAAAATACGTAAACGACAGATAATAACCCTCGCAAACGAGCCATGATGCCTCGGGCAAGGCACTAGGCTTTCAAAGTTTATTGTTCAAAACATAAAGAAATACGAAAAGCAAAGCAAAACAAGAGCAATTACTCCTGACTAAAGGAGATTGGTATGACGTCTTCAGTCTTCCAATTGCTGAACCCATGATCTGGAGTTGGGAAGATCCACTTGCCGATGTCGAAGCCGTTGTCGTCGTCTTCTATAGCATGGATTCCATTCTGACTGATGCGGAAGGGGAGTTGGCCGGCACGTTCGCGGCGTATCATCTTCTGACCCTTGATGGTGAAGCCTAAACCAGTCTTGTCAGATTTGAAAGGAAGATCGGGGAGCTGACCCCAAATAGCACTACCTCCTTGTTCAACAGCAGCTTGAGCATCCTTCAGCGAAGCCATCCTAGGCGGAACTTGCGTAACTTCAGGAGTGGTGGGAGAGTCAACAGGCATGACTCTGGGGATTGTTTCAAAAGCTTGACAAGGAGTCTCGAAGAATTCGCCTTCCATCTCAAGATAACGGAACGACTGCAGATGACTGACCATATACTCTTCTTCACCCCATACTGTGACAACCTTTCCTTTCACCGGGTACTTCAGTTTCTGATGTAAGGTAGAGGTAACAGCGCCTGCCCCATGTATCCAAGGGCGTCCAAGTAAGCAAGAATAAGCTGGACGGATGTCCATGACAAAGAAAGTGGAGTCAAAAGTCTGGGAACCGACTTTAACAGGCAGAATGAGCTCTCCAAGCACTGTTCGCTTAGAACCATCAAAGGCTCTCACAATAATGTCACTGGGTCTCAGAACCAACCCTTCTACATCAAGTCGATCAAAAGCAGCCTCCGGAAGGATATTCAGAGCAGAACCGGTATCCACCAAAACATGAGATAAGGTAGTACCCTTGCATTCAACAGAGATGTGCAAGGCTTTGTTATGTTTCCTCCCGGAAGGAGTCAAATCAGCATCAGAGAAGCCTAGGCCGTTGTTAGCAGCCAGGCTAGCAATACAAACTTCAAACTGGTCAATAGTAGTGTCTTGCGGTACGTGAGCATTCTTCAGAAACTTCACCAAGGCATTAGCATGAGCCTCGGAGCACAAGAGCAAAGCAAGCATGGAGATCTTGGACGGAGTCTGTCCCAACTGTTCTACAACATTGTAGTTACTCTTCTTGATAATCTTCAGAATTTCCTCCATTTCTTGTTTGGAGGTGTCTTCAGTAACTTCCTTTGTTTACTTCTGGTTGAGCAGGATGAGTCACTGGTTCTTTCCCCTCTAGCTTGGGGAATGGATTGAATAGCTGGAATGCGAGCTGGAGTCGCGGTGTCTTATGGAGGAGAGATATCTGGAGAGAATACTCTTCCGGTTCTGGTCACCTTACTTGATCCGGTGATGTTGTCGATGTCAAGAATAGTAGCTTCAACTGTAAGATCTTCAATGGTCAGAGGGTCTTGCTTGACGCCATGATAGTAAACATCAGCTCCATAATTCCAAGGAATAGCTTTGTCAAAGGAATACGAAACTGGTCTTGGAGAGGTAATGACGAGAGGTGCCACTCTAGGCACAGGATCAGTAGAGGAAATCCTTATGGTGTTAACATCAACATGGTCTTCTGGGAACCCGTCACCCCATCCGGTCGCCTTAACATCTTTAATAGGAATCTTGTAGCTATCAGGGACAGTGTACTTCACCATGTAATCATACTTTCCACTTGGCTTCCCCAAGGTGTCCCACACAGGTGGTACTGTTTCATTCACATCTCCGATCTTCAGCTTAGACATATCTTCACACAGCTTCTGTACAAGTGGTTTCAGAAATAATATCTCACGGTTATTCATCATGCACTGAACACGTCTTCTCAACCAAGCACAACCATCAGGTGCAGACGGGCACCAACGACAATCCTCTGGGCATCCTGGATTGACACCGGCTTGTAACAAATTCTTCTTAACAGTCATCAGAGGAATGGTCAAGTCATCTACGTTGAAAACATAAGTATCGTCACCAACAGCATTGGAACTCTTGTCATGGTTAGGCATAGGCGCGTTGATCACGTTCGGAGTCTCGACAGGAGGGTCAAACTCAATCTGCTTAGCTTTAATCATATCTTGAATCTTGTTCTTCAAAGCCCAACAATCATCAGTAGTATGCCCTGGGCTGTTAGAATGGTAAGCACACTTAGCATTAGGATTGTATCTTGGAGAAGAGGTATTGACATTATGAGGAGGATCCCTCAAGGTTATCAGCTCTGCTTTCAACATGTGTTGCAAGGCTTGCGACAATGGCATGTTGATCTTTGTAAACTGTCTTCGTGGCGCGTTCTGGCTACGCGTGTTGTCTCGCTGCTGAGGTTGTGCTGATGTAGGATTGGAGATCACAACTGCCCCCACAGATTGAGCGCGGTCGGTCTTGGCTCGGCTTTTCTGACCATACACAGCATTGGTTTCTTTCTTACCACCAAAAGATCTCTTTGTAGCATTTGCAGATGACTCCACATGAATCTTCCCACTCTTGATTCCAGCTTCAATACGCTCGCCTGTCAGAATCAACTCGGTGAATCCGGCTGAAGAGTTTCTAATCAGATGATTGAAGAACGGGCCTGCCAGTGTTCCCATGAACATATCAACCAACTCCCTATTGGACAAGGGTGGCTGAACTCTGCCTGCTAAATCTCTCCATTTTTGAGCATACTCCTTGAACTTCTCATCACGACCCATAGACATGTTTTGTAGTTGCATGCGAGTGGGTGTCAATTCAGCATTGTACTCATACTGTCTGTAGAAAGCATCTGCTAATTCACTCCAAGTACGGATACGTTCATTCTCTAACTGATAATACCACTCCAACTGAGTTCCGGACAAGCTCTCTTGGAAATAGTGCATCCACAACTTTTCATCAGTGGGGATTGATCTTCTGAACATAGGACTTCAAATGCAGCTTAGGGCAAGACATGCCATCATACTTAGCAAAAGTAGGAACTTTGAACTTGGGAGGAATCACAACACCATGAACAAGACTCAGATCATCAAAATTCAACCCGGACATCTTCAGGTTTTCCACAGCATTCAGACGGTCTTCAAGTTGCTTGTACTTGTCATCTTCATCGAGTATTGACCATTATCATAGTTTTTTCAGGCTCATTCGTCATCACCCTTGATACTCCCTCATTCTTGACACTTCCTTGAGAGCTCTATCGATTGACCCTCTTAGGACCACCTTTGTAGCGTCGCCCATGTTGAGAGACCAACAACCTTCTTCTTTCATTGATGAGCTTCTTGATCTTCTTGGCCTTGGACCAAGTGGTGAACATCTGCCGAGCATTCGAGCTTGGAGATCTTTTGATCTGTTCAAGAGCCA
Organism: Vicia sativa; assembly: GCA_021764765.1. NCBI lineage: Eukaryota > Viridiplantae > Streptophyta > Magnoliopsida > Fabales > Fabaceae > Vicia > Vicia sativa. The sequence continues at coordinate 42,323,169 of CM038794.1, read as the reverse complement.
TTTCGCTAAAATAAATAGCGAGCAAATGAGAAAACCAATCTCAATGTACCGTGATGCAATGTTATGCTATGCTATCGATGTTTATGCGAATGCAATGCAATGTTTTCAAGGACCTTAGAGATTTAAATTTGTTAAACAAGCAAAAACGAACATTTATTAGTACTCTTTTTATTCTTTTTTCTTTTTAAGTACAAAATATAGTTCAAAACAATAAAAGAAAAGCATAAAATCCTAAAGCTCTAAGTCTCCCATGGGCTTCCTCTTGGTGCCGGTAGGTGTTGATGCTTCGCTCCCCATGAAGTAGCTTGGTCAACTCTAGCACTTTCTTCTCACTTGCATAGCACTGAGTTTCAAAGGTATCCCTTTCTTCTTTAAGTTGAATCCAGGATCTCTTCAAGTCTTCAAAATCACTAGGCATGTCAGGATGGAGAGCTATAGGTCGTCACCTATAGCAGTTCCATAATTCTTGGTAGAGCAGCGTGAATGGCATCATGAGGTTTTGAGCTCGAGCTCGCACCCATTTGAGGTAAGGTTCCCAAGGAATGGGATTTTGGTGCCCCAAAGTCTTGGTATCAGTCTTCTTTACCATGCCCCAAGCGTGTATGAACCTTCGTCGGTAATTCTGGAGATCATGGTTGTAGTCGAACACAATGTCTTGGAGAAGCATATCATGTGGACCATCTTTTCGAGCAAAACCAAACTGACGTAGAGCTAGAGAAGGGTTGTAAGTAATACCTCCCCTTATACCAAGTAGTGGTACATTAGGGAATTCTCCACAACGCTCAATGAATGTGAAGTCCTTTTGAGAGAAAAGATTCCAACGAATATTTGAATGAGAGAGTGACATCAATCTTTGAGACCATCTCAACCTTTGTTCATTCTTCAAAACTGATGGAGGAAGGTGCGAAATAAACCACCTTGAAAGTAACGGTATACAACACATGAGAGTTCCTTGTCTCTTAGCGACAGTGTGGAGAGAATGTAGGATGTCTCCAAGTAAGGTAGGCACAGGATTGCGGGTAAGAAATAATTTGATGGCACTGATATCTATGAATTGATCCGAGTTAGGAAATAGAACCAAACCATAAATTAGTAAGGCCACAATGTTTTCAAATGCATGGAAACTCATAACTTTGAGGAACTCTCAGGCTTTCTTAATTAAGAACTTGGAAAGTAAACCCTTAACTCCGCTTCTGGTTTCCCAATTGGCTTCAATATCGAACGCTTAAGATGTAAATGCAATGTCTTCGATTAAGAACCTTTTCTAGACGGTGAATGGCATTTGGTCAAGAATAGGTATCCCAAGTAACAGAGAACTCTTCAAGGTAGGAACCAATGATAACTGGAATGTAAAGCAATGGTGTTTGGATCAAAGAACTGGAATAGGACATGCATCATATCTTCTTCAAAACCGGAGATAACCAAGTCGAGTAGATAACCATGTCTTTTGATGAACTGAGCATGGTCGGGAATTTCTGAAACCAATTCTTTGAGCTGAGAAGGTATACCCATGAAGTTGATTCGGATAGTCTTTCTAGAAGCCATAATTCCTACAAAACAGAGCAAAGATAAATCCCTAGGTCCTTGAAATAGTTAGAAATGATATGCAATGCGGATGATGTCATGATGTCATGTTTGGCACACACAAGCAATTCACACAATGAGCCTAGGTTTAAGGCTTGCATGAGGTATAGGTGATTACCCTACCAAAAGTTTGAGTTGGTTCATCCTGTCCAATAATAGTAACCGGGTTCTAGGAATCTCATATCATAGATCTTTCTCGTAGGCGTTTATTTCAATCGACGCCAAGTGGTCGATCGAAAATATCCCAAAAGTCGATCTCAATGAGCGTAGCATCGAGTATCAACCAACCTTAGTCTGCACCAAAGCCGGCCATCTCACTACCTTCTAATGGCCAAGATGGGTCAATTAAGGTTCTAAAAGTTTAGTTAGCGCTTGATGACACCACGCAGAAGCCAAATATTATCTTCAACTTGGGAATGAAGAGTATCGGGACAACCAAAGTGTCACGCTAACGTAGCCATCATGTTGACCGTTTAGTTATACGTCTAACGGTCGCGATGATCTAATGCTACTTACCTAAAAGGAAACCCGGATCCGGGTGTAGGATCCCCCACAAATATAATACCCAAGCAACCCTTAAAGATAAAGCATACAAGTCAAACAAAAAGCAATAAAAGTTATCTAGAAATCCCTAAGGCAATTCTCTCTTTTAGGGTGATCCCCAGCAGAGTCGCCAGTTCTGTAACACGGTGAACTGACTTTTAGTGATTTTGTATAGCAAATGTGCGGATAGCAAGAGTCGCCACCGACTTTTATTTTTATCCAATTAAGGGAAGGTAAAAGTACAGAAAAAGACCTTCGTTTAGATTCTGAGTACGGTTGAATGGTTATGATAAGGGAAGGTATTAGCACCCCTTTCCATCCGTAGTTATCTACGGGCTCTTAGTTGCTCTAGATTACCTTTTAAAATTGCTTTCTGTGTGTTTGACAAAAATGTTTTGAAAGAGACATTTCGCTTTGACTTTGTAACGATTCATGTAGGAATGTATACAAAGTGTTCGGAAATGTTTTGTTTTTGAAAGAGTTTGAACTTTGAAAAAGAGTGTGTGGTGTGAAAAGCATTTGATAGAGCAAGCAACTAAAAGACTTATTACCCACTCAGAATTGGTCGTTTTCGTACTTCTACGTTCCTTTAGAATAGCGCTGGCCTTACCATTAGTTAGTAGGTAGCTACATTCGTTGGATGTAAGCGGGACATTCGAAGGGACATCGGATGGTCATTGAAGGCAACTTGTAGGAAGTATCCTAGCACATTCGAATGGACTATCATCATTTTTCGTAGGCGACAATCGAGGGTCAAGATCATGTATTCAGAGGCGACATCGTGGGTCTTATGATCTTTGTATCGAAGGGACTATGATGATTTGTTTGGAAGGAAACGGTGCTAGAATACCTCTACGTTCGAGGGACATGACCATTTGTAATCGTAAGGCAACGAGAGAGAATTACCCTAAGGGGTGCATGTGTGAAAGAAGTGTGTTGATTTCAGATATTTTATCTTGAGAATTAGTGGGCTATGTTCGTTATTATCTTGCCATACACGCCTAGTTACTAGCAATTGATAGAGTGCGGAAAGTAAAATGCGGAATGTAAAGATGCGGAAAGGTAAATCCTACGCTATTACAAGGCTTTGGGGCAGATACATAATTTAAAATGCGGAAAATAAAGTCCTAATTTAAACTATTACATCCCGTATCTGATTACATTATTGAAAAATAAAATGTAAAGAACGTCAGCGGAATAACCTGTGAAACGATAAGAGAAATCGGAAAATATGATGAAATCGAAATAAGAGAAAATATTAGAAAAAATGCAAGTTTTTATATGAGAAAATTATTACATGCTGGAATTGATATAAATATGCTAAAATAAATTTTTGGGATTTTTTAGATGCAATTTAATAATTAAAAATGAATTAAAAGTGATTTAAATGCAAAATTATAAATAAAAATAAATATGCATGCAAAAATATATTTTTTAATTTATTAAATTAAATAAAGATTTTCAGAAAACAAATGTAAAAGGAAAATAATTTTTGACAATTTTCTAATGCATAAATAAAAATATGAAATTACTTAAAACAATGCAAAAATATTAAAATATATGAAAATAGGAAAAAATATGAGTTTTGTAAAAAAGATGCAAAACCGGTGCCAATGGGGATCGAACTCGTGACCCCTTGGAGCATCTGGGAACAGTCCACGCCTTAACCACCACGCCAGCGTGTGTTACGTGTCATGTAAACGAAACGGAGACGTTTTAAGGGATTTGGATTTTCAGAAACCCAGAACGCGCGCGAAGATCTTCATCTTCCTTATTTGAATTTTTGAAAGTTAGCGTCGGTCTTTCTTCGACGCTATGGCCCCTGCAAATTCTAAAATCCAATACAAGCAATATAAATTCAATTCAAAGGCATGGTTCGATTGGATTCATCATTCTAAACATGATGGTGGTATTCGTTTTGTCCAATTTGCCCTATTTTGAGAAACCCTAAAACGGCACAGGGAACCCTAACCATGGCATCTCGTGATTCTTGACCTGAAACTTAAATCAAACTATGCAGAAAGCTTAGAAATACCATTAGCAACATAAATATGCAATCAAAACACATTAAACATGGCTGTATGTATGGATTTGTTTTCAAGTTATATTGACACAAACCGTGACTTGGTTGGGATGATTCTGGACGTTTCAACGCGTGGGGATGATTGGAATAGCTTCCTGGGACCTTGAGGATGCTTATTCAATCCTCAAAACTCCTTGAATTGGCCTGCAAAACAGAATTCGAAATTGCTTTTTTCTCAAGTTTCTTTGAAAAATTTTTAGGGTTCTTAGGGCAATTTTTCTGTTCTCTCTTGATAGGTATGCATCATACATTTATCCTGGATGGATTTGGGATGGTTTTTGGCAAGAATCAATCAACATTCAATGTAAATCAAATTTGATTTTTTGTATAAAATCAAATTTTCAAAACTTGATTAATTTCCAATCCAATCTTGCCATATTGATCAATTTTCGAAAATTGCTGGCCTTTGTGGGTTACTTGAGTCTCAAGGAAAGAATAAAAATCAATCTTTCAATTAATTTTGATTTTATACTTTATTTTTAGATTTAATTTGCATTTAAATGAATAAATTCCAAATTAAATAGAAAAATAAATCAAAAAATTGTGGCATTGGGCTTGGATATTCCTAATTGTATGAGGAATAAGTTTGGATGAAGAAAAAGCAAGCCCATTTGCAAAAAACTTGATTTTTAGAAGTATCTCTCTTTGTGCATTCTTTCAAAATTGCCCAACTTGTGAATGGTGTATCTTGCTCAATTCTTCACATTTTTTAGTGTTCTTGGACTTTTTGGAAATCTCTAAGAGTCCTCTAACCAACCGTTTTGGTCTCATCTCAATTGGAGTTACCATGCTCAATATATCTTCAAAACAAAAAGTTGACTTTTTGTTGACTTTGAAAATGACCTGTAATGTTTTGAGCTATACCTCTCAAATGAAGCATTTTTTGGACATTCTTGTGAGACATGAAGTTGTAGAGAATTGAATTTCCTTCAAAATAAGAGGTGGTGGAAAAATTTTTGAGAAAGTATGAGAAAGTTATGATCAGTCAAAGTTCAGTTGACTTTTCATCTAGAAACCCTAATTTAGAAAGTTGGACTTTTGAGCAAATCTTGAGTTTTCTTGAAGAATCATGATCAAAAATTATGAAGTTTGACTGTGTGTTGACCACAGTTGACTTTTTGTCCAATACAACTGATTTTCAACCATCTGAGCAATTGTCTGAGGAAACTTGACTTGTAAGGCTTGAAACTTGACATGGAGAATCTTTGAAGCATATGAGGAGGCATGAAGACCATTGGAGATGTTGGAAGTCCATCTTGACTTGAGAGATACCAAACCCTAGTTTGGGTTGTTTGTCTAGGAGAGAGTTTGTCTGATCAACTCTTGAGGACTCCTTGAGTAGGGATGTATGAAATTTCTTGAGTAGGGATGTATGAAATTTTTTGAGGAGCGTTACCATCTTTATCTTCCCTTTCTGAATCATCATCTCCCCATCCTGATGGTTTGATGTCTTCGATTCGGACTTTCGAACTCTCTGGAGCAGAATATTTTACCAGATAGTCGAACTTCCCACTAGGTTCACCCAAGGTATCCCATATTTCTTTTTGAGGGGAAGCTTGTTTTGTAATCTGAACCTTTTCGATCGAGCCTCGGGCCTTGATGCTTGTGTCAATCTCCGTTTCTGATTTTCCTGACCCTCAGTAGCCTGGATTCCTTTTGAAACAACAGCTGGAGTTGGTTCGATCGAAGGCTCCAGTGGTTTGTGGACGTCTTCAGTGACTCCATTGTTAACTTCGACCAGCACCCAACCTTCACTCGCAGTGCTTTCCTCTTTCAATGTAGTGGCCCTTGGTGCTTCCACCATATTGCGTCTCAATGCTCGAAGGCTCGGAGTAGTTGGTGTCTGCAATATCCAGAGGGTCTTCATCCACCTTCATTTTTGGTTTATCAGCAAACTTTAGTCTGTCGTCTTTAATTGCATTTTGAATCAAATCCCTGAAAAGAAAACACTGTGAGGTTTTGTGGCCTAGGAAACTATGATATTTACAAAATCCTCTCTTCTTTCTTTGTTCTAAAGGAGGTATTTTGACATTTGGTGGCACAATTAATTGGCCATCTTTGACTAGTAAATCGAAGATTTCATCACACTTTGTTATATCGAAGGTATACACCTTCTTTGGAAACTTGTCATTTTTCTCATTTTCAACAATTTCTTTCCCTTTTGTGGGGACTAGGAGTTTACAAGAGTAAGGTGGAGCCTGTTTTAATTCAGCGAGATCTATTTCAATCTCCTCGAATTCAGGATAGTCTTCCCCTTGCTCCGTTTCGACATAGGAAATTCTCTCCTTCTTATTACTCTTAGAAGCCCTGGCCTTCTCGGCCTTTAGCCTTTCGACCTGTCGAACCCTATCTGCTAACTGAGCCATGTCCCTCAAGTATTGAGTATCTAATTTCTTTCGAATAGAATAGTCCAGACCACCAGCGGCCATTTCGACTAACTCATGTTCAGGGACTACTGTGAAACATCTAGATTTCAAGAGTCTGAATCTATTTAAGTATTCATCTATAGGTTCAGTGAACTTCCTCTTAACACTTGCTAACTCCTTTAGGCTTATCTTGGATTGTCCCATATAGAACTGTTCATGGAACAGCCTTTCTAAAAGGGTCCAGGTATCTATGGATCCAGGGGGCAAAGTAGTGAACCATGTGAAAGCATTTTTAGTAAGGGAACTTGGGAAATATTTAATCCTAAGGTTCTCGTTATTTGCTATGTCTCCTGCCTCAGTCAAATACCTAGCTATGTGTTCGACCGTTGACTCATTGGTATCTCCAGCAAACTTTGTAAATTTAGGGATCTTGTACCCTCTAGGCAAATCAGTATGGATTACATAGTCTGCTATGGGAGAGGCGTAATTTGGCCTTCTAATTCCTGTATTAATACCGTTTTGGGCCATGATCCTTTCTATCATGGTGGTTAGGTTATTTTCCGCCAAGATATTGTCATTTCGAACTCTATGAACCACTACATCAGCATCTTGGTTTCGACCTACAAGGACAACCCCTCCAGGTTGTTCTTCTCGAAACGCCGGGACCTCTAGTCTTTCGACCCTTGCCCCTGGTTCAATAATTCCCCTTTGTGGTTCTTCTCGAATCACTGGACCTCAAGTCGTTCGACCCTTGCTGGTGGTTCTATCAATCCCCTTTGTGGTTCTCCTCGAATCATTGGGACGTCTACTCTTTGTGCTCTTGCCCCCAAGTTAACTCCCTCTCTGGCTGGCCTATAAGGTGGGTCATCAGCAATCTGTTCTATGATAGGTGCGTTTGCTCGAACCAATGCCTGGTTCTGCCTACGCCTTTCAGGTGGAGCGAAGAAATCTGCTATTCGACTCATATTGTCTGCGTTCTCTCTATTTGTCATAGTCACGTTTTGAACTATCGGGGCAAAGATTTCTTGCATAGTTTGTGCTAAAATTCCTATCATGTTGTGGTTACTATCATCCATTAACTGCCTAAAAGCCATTTGATTTTCTGTGGTCAAAATGGGCAACGTACCATAGCCTACTGACCCTTGGTTATTTGTCATGAATTGATTAGCCCCAGAACCTGACCCTAAGTGTGGTGACGCATTCGACGTCGAAGTTTGCAAACCTGCCATAAAGGATGTTGGCATTCCATACTGGGAATTTCTGGGTCTAGTACTGTCGAAACTGAATGGTCTAGTCGGTCGTGGGGTAGTGAGATGGGTTTGAGTCCCTGATGGTGGGATGAATCCCCCAGGATACCCTGTGGTTCCTGTACTACCTAGGATTGAATTGTTTGTTGACATGCCACTCGTTCCATTCGTGGCCATGTTATTAGTGGAAGACACAATAGATTGTGTGTTCGAAGGGATCGCGCTGGACGTCCCTGTCGAGACAGACGCATTAGTGCCTGTTGCATGTGGGGCATTTTGTTCCCCTTGTGGGTTATTTGGATCTGACATCCTATTACTTCGATTTCTTCTGGATAAGGGTTGGTTACTGTTAGTTATTCTACCACTCCTAAGGTTCATATACTAATGAACTTTGTTTACTCAGAAAGAACCTTTTAACAAAAATTAAGTCTTTTAAACGTTAATTTTAATTAGCAACAACCAATCTATGTCCCACTGGGCGTGCCAATTTGTTCACAGTGATTTCTGGTGAAACAACCGCTAGTCCTCTAAACTATCAAACAAGCGTTATGATTGTTGTTTTAATCCCTTTGGTAACTTGCAGGATCGACTAGATTGATCCTATGGGGTTATTGGTTGTTGGCATAAACTTAAAATGATGGTTCATGTTCAAGGCTTACTTTTAATGTTTTATTTATATATATTTCAAGTATGTTTCGATTATGATGTCCAATAAGTTGATAACGAAATCAAGTAAAATGGTATAAAACTAGTTCGAACAAGTAAGACGTAAAGACTTCGAATTGCGAAAAGTATAAAAATGCAGGAATGTTTAAAGGATTTCTTGAATGTAAAAGACTTTCAAAATAAAGCATGAAGTGAAAAGACAAGAATTTAAAGGCAAGTATGTAAAAGTTTTCTGGAAAATAAAAGCATGAATGTAAGAGTTTCAAAAAGTAAAAGACTTCAAAACGAAAGGAAAAGCATTTAGATGCATGGAAGATTAAATGACTTTGAATAAAAAAGTTTAAAGGACATTGATGCAAGGAAAAGTAAACTGGAAAGATAAAGATACATTATTAAAGGATAAAAGTGGTGCAATCATACGTACATCATTCGCGCATTCGTTTCCCTATCCATGTGGTATTTTGAATGTTACTGAATTTTAGTACAATAGATATGACACACGAAATCCTAACACTAAGACTTCTATTTATACTATTTTGACCATAACGGTCGGACTTATGAAAGCTTGCCACGTTTCGGACATGCAGAATACTATGCTTCTCTAGCCTCCACGTCTCCGAACCGTTTTTCAGCGCTCATATTCGAACTTCCATTCATCCCGCTCAATTTTGAATTTCAAATATCTAAACTGCCTTTCGATTCGAACTCACTTCCTGACACCACGGTATTACCATTTCGAAGCTCCTTCTACATGTATTATCACAATTGCTACTCGAAGCTCCAAGTCTCAATATCTTATTCGAAGAGCTGATTCTTTCATTCCAAATCATGGCATTTCCCTCAATCCAATGAATACTGACATTGTTTCATTTCGAGCTCAATGGTTCTTATTCAAATTACCTGCATCGAAATCTTCAGCCAACAACGGGTCCCGTGTGCATCAACACGGCCCGTGTTGATTGGCCTGCAGTAACCAAAATTCCTATACAAGAGGGCAACACGGCCGTGTTAATCAACACGGCCCGTGTTGATGGACCTGCGTGAAAACTTCATCTTTTTCATTTCCAAACGAGATTCCTAACGGTTCGATTCGTTCTAATGATCATCCAAACCCATAATCCATACTCCTATTCCAACTCTTCTAATCTATTTCATTCAACAACCAACCAACCCTATAATCCCATTACCAATTTTCCCCAAATTCAAAATACAACTATCAAAACCTAATCATATGAGATAGAGAAATCAAACCCCTTACCTCTAGCTTGGATGATCCATGATGATTCTACAAAGCTCAACCCCAAGCTTCCTTTCTTGCTCTCTTCTTCTTCTTCTTCTTCTTTCCAAAACCCTCTCTTCTTCTCTCTAAGACCAAGTTTGGTTTTATGTGAGGAAAAATGGAAAGAAAAGGAAGGGAAATGGCTTTTATAACTTACTAGCTTCCAAATTCTATGTTTGGTTTTTGGCATTTTGAATGGAAGGAAAATGAGGAGAAATGGTTTATAATGTGTTCCTTACTAGCAACAAGGGTGAAAACCCAATTCTCATCGATTAATCCTCACACCCCCATCTATTCTTATAAATTAACACACTAATAATATCTACCAATATTATTAATTCAATCAATTAAAACAATTCCGGGGAATCAAATATCGGATCCGAATAATATTTTACCAGACCGAACGGAACGTCGCCGAAATATATTAATAGGTATAGCGATTAATATAAATATTCTCGTCACGAAATAAATATCAATCGGTAACTCGAAAATATTAATTTAATATAATATTAATTAAAACAGGGCGTTACATATACATTTAGGAAGGCACTCTTGACATCCATTTGAAATAATTTGAAGTTTTATGCACATGCATAGGCAAGCAAAAGGCGTATAGCCTCGAGTCACTCAACCGGAGCATAAGTTTCCTCATAATCGATTCCTTCCTCTTGGTTATACCCTTGAGAAACAAGATGAGCCTTGTTGCGGGTTATTATTCCATTTTCATCTAATTTTTTTCCTGAATACCCATTTAGTACAAATTAATCGATGGTCTCTCGGAAGAGGGACAACGTCCCAAACCTCATTTCTCTTAAACTGATTTAGTTTCTCTTGCATAGCTAAAAATCAATGTTCAACGAGTAAGGCATCTTTGGAGTTTTTAGGCACAATTTGAGAGACGAAAGCAAAATGATAACAAAATTTACTTATCTTAGACCGTGTGTGGTAACCCCATTTGAGATATTTCCTAGGATGTTATCGATAGGATGATCCTTAGAGGTTTTACATTCCAAATGAAGATCACTTTCATCACTTAGATGATGTTCCCATCTTTCTTCGGATACTTGATCCAACTCCTCCTCAACTTTTATAGATTTGGAGTCGCTTTTTTTGGGATCTTTTAGTATGCTTTATGAAGATACACCTGCACCATCTAAAACACTAGTCTTTCCGACTAATTTCAGATTGATTTCATCAAAGGAAACATGCACAGATTCTTAAATGATATGTAACCTTTTATTGTACACTTTATATGCTTTACGAAAACCACCATCACACCATAACTTCATTCGTCATACTCCCTTTCGTATACCACTCTCTGACTCTTCTAAAAACTCCCTCCGTCTTTGTACATACAGACTCGCAACTACCCACCGATGTCCTTCGAGCCACTGATACTCCCAGTCCCGCAACACTTTTCGTGAAGCTCGCGAACACCACCACCATCAGCGTCTTCGCCCAACTATTTTTCTCCGCCAACTGCATTTCCGCGACGATCTCCACAACTATTTGCAAGCAATCATCGAAATGGCACAAGGAGGCAGTCCCGGTGGCATTTTTCAGATGTGGTTCAGCTTCCTGATGTTTGGTGACTTAGAAATCCTGAAGTAGCAATTTGAACAAAAATTTGAATCGGACCATCACCACAAGCTTACTTCCGCCCTCGTCGTTATTCGTCTCAACATAGTCACTATCCGCAGCTTATCTTCACAATACGTAAATTGCTTTTCACTCTGTTACTTTTTCATATTCTGATTTGAGTTTTAATGGTTGAAAATCTGGTATAATTTATGTTGGATAAATTACTTTGACTTTTTCTCAGTAAATAATTATATTAGACAAACAGTGTTATAGTTAAGGGATCAAAATAAATTGAAGATATAGTTAAGGGAGATATTGCCTTTATTTTTTCTTTGATTGTTGGGTGTAACTTTTTGTACTTGTTGTGCCACTTTTGTGCATCCATCTATTCTTATTTTTATTATATAATTATTATTTACCTTTAAAAAAACAAAATGTTTCTCTTTTTTGGAAAAAAAATTAATTTCTTTTTGTATTTATTTATATACATGCATAAAGTAAACACGAGTTAATGGAAAGAAAGTTCTCCCTACAAGGATACTTAATCTTAGCTAGAAAAAAATACACCCAAATCTAATCTAACAGAAATCTTATAATAATGTTGTGACCATTTCGCTCTACTTACTAGTCCTCCACAAATTTCTCCATAATTTAAGAAAACAAATGTGTATGTCCTAATATAGATTTTTGTGGATCTATCTTGTTATACACCATTGATCACACCTCAAGTTCCAAACCTCATTTTCACCCAAAACTCATCATTTTCTTCTTTATGCCATCTTCTCCAACAACAAAATTTGAAGAGAGAAAGAGAAGGTGAAATGAAAAAGCTAGTGTTCTAACACACACACACCAATTTATTCATGGGTTGTTCAGTCTCAAAAAAACCTTAGCACAGTTGCAAAAAACTCTGAGGACCTCTCTTGTTCTTCACATTTATCTAATTCTTCCCCAAAATGTTTGCCTCTCCTAATGCCTCTTGTCCTTCATCCTCCAACAAAAAAAGGTGATACTCACCACCTTGTCTCCCTCACCTCAACAACCTATGGTTCTCTTGACCAAAAAATTCCTATTTTAACTCTAATAACTGTGATGATGAGCACCAAATAAAACCAGAACAGTCATTGACACCTGACTCTATCTTTGAACAAGAAACCACATTGGCAGTATTTATCCAGGGAAGCTTTGCTTGCGAAATTAGATCCAAAATCTGCTTTTAGTTACCGGAGAGCATTGTTATCAAGAAAATCAGGAAGCAATAACAATCTATCTATAGCTAGTAGTAGTTGCAATAGCCCTTTGAGTTGTTGTCCAGTTTCCGATGCCAAAGATAGACTAGTTTTATATTTTACAAGTTATGAAGATTGTTGTTCAGTAAGGAAGATATTGAAGGGATTCAGAGTTATTGTAGATGAAAAGGACATTTCTATGGACTCGTCTTATAGGAAGGAATTGCAGAATGCAGTTGGAGGAAAAGTGGTAAGTTTGCCTCAAGTTTTTATCAGAGAAAAACATGTGGTAAATGCTGAAGAAATCAAGTTGTTAAATGAGTCTGGGGAATTGGAAAAACTGTTGAAAGGTTTTCCGATTAAGGAGTGTGGGTCTGTGTGTGAGATATGTGGAGATGCAAGGTTTGTTCCTTGCTTAAAATGCAATGGTAGTAGAAAAGTGTTTGAAGTGGAAGAAGGTGAATTGAAAAGATGTCATCATTGTAATGAGAATGGTTTGATAAGATGCCCAGGTTGCTGCTTATAACTTACTTACCCAAAGGATTGTTAGAGACAAATATTTGGTGTTATAAAGATTTGTTTAAGGAATTAATCTTTTGTAATGAATATTATCTCATATGCATTAGTTACTATCAAACACGTGATCACATGCTTAAGACATTCCTAGGGTACCTAGTTAAGGAAAGCAGGTTTCCTTTTGCTACCTAGTTAACCTGTTTTGATTGCCAATTATAAATTATAATCTTTGTTTTTCTTATTTTAGTTTTATATTAATGTTTGTGTATATTATGTGAGGCTTCAACTTTTTATAGTTCATTAACTCACAATCTAACAAAATAAAATGTCTAGTTAGTATATATTTACATTTTTAATGTTTTTTTATATCTACTAATTATGACTAGTTTTTTTTCTAAACATATACCCTTAATCATTCTCATTATCACTTCACCTTGTTTCTAAGTCAATTTTGAGTGATGATTAAACTTAAGATCACTAAATTATTCTTATAGAGCCTACCTTAAACTGTTAGAAAGAGACTTTAAGTTAAATAAATCAAAGTTAAAATTATACATATGAAAACTTTTTTTATAATATTATAAACACTCAAAATGTTTTATGTGGCAAAGTTTTGAAACTGTTATTATATCAATTTTACCTTTACACCCATTCTTCAGTGGTTTTTTTGCCTACATCCCCATTTAACATTACCTAAGGCCATGTGTTTTTCCGGTTTCATAAATTATCTCAATTCTCACTTTAAAACCACATCATCTAAAAATCCCCATTTAGCATTATCTAAGGCCATGTGCTTTTCCGGTTTCATAAATTATCTCAATTCTCTTCGGTTTTATAAATTATCTCAATTCTCACTTTAAAACCACACCATCTAGAAATTCACATGTGAAGTTCATATTTTATTTGGATACATATATTCTAAACGGGTCCATATATTCCATATATTCTCTATATGTATCTCAAATACATACTCTCCCTACAGGTCCATATATATTCTCCATATGCATCCCAAATACATATCCTCTCTATTTTATTATGGGATACATATATTTAGAACAGGATACATATTTTACCCCCAAATATTCTATATATTCTCTTTAACACTGTTAATTCGAATATTCATATCCAAAAAATTTCGAAAGGCAAAAAAATAATTAATTAATAATAAATATTTGTCTAGTATATAAATTGTATGTGCAGTACTTAAATTAGACAAAATTATATTTAATGTTTTATAATGGCTTTTTTTAACTTAATTGTTTTAAGAGAACATGGAATTTTTATTGACAAAGATTATATGATTTTTATAATAAAATATAATAAGTATAATACTCTCATTTTTTATAACAAGTATCAACATTTAAAGAAGGCTATTATAGAAGTTTTCCTGGCTGTTTGCAGTAGCCTCACCCATGAAGAAAAAAAAAATCCACAATTTTTTCCTATATTGTTATCTTTCTACAAAAGGTAATACAAAATACAAACAGTCAGAAAACCACAATAGTTTATCGAATTAATTTTGGAATTTTACAACCGGAGAAAAATCCTACACATCTAAAAACAGCTCAAATTTCATCCTCTTCAAAGGGATCTCGTTCAGGGTAGTCACCAACCTGAAAAGAATTCATAGATAAAAATCAGTTTCTCTACTATGAATGAAAAATATCGTAATACTACACCATGGTTTCAAACAAACCTTCACTTTCTCCGGCCTAATTATTCCCCCGTGAGATGGAGGACATTGAAAGATACGTACTCCTTTCACCCTGTAACATAACCAAGGGAAATTTTGAGATAAATGCAGCCATAATTGATGTTTTTGAATGCAAAAACAACACAATAGCTAAGCAAGAACTAACATGATGAATTAGTTACAAGTTGATTGAATTGCATATCAGATGGAAAGACAGTAAATTTACTTACAAGCCATCATGTTTGCCCAAGGGTTCATCGTACTGAACTCCGACCCAGAAACCAGGACCCAGTGATTCAGCCCAACCAACAAATTTTACAACACCTTTTTGCCCCAGGCTCAACTTCACATCTTGATCCTACCTAAATATTTTGGAAATTGAGGGGAAATAATGACTTAGCAATTCAAAGAGATTCAATTCATAAATGTCAGACGAACTGATTGGTATTACAATAATACATGGAAAATGAAATATACTAATATATCCCTTTTACAACAAAGCAAAACTGTAAAACACATGAACCATAACTTACAGAACCAGAGAAAACCACACAAGATTAAAGGATCCGAAAATAAAAACCATTCACAATAATGTATCTAATAAATTTTCAAGTAACTGATGCTATAGTAAAATGCTAGAAAACAATAGCATATCATTAGTCAAACCCATTTGTTATATGACTAGCAATTGATATTTGAAAAGACATTATGCCGAAACAGCTAAAAACATTCACTTTCATACTTGAAAAGTATTATACCGAAATTGCTAATAACATTTGCTTTCATACTTGAAAAATATCATACCGAAACCGCTTATAACAATCAGATTCATACAGGCCACACAGTGTAAGTCATTGTCATCCAAACTCCATATTCTTCAAGGGGGACTGGAGAAAATGAAATGCTAATGGATATATATATATATATATATATATATATATATATATATATATATATATATATATATATATATATATATATATATATATATATATATATATATAATAAAGCATTGGCTTCCGCCAACAGTGGACTATTAAGCCCAGCCTTCGCCTTCTTCAGTGGCCAAGACGATTTCTTTATGTCCATCAAAGGACCTCGAGATGCTAATCCACGAAAAACAATACGAGAATTTTGAAATAACTCGTATACGGTACGAGGGCGACCCGTGGAAATACATTGGTTTCTTACTAGTGCAAAGGAACTATTTCTTGGCAACTTGGACAACTTATAACGAAGTTTGTCCCGCAGATCACTAGGAAGATCGGAATCTTTACAAAAGGCTTTATAAAGCTTTCGTCTCAATTCATATTTATCCGCGAGCAATCTGCATTTGTGATCCCTTCTCCATGTGTAAAATGAATCAACAATTCTCATTGCTTCACTCGATGTGCGACTATTCTACATTCAAATATCAAAATATATATATATATATATATATATATATATATATATATATATATATATATATATATATATATATATATATATATATATATATATATATATATATATATATATTTGAATGTAGAATAGTCACACATCAAGTATATCATAGAATTAGTTGTAATCTTTATATATAATAAAGTCTCCGTAGTGCTTTTAAAACACACGGTTTAACCTAAATGTCTCTTAGTCTCTTTCAATTCAACATGGTATCTAGAGCCTACTAAGAGGCAATTTTTCGCCGTG
Source organism: Vicia sativa (assembly GCA_021764765.1). Lineage (NCBI taxonomy): Eukaryota > Viridiplantae > Streptophyta > Magnoliopsida > Fabales > Fabaceae > Vicia > Vicia sativa. The sequence continues at coordinate 42,306,690 of CM038794.1, read as the reverse complement.
CTTTATCTGGTTGACCCACTATCTTCAGGTGACAATTTTTCTATTTTTATTTTTATATATATCAACAAATTTCATTTAGTAATATTTGCCATTTATTCTGTTGTCCATAACTCCTTAATTCTATTTCATGAAAACAATCTCTTTTGTTGTACTAAAGAACAAGTTTTCATTGGCAATTGCTCACCAAAATTCTCACGCAAAATGTAAACAAAATATCACATTTTGATGACTTCAATGATATTCAGGTTGTCGAATCTTGTGCGTTATTTCAGCTGTCTTGCCCAGTTCTAGCCTCTGCGACTATGTGATCCAGAACTTTATTTGCGCCACTACATGTTCTTCATAAATAATTAGGTTTCATTTAAACAGAACGTAAACTTGACTTGTAAAATGGTCTATGCTTCAAGCCCAAAAAGAGCTTGCATAAGGGCGTGCCTAGATATACATACAATATACAGTAACACTTAAGAACATTGGTCCTTGACATTTGAAAGTTAACTTGTAGGTTGAGGAAGAGTATTAAAATGTAAGATTTCTATTATGTTAAGAGTTCAATTATTGTAGCGGTCTTATTGGGAGTAGACGTGTACTTTTTGCTACATCGATACATGACTAGATCAGAACTATAAATGAAAACAATATTTTTAAGTTTGTTTTACCCTTATTTATCTCTTATCAATTTAACCTTGCATTGCTCATCGTATCTTTATTCAATTTTCATCCTTATCCACCTAAACTTTATAACTTCAACAACTATACTAAAATACTCGACACAGCAGTTATACTCATAAGTAAATGGAGAATAAGGAAATTAACGATAACTGACAAACCTTGATATTAGCACAGAGCTCTTTCATGTCAGCATCTGGTGTCTACACAAGAAATAAATTCTAAATTAATGAAATTGTACATTACCCAAAAGCCAAAGCATGAGTCCATCTCAATTAATAGACGTGAGGGGGCTAATACAGCAGTCTATGTAAGATAAATCAATCAAATGCTTACTTTTGCCTCAACGGTAGATGGAACTTGAGAAGTCAATTTCTCCTTATATCTTCTGAAAGTGTCTATTATACCATAATGAAAACAACTATAATAAGCTAAACATAACCAATAGTGCATAAGTATCAAATATCAATATATTCTTGATAAAACGTGTTGAACAAAAAAAGGTCAGTGGATTAAGCCCTAAACAGATATTTTGACAGTATGAATATAATTATTTTATTGGCTACTTTTTTATTTTAAAAAAACATGCAGAAATAAACAAAGCTTAACAACATGATTTTACCAACTATGACTAAAATCACAATTCAAGAGCATTAAAAAACTCATGGCATTCATTGAACTGAAAAGCCTATTCTGTTGTCATATACATACAAAACTATAATTTATCTATACAATTTTTGTTAATATGTATCCTTAATAACAGAAAAATAGCCTCTACTACTCTTCGACCATTATTTAAAGAAGAGAGGGTATTAAGTGTTTTTATGGAAGACCGCACGCACCGCTTACTTACAAATATTGGTTTAATTAGTTATTTTATGCCAAAATTACATCAAACACATGTGCACAGTACATTTAACCTCCTAAAAGAAGCACAAATAAAAAAAAAATTATTTGCTGGGGGATAGAGAGACCTGCCTCCTCGCTTGTTATAGGCTTCTTCAGAAATTTCAAATTTTTCCACCAATGAAGTGTCTTCCAGCCATCCACCAGATGTGACAGATGCTGGATCAAGATCAACGACATGCAAACGAAACCTGCCAGTCCTCCGGGAATAAAATGGAAAACCACAACCTAAACTCAAGAACAATAAAGCCATGTTGAGTACATAAAAAAACAGTAGAAGCAAAGCAAGGCAGATGTATAAACTAAAAAGTAACAAACAGCTGTTGCTTCCAAACTCAAAATAACTATCAAAATATGCGACACATTTGAGATGAACAATGCACTGAAGAAAAGGACAAACCCATCAAAGGGAGAATAGAATCCAAGCAATTTGGAGTCATGAGTGAGATCGGCAATTTTGTCGCGAGCATCATCATATAGTTCGAGGTGCATTGAAGTGACGGAAGTACCACTTTTTTTCCACAGTTTCTCCTTCATTGCCTCCACCGTAAGCTATATGAGGAAGTTATCAAATAAAAAAAACATCATTTTTAAATTATCAAAAATAAATAAACAAATATAGGAAAAGTGAAGAAGGGAATGCCTGAAGGGAGAAGCTGTAACACCCCATCTAAATACCCCGAATATATTAATTAATTTAATATCTAATTCAGCTTTAATCAGAGTTAACACGGTATAATGAGGGATGTCACAATTAATAAATAAAATAAACCTTCATTCAAACAGTAGCCATGCTACACTGAGGATCAACATTTTCAAATAATTTAGTCAAGTTAAGACCATGTCTTACACAGCGGAAAATATCATAACCAAAAACGGAATAATTCAATCATTATTATTCCCAACAAAGTTTTAAATAAATAATAAACCAATGTCTAATTCCTTATCTAACGTTCCCCAGTGTTACAATCTAATCAGAGCATGACACTGACACGCGGACTAAAACGATAAGTTCTAGAGCCATCCTCACCGACTCCTCAGCTGCTAAATTTAATCTGAAATGGTAAAGTAAGGGTGAGACTTCTCATAATTAAAGCATATTATAAGTCTTTCAATCAATAATATATCACAAGCATATTATTTCACCCACTTAACATGAATTCAGATTCACATACACAACCACATTCATCATGCATAATCATAACAATCAAAGAAGAGTAACACTGGAAGACATCCTATCATGTTACTACCTCATACAAATACAATGCAGACTCAATGCATGCGGTACCGACACGTGACCAAGTCACCCAACACTGATCCATCATCAACCGGATACAGTAACCATCGATTCGTCCATAACCACCCGGACACGAATCCAGCCTAACCACCCATCCTCACTCGGGTATCGATTATCGGCAATCCAAGTCAAATTCCGCACAATGGGAATTAACTTCACCAAACAATGCAAATGCACGCACATCACTAGCATGCAACATCAATCAGTCTATGTATACATTCATCTAACATAACTGAATCAACCAATCAACATGATATATCAATCAATCATGCATACATCTAACATCAGCATAAACATGCAAACCAATCAACATGATATATCAACCAATCATGCATACATCTAACATCAGCATAAATATGCTATTACATCTACACATTACCAGTATCTCCATCACCAAAGGTCCTCTACTACACATACATCATTATGTGTCAGTTAATAATTATTTATTTCGAAATTCGACCCCTTTCCAAAATAATTTCGAGTTTTCTAAAATATTTTCATTTCATAAGGTAGAGCATTAGATTTAGGAAATAACGTCCAAAATGGCGCTCAAAACGGACTTACGGTTCGAAAGTTATGAATTTTTGAAATTTTAAAAATTTTAAAAATATTTCAGTGGAACCCGGTTCCTCCCTGGGAGTAACCGGTTCCCACAATCGAAAAAATACCGAAAATGTATGGGGAACCGGTTCCTCCGTAGGGAACCGGTTCCGAAAATAAAATTTCATTTCTCGGAAAATCAACGTGGAACCGGTTCCTCCCACGGAACGGTTCACGAGTTCAAAAATTCCATTTTTACCAGTTTGAAAATTGGAACCGGTTCTCCCACTGGGGAACCGGTTCCCACGACCATCAGACCCAAAAATTCATTTTGACAGCAATAGTTCCCAAAACCATTTCCTCGTTCATTCCAAAACGTACCCATGTATTCCAACACCATAAAATCACTCATTCATCATCAATAACATACAATATAACATGTTTTATTCATCATTAATGATCCTATATCATGCAAATCAATGAATTTATATATTCTGACACAGTCTGACACCAATAGGTTTACACCCATGGAAACCTAAAAATTCCCAAACTAAGATTCCTAACATACTATGATCCATAATATCAAAATCAAAACCTATAATATGAACTAATCAATCGAAATCACCCCTTACCTTGTGGGTTCTTCGAACTCTGATACTTCTAGGTCTTCTTCCTTCTTTCTCCTCTTCTCACTTCACGAATTTGTTTTCTCCAAAAATGATTCTATTTTTCCTTCTTTTCTTATTTTATTCCTTTTAATCATAAATAAAATAAATATTACTTCTCTTCCCCAATTAATTCCATCACTTTAATCTTAATAATCCAATTTATTAATAAATTATGTTCTCAATTAATTTAATAATTTAAAAACCATAATTATTTAATTGTTGAATTATTTTGGGGTGTCACAACTCTCCCCAACTAAAAGAGTTTTCGTCCTCGAAAACATACCTCAGACGAATAGTTCGGGATACGAGTCTGTCATACCCCAAAATTTTCCCTCCATCTTCCCAAGACATTTCACACATCCATACTCAAGGATTCCTCAAGAGTTGATCAGACAAACTCTCTCCTAGACAATCAACCCAAACTAGGGTTTGCCAATTCTCAGGTCAAGATGGACTTTCAACATCTCCAATGGTCTTCATGTCTCCTTATATGCTTTAAAGATTCTCCATGTCAAGTTTCAAGCCTCACAGATCAAGATTGCTTAATTCGGATGGTTGAAAATCAGTTGTATTGGACCAAAAGTCAACTATGGTCAACATACAGTCAAACTTCATGATTTTTGGTCAACATCCTCATTTTGAAGTTACATTCATCATTTGATCAAGGGTTGATCATGATTCATCAAGAAAACTCAAGATTTGCTCAAAACTTTCTAAATTAGGGTTTCTAAGTGAAAAGTCAACTGAACTTTAACTGATCATAACTTTCTCATACTTTCTAAATTTTTCCACCACCTCTTGTTTTGAAGGAAATTCAATTCTCTACAACTTCATGTCTCACAAGAATGTCCAAAAAATGCTTCATTTGAGAGGTATGGCCCAAAACATTACAGGTCATTTTCAAAGTCAACAAAAAGTCAACATTTTGTTTTGAGGATATATTGAGCATGGAAACTCCAATTGAGATGAGACCAAAACGGTTGGTTAGAGGACTCTTAGAGATTTCCAAAAAGTCCAAGAACACTCAAAAATGTGGAAAATTGAGCAAGATGCACCATTCACAAGTTGGGCAATTTTGAAGAAATGCACAAAGAGAGATACTTCTAAAACTCAAAAACTTTGCAAATGGGCCTACTTTTTCTTCATCCAAAGTTATTCCTTACACCATTAGGAATATCCAAGCTCAATGCCACGAATTTTTATTTTATTTTTCTATGTAATTTGGAATTTATTCATTTAAATACAAATTAAATTTAAAAATAAAGTATAGAATCAAAATTAATTGCAAACTTGATTTTTATTTCTTCCTTGGGATCCAATCAACTCATTAAAGCCAGCAATTTTCGAAATTGGATTAATATATCAAGATTGGATTGAAAATTAATCAAAATTTGAAGATTTGATTTTGTACAAAAATCAAAATTGATTAGCATTGATTAATGATGATTTCTTCCTCAAATCAGCTCCAAATCCATCCAGTATAAATGTATAATGCATAGCACATGATTGAGAACGAAAAAATTGGCTCAAGAACCTAACCTAAAAAAAACAAAAAAGCATAGTTAGGTGTTTTCAATCGATTTTGAGGTGTTCATTGCATTCCTTGATACCTCCTGAGTGAATCCAGACCTTCACATTGCTCGAATCCATCCAGAATCAAAAAAATCCGAGTTTGGTTTGTTCTTGAAAAATCCAAAATCGTGTTTTAATTTTCATGCATTATGAACATGTTTCATTGTTGTTTTTGTGATTAGAACGAAGTTTGCAAGCGATCTGGGTTATTTGATTGCATTTCCATGGCTTGAATCGTGATATACCATAACTAGGGTTTCTGGGCTCGATTTAGGGCTTTGCTTAAATGGAAAAATTGGACCACGAGACTATGCCCATCGTGTTCGGAATGATGTCTGGAATCGAACCATGGCTTTAGAATTTATTTATATTATGTGTGCTTAATTTTCCATTTTGCCAGGGCCTGTAGCGTCGAAGAAAGACCGACGCTAGCTTTTGAAAATTCAAATCAGGGACGATGAAGATTGGCGCGAGTTCGTGGCAATAGGGAGACGACGCGTGTTTACATCCCACTCGTTCCAGTTTCCAAACACGCTTGCACACTTGGCTCAATTGGTTAAGGCGCGGACTGTGCACAGATGCTCCCCAAGGTCTCCAGTTCGAATACTGGCAAGACCAATGTTTTTTCCCTTTTACAAAACTTCATATTTTTCTATTTTCTTTTTATTTTAATATTTTTGCATCTATTTTAATTCTTTTCAATATTTTATTCCTGCATTAAAAAATCATCAAAATATTTTTTCCTTTTGCATTTATTTTCAGAAAATACTTATTTAATTTATAAAATTAAAAAATATAATTTTGCATGCATATTTATTTTTATTCATAATTTAGCATTAAAATCAATTTTAATTAGTTTTAAATTATTAAAATGCATCCAAAAAATCCCAAAAAATTATTTTAGCATATTTATGTTATTTCCAGCATGTCATATTTTTCTCATTTAAAAATTTGCATTTTTACTAACATTTCTCTCTTATCCGATTCATCTCGTTTTTTCTTTTTTTCATTTTTTATTGTCTCAGACGTTTCCTTTTACTATTTTCTTTTTTCCAATAATGTAACTGTTCATGGGATGTAATAGTTTAAATTAGGCTTTTATTTTCCGCAAGTTTAAATTATGTATCTGCCCCAAAGCCATGTAATAGCGTAGGACATTTATCTTTTCGCATCTTTACATTCCGCATTTTAATTTCCGCACCCTACAAACTGCTAGTTACTAGGCGTGTATGGCAAGATAAAATTGAACGTAGCTCACTCTAATTTTCAAGATAACATATACCTGAAATCAACACACTCTTTTCACACACGCACCCCTTAGGGTAATTCTCTCTCGATGCCTTACGAATTCAAATGGTCAAGTCCCTCGAACATGGAGGTATTCTAGCGCCGTTGCCTTCAAACAAATCATCATAGTCCCTTCGATACAAAGATCATAAGACGATGTCGCCTCCGAATACATGATCTTGACCCTCGATTGTCGCCTACAAAAAATGATGATAGTCCCTTCGAATGTGCTAGGATACTTCCTACAAGTTGCTTTCTATGACCATACGATGTCCCTTCGAATGTCCTGCCTACATCCAATGAATGGAGTTACCTACCAAATAATGGTACGGATAGCACTATTCTAAAGGAACGTAACAATACAAAGAAGACCAATTCTGAGTAGGTAATAAGACTTTTAGTTGCTTGCTCTATCAAAATACTTTTCACACCTCACACTTTTGTCAAAGTTCAAACTCTTTCAAAATGAAACATTTAGAACACTTTGTATACATTCCTACATGAATCATTACAAAGTCAAAGCGAAATGCCTTTTTCAAAACATTTTTCAAACACACGAAAGCACAATTTTAAAGTGATCTAGAGCAACTAAGAGCCGTAGATAACTACGGATGCAAAGGGTGCTAATACCTTCCTTTTCATAACCTTCTCCTTACTCTAACGAAGGTCTTTTTCGTACTTTTACCTTCCCTTAATTGGATAAAAATAAAAGTCGGTGGCGACTCTTGCTATCCGCACATTTGCGATACAAAAACACTAAAAGTCACACCGTGTTCTGAGTCCTTCATCGACTCTCCGGTTCAATGTGACATTTCCATCGTTGGTCCTAAGCTACTCTTACCAATGCAATCTTTTGCCTTGTTTCAACTTTCGATCCTCAATCCTTGTGTACCGCTTCCACATCAAATTTTCTCGTTGATATATCACCGAATCTCATGAGACGGATCGAATGTACTTCCTCGGTTGAGATACATGAAAACATCATGCAGATTCGCAAGTGGTGGCAAAGCAATCGATATGCAACCTTCCCAACTCTCTTGGTAATCGAAAAGGACCAATAAATCATGGAGTCAACTTTTTGACTTCAAAGCTCGACCAATACGTCATCAGTAACTAGCATAAAAACATGTTCTCCTTCACTAAACTCAAGATCTTTCCTCCTCTTATCATGGTAACTTTTCTGACGACTCTGAGAAGTTCTCATCTTCTCCTGAATCATCTTAATCTTTTCTGAAGTTTGTTGAATAACGGTCCAACCACCTCTCTCCGTTTCATACCAACACAATGGTGTCCGACACCTCCTACCATACAATGCCTCCGGAGCCATACCAATACTCGAGTGAAAGCTATTGTTGTAGGTAAACTCAATCAACGGCAGATAACTATCCCAAGCTCCACCCTTCTAACACACAAGCTCTCAAAATCTTCCAACGTCGAATCGTTCTTTCCGTCGACCATCATGCATGGATGATAAGCGGAACTCAAACGCAACTTGGTACCCAGGCTTCTTGCAATCCCGCCCGAACTTAGATGTAAACCTCGGATCCGATCCGACACAATACTAGACGAATACCATGCAAACTTACAACCTTTTCAACATACACTGCTAATCTCTCCATCGGATAATCCATCCTTATCGGAATAAAATGAGCAGATTTTGTCAACCTATCCACAATCACCCAGATAGAATCACAATTCTTAGCTGTCCTCGGCAAACCAAACACAAAATCCATAGAAATTCCATCCCACTTCCATTCCGGAACAAACAACGGCTCCATCAATCCTGACGGCTTCTGATGCTCTATCTTCGACTTCTGGCAAACTAAACAAGCATACACAAACTCAGCAATTTCCTTTTTCATTCCCGGCCACCAAAACCACTTTTTCAAATCATGGTACATTTTGGTAGCACCGGGATGAATACTCAACCCGCTACGGTGTCCTTCTTCTAAAATACTCTTCCGAATCTCGGCAACATCCGGGACACACACCCGATCACCAAACCTCATAACACCATTCTCGTCAATTTGGAACTCTCCTCCTTGACCTTGGTTGATCAATGTCAACTTGTCAACTAAACCAACATCAGATTTCTGTCCATTTCTAATCTCTTCCAGAATACCACTAGTCAATTTCAACATACCCAATTTCACACTATTCGGAGTAGTTTCACAAACCAAACTCAGATCTCTGAACTGTTCCACCAAATCTAACTCACGGACCATCAACATCGACATATGCAAGGATTTCCTACTCAAAGCATCTGCAACGACGTTTGCTTTACCAGGATGGTAGTTCAAATCGAAATCGTAATCCTTTAGGAATTCTAACCATCTTCTCTGCCTCATGTTCAGCTCTTTCTGATCAAAGAGATACTTCAGACTCTTATGATCACTGAATACCTCAAACCGAGAACCATATAAATAATGTCTCCACAACTTCAAAACAAATACAACAGCTGCCAACTCCAAATCATGAGTTGGATAATTCCTTTCATGCACTTTCAATTGTCGTGAAGCATAAGCCACAACCTGCTTATCTTGCATCAACACACCACCTAATCCCATTAATGATGCGTCACAATACACAACAAAAGACTTAGTCGGATCTGGAAAAATCAAGATCGGAGCACTTGTCAACCTCCTCTTCAGCTCTTGAAATCCTTTCTCACATTCAACGTCCCAAACAAACACCTGACCCTTTCTGGTCAACTTAGTCAATGGCAACGCCACTTGGAAAATCCTTCAATAAACTTGGTAATAACTGCAGACCGAAAACTACGGATCTCGAAGCATTCTTGGCGCTTTTAATCGAGATACCGCTACCTTTCCAAGAATTCCATTCTTGGAAATTACATGACCAAGAAAACTCACCTCCTCAACGAATTCACACTTGGACAACTTATAAAGCTTCTTTTCCTTAATTCTAACACAACTCGAGATGTTACGCATGCTCCTCATCGAATAAATCGAATATCATCAATAAACACTACTACGAACTTGTCAAGGTACGGATGAAATATCCTGTTCATATACTCCATGAAAACACCGGTGCATTAGTAAACCAAGCGGCATATTCATAATGCCCATAATGCCTAAATGCGTCGTTCTATTTTACGTCTGATGATATCTAGATCTCAGATCAATTTTACTAAATACACAAGCTCCAACGAGTTGATCCATCAAATCATCAATCCTCGGCAAAGGATACCGATTCTTGATTGTAACTTTGTTCAACTGTCGGTAGTCAACACATAACCTCATTGAACCTTCCTTCTTCTTAACCAATGAGCACCACGGCGAAACACTCGGGCGAATAAACTTCTTCTCAAGCAATTCCTCTAATCGCTTCTTCAATTTTAATTCGATGCCGACATGCGATAAGGCGCCATCGACACCGGACTAGTTTCGTGAATCAAATCTATAGTAAATTCTACCTCTCTATCGGTGGTATTCACGACGGAAACACGGAAATTCATTCACCAGCAATCCATCACTCTTTTTTTCGCCTTATCGCGAATACAACATAAACACCACCGCACCATCTTTCACGGGTTTAACCGACATAACCTCACTTTCGACCTTAACCTCTTCAGGAAAAATGACCGTCTTCTCAAAACAGTTGATATGAACCTGGTTGAATTCCAACCAGTTCATTCCAAGGATGATATCAAGTTGTTCTAACGGTAGGCACACTAAATCCATACCGAAACCCCTACCAAAAATCACAACAGGACAATTTCTACAAACATATGAAGTAGTCACTGAACCCGACGCAGGAGTATCAATAACCATACTTCCATCCATATAAGAAATTTCCAAATTTAGTCTTTTAGCACAATCCAAAGCAATAAAAGAATGCGTAGCTCCAGTATCAATAATCGCAATCAAAGGTATGTCATTAATAAAACATGTACCTTTAATCAGCCGATCATCTGGTTTAGCCTCTGATCCAGACAATGCAAACACTTTACCACCAGCTTGATCTTTCTTGGGTTTTGTGCACTGAGGACGAGTATGACCCTCTTCCCCACAGTTGTAACAAGTCACCACTCTCACTCTGCAATCATTGGCCACATGGCCGAACTTCCCACACTTGAAACACTTCTTATCATTGCTCTTACAGTCCACCATACGATGTCCTGTCTCACCACACTTATAACACCTAGCGGAAGAACTAGAATCTCCTCCACCAGATTTCTTCCAACCGCCGGATCTCTGATTGCTCCTATCATAAGGCTTACCACGATCCATCTGTTGCTTACCTTTCCTGTCAACATACCCTCGAGCATTCAACTTAGTGTTAGCAAGATCCTCCTCTCCTACTACAATCAACGGATCGAAAATCTTCGGATCGACTACCGCTTAATCTCATCACGAAGACCATTCTCAAACTTGATACATTTGGAAAATTCTCCATCCGCATCGTTAGGGTAATGAGCATAATACGCTTTTGAAAACTTGCATGACGGTCTTGTTGCCGGAGTTCCAAACTCAATCTCCTTCTTACCTCGGCGTCCTCGGGAAAATACCTAAAAACTCTTACGAACACCAAGTCGGCAACACCATCTTCTTCCGGTTTAGTTTCGGTAGCAACCTACATCGGCGGCTAACATGTGAGTTCCATACCTTACCTTCTTTCTCCAATCATCACAAGATCCTCTCGATCTCCTTCAACCACTTCGAGCACCTTGGGATCATGTGCACCCTTGAACAATGGAGGATTATTCCTCGAAAATTCCCCAATTGTCGGTCGGCACCAATCGCACTCCTGCTGGTTCCTCGAGTACTCACCAACATTCCCAAAGCCTCGATAATAGCATCATCATTCCTTCCGTTACCTCTTCCGACCATTGTTGTAACATTACAAAACATCTACATAAACAAGTATCTTACACTAGTCGCTATTGTACCCAAAATTTACCCTCTTCATTTATTTTATAAATAATTGGCTATGATTAATTAATAGGTGCATCATACACATCATTCATGCATTGATCATGGGTTCGAGATTTTCCAATCGTATTACGAATATGAGGTTTGTTTCTCAAAAGTTGAATATTTGAGGTTCTGTCAGTTCAAGCACCCTCTCAGTATACAAGATGTGTGTCCAGAGGCTTCTGATTATCATCTCGCAAGTTGAGGTTTTGGAGTTACGCGTCATCGTGGATGCCGATTACAATTTCAAGCTACGTGTTGTGGTCGGATATTCGAACCGCGATTCTATGGCCTTGGAGCGAAGCATTGGTATTTGGCTTATCGATCCACACGATTCATCAGAAAATCAAGAACGGACAGATAAAATGATATTTGAGCGCGTGTATCAAAAAGTCAATAAAAAGTCAAAGTTTGACCGGGGAATTTCGGTCAAAATTATTGTCAAAAGTCGACATTTGAGAAATGCGATCATTTGTTGAGAAAAATCGGAAGAATCGGGTGAAATGAGGTTTCTTGCATCTTAAGTAATTTTAGACTTAGAAATTTCAAATTTTAAAGTACTTTATGTTCATGGAGCCATGTTGTCGTATCTCACGCTTGTGGTCGAAATTTGTGAATTGATAGTTGTTGGAAAGAGCGTAGTTCGACTTTGTGACTGTGAAGATTTTTCAAGAAATGCCGGTTGAGTTATCTGACACGAAATTTGAAGTTCATAAACTTTTGAAATTTTACACTTGGTAAAATTTTGAGTGTTTTAATGTGGTATTTGGAGGCAATTTACACGTATTTAATTAAGTTCAACATCAAAGTTGTTCATTTAATGGAGATCTACAAGTTTGTTGAAGAAACCGAATCCATTCGGAAACGGATAAAAATTACAGAGCTCGGAAGTTACGATTTATCATTCCTCAAATTTCAACACTTAGAAAAATTTGAAGTGTTTATTTCTATGTTTTACTGACAGCTTCAGGGTCGATTATGTCATAGTTCGTGGCTCGAATCAGAAAATGCTCAACTGAAAAATTGTTCATTTCACGGCAATCTGAAACCTTGTTGAAGAAGTCGAATTCATTCGGGACTCGAATCGGAAGTTATAAAGCTCGAAAAATAAGAACGCATTATGTTTGTTAAAATTCGAGTATTTTGTGCACATGTTCAGGGCTGTTTTCGTCAATGATTCGGTCGCCGCACGAAGAAATTCCGAACATGAAAGTTTGAGTTCGTAATTCCATCTACAAGTTCCGTTTAGAAACTTTTTCGTTTCGGACGTCCGAGCTGGAAGAAAGCGGAAGTGACAGCATGAAGTTGTTAAAATGCAAGACAGCACATGCAATTTTTTGCCATGGTCAAGACGCATTTCATCGAACAGTTTTTGTGCGTATGTTCGGAGCTGTTTTCTCGTTGATCCGATTGCCGCACGGAAAAACTCTGAACATGAAAGATGAAGTTTGTCGTGTTCTCTACAAGTTCCGTTTAGAAACTTTTTTGTTTCGGACGTCGGAGCTAGGAGATACGGAGCGCCTTAAGTGAAGACTTGAAGTTGGAAAATTGCTACATGTTGTGTGCAATACTTGCCCAGCCAGCCAAGCATTTCATCGAACACTCGCGTAGCAATTTTCAAACACTTTCTTCTCCGTGATTTAGGCTTCGTTCGGGTTTTTGTCGAACTACAAAGTTGTTATATTACACACGAGCTTTCCAACGGTACCGAATTCACGTCATTTGGTCGAGTATCGGAAAAGTTATGGAATCTTAAAGTGAGGTACATGGATTGTTGTATTAAACTTGACACTTAGAAAAATTTCAAACGCTCAAACCAGCTTGTGTCGGCATGACTTCGAGGCTATTTTCGGACATGCTACGGGTTTCGATTCGAAAAGCTTCCAACATGAAAGTTGTTCACTTCATAGTGTTCTCGAACTTTGTCGAAGGAGTCAAATCCATTCGGAGCTCAATTCGAGAGTTACAAAGCCATAAAGTTTGAAAAATGTAATTGGTGAGTAGTTGCCGAAATTGCCGGTAATTTTTCAATTATGATTTCTAAACTTCAGAGCCGATTTTAGGCGAACTACGGGTCTCGAATCGAAAAGTTTTGAACATGAAAATTGTTCGCGGAAGTTTGTTCTCCAACTTTGATATACATACTTTTTCCGAAAGAGCGTTTTATTTCGATTTATTGGGTGCAAAAAGGAAGTGCTTGACATTCAGAAATTATAATGATTGAAATTGGTGCTACATGGGCTGGTGATAACAGAACAGAATATTCACTCCATTGTTTTCCTTTTTTTCACTTACTGCAAGGGATGCTAACAGACCAATCGGTTACATCACACTTTTTTCTAACCATCACCATTTTTTATTGTTATGATTCTTTCTCCCAAAAAAAACTAACAGCAACTTTTTTTTTCTACACAGTAACAAAAACTCTCATTCACCTTCCATTCTTTCCTTTTCTCTATATCTCTAACAACCTGCAACTTTTTCCTCTCTCATTTTTCTTTTGGACACAAAAAAAACTCTTCACTCTTTTTCTCTCCAACCATAATTATAACAGAAGCTCATTTTTTTTGGATTCTTAAATTTCTGCCCTCTGATATTAAACTAACAGTGTCATCACCATAATCTCTAACAGCCATCTTTCTCACCTCCTCCATTCTTCTTTGTTCTTTCTAATTCATGCTAATCACCATAACTAACAGCAACTAAAACAAATCTAATAACAACCTCTTCTCCCTCTCACCTCTGCTCTCATCGCCGTAACGACATCACCGCCTTTCTTACTCTCATTTTTTCACTCACTCCATTCTCTCGCTCTCAACCATTTTGCTTCTTCTCTTTCTCAACCTTCAACTCACCACCATCACCCTCGATCATCACTCCTCTCTGGCTTTCTTGTAAAAACCATAACAAACCTTCATCTTCATTTTCAAACACCATGCCATAACAGTAATTATAACCACCATCCACTCCCATTTTCTCTGACCCACTGTAACAACAAACTCACACCGCCCTCTTTCTTTTCGGTCCTTCCGCCGTAACTGCCGTCACCTCTAACCTTCTGCCATCAAGATTCAATCATCAACCTCGTCATCAGGAAACCTTCTAACAAACTCACAAAAACAGTTAATCAAAACCTCTCTCTCTCATTCTCTGAGATAACAGAGTCTACGTCATCTCTTCTTGGTCATCAGCCATGAAAGCATGAGTTAGATTATAGCAGAGAGTTTTGAGGCGAGTTCGAAAGGTTCGTTGTATGTTCTTGGACCGGATCTGTAATCTTTTCGGAATTTCGAGCTGAGTAATGGTGATTTCGCTCCGTTTAGGAACAGGATGGTCGTCGGTGGCAGCAAGGAAGATGGAACTTCATTTTCCGGCGTCCGTCATTTTCATATTGTCCTTCGTCTTCAATCTACTTTACCCGAAGGATTCATTCACGGAAGTTATCTCAAGTCCAAGGCACAACGAATGTTCTTCGTCAGTACATGTTTTTAGATCCATTTTGGGTGTTGCGAATTTCTCGATTGAATCCGGTCAGAATAGTGAATTTGAGCTTCGGATTCGTATTCAGTGACGCAAGATGGATAGAACGTTGTCGGAATCTCGAATTATGGAGGCAGGCATTCGTTATCGACAGGATGTGGTCGGAGACGGTGATCGGAAAATTCCAGTCCGGCGAGCCTTCATATCACATTTCATGCCAAACCCAGGTATGGCTCCCGTTCATTGGTTCATGCATGAATTACAGTTAACCAATTGGACACGGACACATGTCATTATTTTTAATCTTATAAAAAATAAAAATCTGATAATTTATTCATTTAATTATAAATTGACCGGTTGATACATATGTACATACATAGAAAAATATAACACTGTGACATTATAATATCAAAAATAAATAAATAAAATCTGAATAAAACAAAAATATAATAATAATGCTGATTTTGTTTTTCTGGACAAAAAAATACAAAAATGGACTGGGCTTAACTTTTACTAGCTGAAACCTCCCTGCTTTTGAGCCCAGTGTACACAATAACTCAGACTAGCTCAATTTTGAAATTCTGCTTTGCACCCCCCTGTTTCATGTACCATAATACTAACATTTAGTTCAATTTAGCTCTCGATTCCGATTATTTCGACACATAAAAAATACATAGAAAACATATTCTGACATTTTAGGATATTAGAATATTTTTGACTTTTTTTAATATTTTTTAATATTAGAATATATTCTGATTTTTTCGATTCTGATGGTGAACAATAGTCACTTTAATCATGCTTGGCTACTATTTACACTTCATTTCTTGGACGACGACGCATACATATGCGGCTCGTTTTGTTACTCACACACTTTTCCTTTGTTTGCGTTTTGGGTCTAACTGTTTTGCTCATGTTCGTCCGATATCGTCCTTTTGCCTCTTGGGTCCAACTCCTTTCGTTGCTGGCGTGCGTATACATTTGTTTTTGGGTCTAACTCCTTCTTGGTGTTTTGCATTTGTACACCCACGTGTGCATTTCTATACTTGTTTTTGGGTCTAACTTCTTGTGTTTTATGTTTGTACACCCGTGTACATCCTTTTGTTTTTTGGGTCTAACTTTGGACTTGTTGTTTGGAGGCGCAAACGCATTCTCTTCGCTTTGCCTCGAGCTATTCTCACGGTTTACTCTTATTGCATGGCTGCAGATTGAAGTTTCCTGAGTATTTCTATGTTTCTTGATTTAATATTCGGTTATTTTATTTTTACTTTATTTTCCTTTTCCTAGATATCATGAGAAGTAGGGCTTTTGCCATGAGAAGTAGGAATAGAGATGCATGAAGGGGCTTTGAGTGGAGCATGTTGGGAACCCTCTGGTTTATTTAAAGACCCGTTTAGGGCAATTCTACTTGTGATCATGCATATTTGCTTGTTTGTTTCTTGCGGTCCCTTGGTTAGGTTTGGTTCTTTAGCCTAGACTTTAGGATTCACATCCTTTGCATGTTAACATATATAGAGATTCCTCGTCTTAAACCATAGGGCTAACCTTTTGCTTTGCTAGTTTCTTTTACATGTTGCATTGTGAATAAAACTAAAACTTGTTTTCATTTTCCTTTGAAAACAAAACACTTAATAATGGTTTAAACTCCTTTTCAAGGTAAAACAACCAACCAACACAACTCTTTTTCGCCTTTGCTCTCTTTTTTTGTGTTTAAAACCTTTTCACAAGTAAAAACACAAAACACACCAAAACAAGTGAGCGAACTACGACTTTCCCATTGCACGGGAATACGTAGGCATCTTGTCACGGGCTCGACCGAGCAAACTTTGTAAATACTTCTTTTCCCGTGGTTTCTTAAGTTTCTTTTGCATGCATGGTTAGCGATTAACATAGATATAAGCACACCCATTAGAGAAAGTAGAAGTGGATACCGTAGAGTACTACGGGCGTGTGGGTGCTAATACCTTCCTTCGTGTAATAGATTCCTTACCCTATCTCTCGGTCGCAAGACCGTGCCTTATCTTTTAGGTTTTCGCGATCGTTCACCTTTCTCCTTTGCGAGATAAAAACGTTCGATGGCGACTTCATTGATATAGTTATCGGATGATGTTCACCAGTTGTTTCGATCGATACTAAAAGGGATAACGACACAAGACAAGACCGACTATGCTCGATACCACTATTGTAACACCCCATCTAAATACCAATATATTAATTAATTTAATATCTAATTCAGCTTTAATCAGAGTTAACACGGTATAATGAGGGATGTCACAATTAATTAATAAAATAAACCTTCATTCAAACAGTAGCCATGCTACACTGAGGATCAACATTTTCAAATAATTTAGTCAAGTTAAGACCATGTCTTACACAGCGGAAAATATCATAACCAAAAACGGAATAATTCAATCATTATTATTCCCAACAAAGTTTTAAATAAATAATAAACCAATGTCTAATTCCTCATCTAACGTTCCCCAGTGTTACAATCTAATCAGAGCATGACACTGACACGCGGACTAAAACGATAAGCTCTAGAGCCATCCTCACCGACTCCTCAGCTGCTAAATTTAATCTGAAATGGTAAAGTAAGGGTGAGACTTCTCATAATTAAAGCATATTATAAGTCTTTCAATCAATAATATATCACAAGCATATTATTTCACCCACTTAACATGAATTCAGATTCACATACACAACCACATTCATCATGCATAATCATAACAATCAAAGAAGAGTAACACTGGAAGACATCCTATCATGTTACTACCTCATACAAATACAATGCAGACTCAATGCATGCGGTGCGACACGTGACCAAGTCACCCAACACCGATCCATCATCAACCGGATGTAACCATCGATTCGTCCATAACCACCGGACACGAATCCAGCCTAACCACCCATCCTCACTGGTATCGGTTATCGGCAATCCAAGTCAAATTCTGCACAATGGAAATTAACTTCACCAAAAAATGCAAATGCACGCACATCACTAGCATGCAACATCAATCAGTCTATGTATACATTCATCTAACATAACTGAATCAACCAATCAACATGATATATCAATCAATCATGCATACATCTAACATCAGCATAAACATGTAAACCAATCAACATGATATATCAATCAATCATGCATACATCTAACATCAGCATAAACATGCTATTACATCTACACATTACCAGTATCTCCATCACCAAAGGTCCTCTACTACACATACATCATTATGTGTCAGTTAATAATTATTTATTTCGAAATTCGACCCCTTTCCAAAATAATTTCAATTTTTATAAAATATTTTCATTTCATAAGGTAGAGCATTAGATTTAGGAAATAACGTCCAAAACGGCGCTCAAAACGGACTTACGGTTTGAAAGTTATGAATTTTTGAAGTTTTAAAAATTTTAAAAATATTTCATGGAACCGGTTCCTCCCTGAGTAACCGTTCCCACAATTCGAAAAAAAACGGAAAATGTAGGAAACCGGTTCCTCCAGGTAGGGAACCGGTTCCCAAAAAATAAAATTTCATTTCTCTGGAAAAATCAACGTGGAACCCGGTTCCTCCCACACAGGAACCGGTTCTTGAGTTCAAAATGCCATTTTTACCAGTTTGAAAAGGAACCCGGTTCTCCTGGGAACCGGTTCCCACGACCATCAGACCCAAAAATTCATTTTGACAGCAATAGTTCCCAAAACCATTTCCTCATTCATTCCAAAACGTACCCATGTATTCCAACACCATAAAATCACTCATTCATCATCAATAACATACAATATAACATGTTTTATTCATCATTAATGATCCTATATCATGCAAATCAATGAATTTATATATTTTGACACAGTCTGACACCAATAGGTTTACACCCATGGAAACCTAGAAATTCCCAAACTAAGATTCCTAACATACTATGATCCATAATATCAAAATCAAAACCTATAATATGAACTAATCAATCGAAATCACCCTTACCTTGTGGGTTCTTTGAATTCGATACTTCTAGGTCTTCTTCCTTTTTCTCCTCTTCTCACTTTACGTATTTGTTTTCTCCAAAATGATTCTATTTTTCCTTCTTTTCTTATTTTATTCCTTTTAATCATAAATAAAATAAATATTACTTCTCTTCCCAATTAATTCCATCACTTTAATCTTAATAATCCAATATATTAATAAATTATGTTCTCAATTAATTTAATAATTTAAAACCATAATTATTTAATTGTTGAATTATTTTGGGTGTCATGAGTTTAATATCGGAGTTGAAAGTTTTGAGATTAGAATGAGTGACGTGTAAAAGGAGACTCGTCCACTTGGATTTTCGCAAGCTTGACGCCATTTACTAACTTGGTGGGCAACACGACCCGGTGTTCTAGATGAAGACGAAAATGAGAGTGGCGCCGAGGATGAGATTTCAATTCAATAGTGAGATGTTTACTAAGATCTCCTCATCAACACACATCGCTCAATAAACCTTCACCTTAAGGCTTTATTGCTGAAAGCTGCAAGAGAATTTCGAACCGAAAACGCATCAGAGCAGTACAATTCCAATCGGAAAATGCAGAAGAAGAAGAAGAAGGAATTCATGCTTACATGGAGCTACTATCGCCGCCGAAATCCTCACGAGTCACGATTTGGTACAACTGTCAATTTCTTTCGTTTCTTCTTGTTCGTTTGTGTTGTTGAGCATGATTTGAACGTTAATTATTTTATTTCATGTGATTTCTATTACATATATACACGATTTCACGTACTAAAAAAATAGAAAAATGAGTGCATTAAAGTCTAACTTATATTTGCCTATAATAAAATCTTAATACAATCAATATCAATATCAAATTTGGTCTATAATAAAAAACCTATTAATATTATAGATATCAATTTATATATATATCTAAAGAGATACAATTGATTTTTTTTGTCTTGATTTACTTGAAATACGTTAATTGTATAATATATTTTTAATAATATAATTAAATTGAATTATTATTAATAAAAAATAATTTAAATTTATAATTAAAAATTATTAAAGAAAATTTATGACATGAATTTAAAGAAAGAATGTAATAATTAATTTTTAAATTATAATAGTGAAATGTAATATATCTCATAAGAGTATTTTAATTATAAAGAGATACAATTGATTTTTTACCTTGATTTACTTGATATACATTTATTATATAATATATTTCTAACAATATAATTAAATTGAATTATTATTAATAAAAAATAGCATAAATTTATAATTAAAAATTATTAAAGTAAATTTCTGATATGAAATTAAACAATAAATTTAATAATAAATTTTTTAATTAAAAAGTGAAATATAAATTGTATTTTAATCCTAATAAATTTGGGATATTTGGCGAATTCATAAGTTAACTTACGAATTCCCCAAATAAGGTGAATTCGTAAGTTAACTTACGAATTGACCTTATTTTTAAAAAAATAAGGTGAATTCGTAAGTTAACTTGCGAATTCACCTTATTTTTTTAAAATCGTGGATTATTTCGTAAGTTAACTTACGAATTCCCCAAATTTAAAAATTCGTAAGTTAACTTACAAAATTGGGGGTATTATTGATATTTCACCAGGAGTGAAGAAGAACCCCCTAAATGGAGAAAGAAATTCCCTAAGATTTGTGCCTACTTTTATGGCTGTGTCGGTTATTATTTCTCACTAGATTTATAATCCAACCAGAAGTACATTCTTGGGTAAAGTTTTTTATCTTATGGTATTTAATCAATTTGATTCATTAAGAACATGCTTTTTTTTCCAATGTACTTAATATCAATAATCTAATGCAGACTTCATCCTTGTGTGAATGATTGGGCTACAAGTCATATGAGTTGAAGAAATGTGTGAATGCTTGCTGCTAGATCTTGATCTCAATCGTCGTTAACTTGACCTTTATGAATGTTTTGTTTGTTTATTTCAGTGTGTGAAACTTTAGACATATGTTACGTTGTTTGATTGGATATGTGTTATCAAACTTGTGTTACTTTAATGAATCGTACTTGTGTTTTCGTTGAATGAGACTTTCTACTTTTTTTATTAATTATTTATAAGTTTGTATTACTTTTTTCATTAATCGTCTGATCCCGATTAACACAGGATCAGGCATTGCATCACATAAAGAGTCAATACAAACCTCATATAAACCAATGTTGACAACATCGCCAAGTGATCGAAGTAACTACACTGAAATCAGCATAAGTCCAGACTTTTATTTAAACAATCTTCCAAAGACTCACTTATTTAGGAGTTGAACTTGATAATTTGTTTTTACACATTGATTAATGAGTTTTCCTGTGAACATAATGATGTACTATTTGTTTCAATTAATGGACTACTTTTTGTAACACTTCTACGAAATATAATTGGTTTCATTGTTGCATTTTACATATGATTATTTATATGATTTTCTATTGACTTAGCTTTCCTTGATAATGTTAAAACTAAATGATTATGGAAAAGGCACTAATACAGGGCATAGCTCTACTACAAAATCACGGCCACCTATTGTTAGCCGACAATTTCGACAAAGAGGTATTTGATGTCAAAGACGTACTTATTTCAAATAGAGTCTAAAAGTTAAGACAAATTGGCATCAGCAAAGAGTGTTGAATTGAAGAATGATTGGTTAGAAAAATTAGAGTTGTTACTCTAAAACCCTTCGATTTCGAGCAAGGTGGTGGTTTCGATTTTTGCATCTCCATGTTTTAATTATAAGAGCTTTAGTTCAAGAGCTGAAGCGGTCCAAGGGAGAATTACTTATGATTTGAATCGAAAGGTACAAAAATCCACTTCACTAGCATGAGATTCGAAATTCAAATAAAAGGCGCCATTTGTAGAGGACGCGTGGAGGCCAGCAAATGAAAGAGACATGCATGCTTCGAACGTGGCGTAATTTTAGAGCAAGGCCGTTAGGGTCGAAATGCTATAAATAGGTGTTCTAATGTTAGAATTTGTGTGTTCACTTGTGTACTAAAAAATCTCACATACTCAAATTACCGTGATCTAGGGAAAAGAGTTGCAGATAACATGTACGTATTGAGCATCATCATGCTTTTTCATAATTTAAATTCAAGTTATTTTACATTTACTTCGCCTTTAAAGTTTCTTTGTTTCTGAATCTTTCTGCTTCCCTTTACATTTCGTTCAAACACTATGTTTTCCAGAAACCTTACTTTATTGTTCTTTTCGTTCAATCAAACACTTTAAATTTTCAGAGGTCTCTATTTTTATTATCAAAAGCCTTTATACATTATTTGTTTCGTATTACCCAGTCTTGCATTTAATTGTCAATTCTCTAGTTTAAATCGAATCCAATTATTAGCCTGTAAATCTTTCAGTCAGTGCATATTCTTAGACAAATTTAGAGAAAAGTTTAAGAGTTCTACGTTTTATATTAAGAGATACAAATCTGTAAAGCAATGAATATGAACATGAAATTGAATTACGACACATGTCCTAGGATCAATCGAGTCGATCCTGCAAGTAACCAGTAATTGGAAGACTAGCGGTTGTTTACTAGAAATCACTGTAAACACCTATGTGAGTTGAATATTAGCATAATCACTATTCGTTAAAGAATTAGACATTTTATGGTGGAAGCACATTTGTTTATATTTGGACCATGAAACATAGGAAGTGGTATTAAGAACAATAAAACATTCTTCAATATTGTCATTAATGTGATCCAGGATATTTATGTGATCTCTCATCTTCAGTGTAACAATTGTAAACCATATTGATGTTCAGTTATTAATGTCGTTTGCAGAGTTATCCATTATGTTTAGTCATTTCAATCAACTGTGCAATATGTTGTGATAATTGGTTGTCTCTTGAATTCATAACTCCCCACATATGCTCCACTACTTTTAATGCATATTGTTTTATATTCAAACTTTATTGTTACATTCTATGCTATTTTGCCTTATTTATTTACAGTTCTCCCAATCAAACTTATGTGTGCATTAGTTACTCTAATCCCTAATATTTGTTTGAGATATGCTACCAAATTTTTGTGATAACAGTGTCAGACAATATTCTATTGCTAGACATAGGAGGGGACTTATTTTGAAGGGGAAAAGAGATGGACGTCTGGCTGTCAATACACAACAAAGTACTTCCTCTAAAGCCACTTAGTATTCTATTACTAGACACGGAAAGAGACTTATTTTGAAGGGGAAAAGAGATGGACGTCGAGCTGTCAAAACAAAACAAAATACTTCCTCTAAAGTCACTTAGTTTTTATCGCTAAACATAAGAGGAGAATTATTTTGAAGGGGAAAAGGGATGCACATGTGGCTGTCAAGACACATCAATGTACTTCTTGTAAAGCCACTCATTCTGCAACAATAATACAACCTTCTTCAACCAATATTGCATGTGAAAACTTGGAAACTATATCTAAACCAACTATTGGTATAAAGAGAAGTAGGCTAATATTGGAAAATAGGGAAATGTCACGTCTCTTCCAACTTCCCGATGAAAACAACTATCCATTAATTCGTAGTACGAATACAATGGTAAAGACTTCCACTCACCATGCTAAGACCAAACGTAGTGTGGATGCCGCATCTATTTCTGTTGTTGCACCTTCTAGTCGACACATACCCTCTTATTTACCAAATCCAATAAACTATTCCCACGATGCGACATCTAATTCTAATGATGATTCAAGTTCACGATACTTTAGACTCCGATCTTCGACACGATCAGAACTCTTATCGATTCGCATCTTCAAGGTAAACTTATTAAGAATAAACATGTCGAGACAAATGAAATCTTTACATGTTACATTACTTTAAAGTTTATATCATCTATTTGAGATACTCGACCAGATACATACATTTGTTTATCAACTATATGTCATAAAACAGCTTGTATTCTCTTTGCACCTTTTCAAGATATTCTGATATAGGAGACCAAACATGGGAATGTCTTATATATGGCGAACGCGCTCAAAAATAGAAAAGAGAAATGTTCCATTTCATCAGCGTTGTCGAGGTGGTAAAATTGTTTTACCTTTACTCGAGGAACCACCAAAACTGTTGCGGCATCTTTTGTATAACAAAACATGTCCCGATAGCAAAAACTACCAGAATAACATCAGAACATACAATGCTATGTTTTCTTTCACTTCTCCTAGAAGAAAATTTGATACAAAATACTCCAAGACAGGAGGACCTCCAACTTTGAGACTACATGGTCAAACTTTTCATCGGATAAGCACCTGCTAACTGGACATCCTCCACAATATGCACAACTATATTGAAAGTGATTAATAGAATGGAGTGTTTGTTTTCTTATTACTAACTGTACCTCTAGTATTTAGTGAAAGAGAAGTGTTGTAATTTCTTCCACTTAGTGAAAATCTTTTTTACCGGTACCCGTGGTTTTTCCTTTATTTGTTGAGGGTTTCCACGTAAATATTGTGTGTCAATTTCTACTTAATCTCTTATTTTAAGTTGTGTAATATTTATCTTCTACTGTACCCAATAATATCAACTTTAAAACCGGTTTAAAAGTTCATAATTGGTTATGGATATAATCAATTTTATAACCAATTTGATAAAAACATTCAAACGATTATATATTGATTATGTGAATAATCCAACTGAGGGGTCAAATATAATACAAAAATATCACCCAAATTACACATGTACAACTTCCGAGAAGAAGTGCTCCACTGCAACCGTATTCTAGATTCCATACTTCGCAGGCATTGTATCACAATCATAAAAAAATTGAAAATTAAACTGATGAGTCTATCTTTTCATCCAAGTCTAAAGGTGTCTGTGCATTTTTACCTGCATGAGATACAAAGTATATTGTTATAAATAATTGAGTCACTTTTCAGTCAGAAACCAGTGAAATAACTAACCAAGAAAATTTGTAAGCAAATCATATTAAAACTTCCGGTTTTTATTGCAACATTATGCATGCTTTTTGTACAAAAAGTGTAAATAAAAGATTAAATAACTAAACTATAAGCAACATTTGCTTGTTTCGAAAATCAAATACGCAAACAAACATAATATTTAAAAACTATAACATTTTCCATAGTTTTCCATTATGCTTTATCAAGATTCAAAAGTCTTTAAATCATCCATTTGCTTTAATTATTTTTCACGTCAGGATTTATTTATCACACACAATGCAAGATCAGAAAGTTAGCATCTAATAATGCAAATCGAAGATGCAAAGACGTTTAACATTTCATGCATAGAGGCATACCTCCTAGACCGAGTAACTCTTTTCTTGGTGATAGAGATATCACCTTTTTCCTCTTTCACGCTGTTTTTTTTAATTCTGGACCGTTGAGCTCCTGTAATTTGCAAGCATCGCGTTAATAACAATAATGCAATCAGCCAGATTCACAAAAGCTGTGTTTTAACTAACCTCTTGTCTTAACCATGGGTGATTGAACTTCAACATCCACTTGATTTGGGTCAATCAATTCAGTCAAGGCACTAGAAGATACTTCTGGCACAGGTATAGTTATTGAGGCACTAGAAGATGCTTCTGGCACAGGTTTAGTTATTGATTTACCATTTATAGACAAAGTATTTGTCTCTTCATTACTTGGATCAATTACTTCACCAACTGCTTCATCTGCAGAAAACACAAGATTATCAGCAAACGTTGTTAACATAAAATTCACTAGAAGCTCATTGAAAACGAGAAACTATATGATAAACTAAAGTTCTTCAACATCATATAAGTTCAATGCCAGTGATAGCAATTCTTGTTTATCCAGTGATAGCATTGAACTTATATTACCTATTAATTAGGAAGAGAGTAGAGTGTATAAAACCTGAACATTTTAAAGTTTGCAAAGCTAACCTGAAGTATTAGATTTTGAGTAATCTTCAGAAATTTTATCCATGTTAAAGTTTTACCTGCTGTCAATCTTCTGTTGATGGATTTGGGCATTTCGAGCAGTAACTTCCTGTTCCTTCTTTTCCGCGTGGAACTTAGTCAGCTTCTCCTCAAACTCCTCAATGTAAGTTTTAAGTTCCAGTTTTGCAAATTTCTTTGCCTGATTTCAATTAAAATTTGAGTAAAACAAGCAGAGAAAAGCCCTCAGCCTTCTCATATAAAGTATGCACAAGCCATAAAAAACATCATTACCTTGTTCAATATGTTTCTAAAATTATCCATAACAGAATCCTCTGACAAGGCATGTTCATAGATCTTAAATAAATCTATGAGTTTTTTCATTCCCTTTTCAGTAAATGATAGCTGAGAGAGACAATAAGATATATGCTCCCACTGTCTGACATCTGCAGAGAGGTAAAGACACATTTGTTAGGATGTATCATCTAGAATGAACATTAGCTCAGACAATTTTAGGCATTAACTAGTGGAACTGTTTATACTTAAAAATAAGGAAAAAAGTGATACCTGCGACACCAGTGTTCTATTGCATAACTTTTCCACCAGCGCTTCCATTTGTCGGTCCTGGAGTAATTAAAAAACTAAATGAGGGCAGCAATCAGAATAAACAGAGGATGCAATGTAAACATTGTGAGATAACATATACCTTCTTGATGGAAGCAATTAAAAATTGCATGATGTTGCAAAAAAGATTCATTGCTCAGGTTCTGCTTGGATAATTTGCTAAGTATGTCAGGAAGCAAATTATATATTGGATTGTTTCCTGTTGCAATGCCAAGAGACTATATTAAATACCTTTCTACCTTGAAAAATGCATATCGAGAATAATAGGAGACAATTTTATGCAAAAGAGAAAATTATAAGGAAAAACCTTTCTTGGAAAGTTCAAGAAAAAACAACTTTGCGAGATTTGAAATTCTCTCATCTTCGTCTTCTAATCTAACCGCCATTTCATTAATGTACCCTTTCACCTGATAGAAACATGATTGCATCAGTGTCTGAAGCACAGCAAAATTGAGAGGGACACAAACAATATTAACAACTTAAGTGACCTATACCTTCATCATGTCATTTAGTATGAGATGCGAAAGCACCAGAACCGCATTCTTCCTTACAGATACACAAGGATCTTGTAGGCGGGCATACATTTTTTCTGTCCATGGTTCTAAAAGATTGGGAAACCTTACTGCTAAGTCTCCTAGTGCAATAGTGCAATTAGAACGGACAATTTCTGACTTTGCATTTTCCACAACTGTGAAGAGAAGCTGAAGATTTGCATCACTGAAAAAATCTTACTTAGAACGTTTTCATTTCATTATATGACATAGATAAAGTAGGGACAGAAATTCAGGATAACAGGTAGAAAATGGCAAGAATAACTCACCAAAATTCTGCATCTACGGCCATCAAACGACACAAAGCAAGCATTGCAGGAGCCTGTAATTCTGGATACTGAAGAAAGAAGTTATATATGTTAGAGCCCATAACCCATATGCCCCTGGATAATAACCAGGCTCTGATACCATCTTCAGTTTGTGATTGTGTTAAAGATGAGAGAAAAATTTGATTGATAATTATTATATACTTGATACAAAAAGACTCAATATTAATCCCTGTTTATAGAGATATGTAGACTCAATCACAAATCAAGAACAAATCATGATAATAATAATTAATATCAAACATGATACTAAGATATACTCTGAGATACTCTAAATTAATATAAAAGATATTATATAATATTCCAACATTATAAAACAACAAACTAATAAATTAAAGCTGTGAAATCACATAAAGATAAAAATTTAAAAGTTTCTTTTTAACACTTTAAAATTGTATGTGACATTAATTATATGTAAAAAATATATTCAATTTTCACATTTCAAAAGTAGCTGGTGTTTTCCATATACATGATGAAAAATACACCAAATCACAAACAGATCACTACAAAATGCAAGATATTCATTTTTGTGAAGTAGGATATCAAAGCAATCACCTTTTGCAGTAGTCCAAAATTTCTACAAAGCTTTGACAAAAAGGTTGCACAAATACCAACCAAATTCTTTTCATTTGAACCACCAGAAACAATTTCCTTTTCTGCTTTTTCAAACATTGCATCAAGTGCAGCATCCTCGAGGCCGCAAATCCTAACTCGGCATTTATATCATTATCCTGCAACACATTAATTAACCAAATTATTGACAGTAAAAGATCAAAATATGTCAATAAACTGTTAGTTGAAGCTATTTCAAGTATGACAGAACAGCAGTTAAAAACACTGATTGTACCTTTTGTAGCACCAGCTGACGCTGTGCCATTACTCTCGGCACTCTGATTCTCAATGTTTTTTTTCTTTGCAAGTTTCTGCTTCTGAATTTTACGGCCACATGATTCGATATAGACCAAATGATTCATGGCAATATGACTTATGACAAATAAACATCTACACAGCTTTGCCTCATGAACTGTGATTGGAATGCTGCTATCAGTGTCAATGTCACTACCACCACAATCCTTAAAAATAGAACTGAGAGATTTATTTATCATGTCAGCTGCTATGGTTTCTGGAGTAGGGTGAACAGCATATATGGCAGTTATTGCTTTGTCAGCAGCAGTATACCAAATATTTGCTGGAAGCGAATACCCAGTAATTAAACTTTCGAGAATGCCAAATATTCGAACACTACTATTTGCCAACAACTTTGTTTTGTCGTCTTCAGAAAGCCTCTCAATAGCAAGACAAGCTGTCCTTGCCAGCAAAGGATCAACTTTAGACCAACGACCAAACCCAATATCAATGATGTCTTGTAAATGTGAGCCAAGTACACCAGTTGATGTCTTTTCGACCATGCAAAGGACAGATAAAGCACCACGGCTTTGCTCTGCAGTGGTTCCACCAACATTGAAGCAAAAGAAATCCCATAATGCTGATATCTGCAATAGTGGAAGCATTTTGAAAAATCAAATCAATGATGGGAACCGAATTCAATATGATGACAGCAAGAATGTATTTTGAGGGAGGAAGTGAAAGGAAGCCGCTGTAATATTTCAAACAAGAGTTTGTAGCTTATTGCCAGCATTAACAATCTGAATCCTACTTCCCAATTTAAAACATGTTTGTGTTTATTTATGCTTATCTAAGAGCAGTGTTTATCATCCAATGATATCTAAGTATGCAAGTATCGGCCAATTCTCATCAGTATCAGAAATCATATTTAAACTTGTAAACAGGGATATAAAACAAAAGAAAACATACAGCCTTGTTTACATTAAATATTTAAATCTTATCTTATAAAATAATTTATTTAACTCAGAAAAGAGCAATTGAACTCTTTTACAACATGAATTAACATTTGATATAACTAGGATGTAGTGTTGCTAGTCATGTTTGTATAAAATACAGGCCTACAAAAATCAAAGTTCTAGTTCTTCCTAGGGATATGAAATATCACCATTGAGGCAAATCTAGAGGCATTCAACTTCAAATAATTTATTTATATAACATACAGCATAACGATGTGTGAAAACATACTGTGCTGGAATATATATCTCCCTTAGAGACCAGGGTGCCAACTATAAACTCAAGAGCTGCCAGATCTCCTATAGTGGAACCAGTTGCAAGGCTCAAGAGATTCTGGGCAGTTTCCATTGGGCTTTTCCTTATGTATATTGTACTGAAAGCATTCTCCACTGCTTCAAAGATGGATTTATCCTGAGAAAACCTACAACCGAGCAAATACCAGAAAGTAAATTAATTTCAGAAAAATCAACAGTCAACAATTGACATACAGAGTACACAACACAATTAAGAAACAAACAACAACGGCAAAGGACAGAATCAGTTGCATTGATCAAACAGAACCATTCCACACTTTGTCATGAATAAACATTGAAGCAACAGTTAAATAAACTTTGAATAACCTTGTTAGACAATAGAGAGAACTTATGGCTTACCAGGGGCAACATCTTTCGGAGACATTCTTCTGAGCCATCAATTTGAAATTGCTTACACCTCATCAACAAGAGAATTGTATTTTCAACATCAGTAGCAGAAGATGACGCCATCAACTGGACAAGCGTTGGCATTGTGGCCTCTATACATTTAGAGAATCTCAATCCAGCCTCAAGCGATGCAACCAAGGCCCTAGTCTGCTCCAAGTTCCCAACATCAGGCACACTACTATCACTACCATTCTGCATAGGGACTGCATTTTCTTCCTGTGACATAAATGTGTCAGTCACACTCTCCTGTCGTTCCTTCTCAACAGCTTCAAAATTCAAATCATCTACATCACCATCCACATGAGAGTTTTCATTATCAGAACCTTCGGAAGGCTCAAGCTCTTTCAACTTCTTCTTATACTGATCCAATGTTGCCTCAAATGAAGCTACTCGGAGCTGTGGGCCAAAAGGATTATGCTGCAGCATCATGATTAACAGATTCAAAGCAGATTTTCTGACTATTGCACTCTTGTCCTCCAATCTCCCAGCAGCAACATCTGCAACCTCAATCCATAAACCAATTGAAACTGAGTGTTCCTCAAATAACTCCCCCCACACCTGAAGCACACGACTCCTGGTGTGAGCTGAAACATCCCTACATCTCTCAAGCAAAATTTCCAACATAGCTTGCTTAGTACGCAGCCGAATATTCTTCGTACTCGCTTCACCATCAATATCCTTAAACGCTTTTGATACTAGCTTCCCCAACACGGAAACAAGAGCGTTTCTTATCTTATAAGACTCACCACCAAAGTGAGGAACAAGAATGCCAATGTTAGTTGATATCAATTTGGGAATACGGTCGGCTAACTCCACAAGAAAACGCCCCACATTTTCAGCACCAACAGTGTCTTTGACATAATCTTTTGGATTAGTCCTTCCAATTTCTCTAACAATGGAAGTTGCAAGGCTTCCGTCTAAATACTTTAGGGCACCAGAGACCGCATCCGCCATGTGGACGACAACAAAATCATATTTGTGAATAAGGTGCATGATGGATACACTAGACTGTGTGGTGTAATGGTACTTAGTGGAGCAGGCTCCGATTATGCGACAGAGGGCATCTTTTGAGTTGGAATCTTTTAAAATCGCCACATTTTCAAACATGGAGAATGCATTTCTACAAACAAAAAAAATGGATGGAAAATCAGAAAGTCCTAAGTACTGGTACCGAACTAAAGAAAGGTGAAACGATATGATATGATTACTCACTTTGTGATGAAAGACAAGTAACCTTCGTCAGGGTCAGATGAACCAAATAGTAATTCAAGGTTTATCTCCAATGAGCTGGCAATGAGAGCGAGAATCCGAGCTCTGAGTGGCTCCCAATTCCACGAATGCACAGGTTGTTTCTTCCTGGCACTAGCTGCCACCACCTGAAATCGTAATACAACATGCTTCAAACTATGAAATCTGATACCGATTCCTAAAATTCTCAAATGTTGATATTTGAATTTACAGAAAGTAAACCTAGGGGGCATTGTGGGAATCTTGGGTTTTAGAGTAACAACTCTAATTTTTCTAACCAATCATTCTTCAATTCAACACTCTTTGCTGATGCCAATTTGTCTTAACTTTTAGACTCTATTTGAAATAAGTATGTCTTTGACATCAAATACCTCTTTGTCGAAATTGCCGGCTAACAAAAGGTGGCCGTGATTTTGTAGTAGAGCTATGCCCTGTATTAGTGCCTTTTCCATAATCATTTAGTTTTAACATTATCAAGGAAAGCTAAGTCAATAGAAAATCATATAAATAATCATATGTAAAATGCAGCAATGAAACCAATTATATTTCGTAGAAGTGTTACAAAAGTAGTCCATTAATTGAAACAAATAGTACATCATTATGTTCACAGGAAAACTCATTAATCAATGTGTAAAAACAAATTATCAAGTTCAACTCCTAAATAAGTGAGTCTTTGGAAGATTGTTTAAATAAAAGTCTGGACTTATGCTGATTTCAGTGTAGTTACTTGATCACTTAAGTTGTCAACATTGGTTTATATGAGGTTTGTATTGACTCTTTATGTGATGCAATGCCTGATCCTGAGTTAATCGTGATCAGATGATTAATGAAAAAAGTAATACAAACTTATAAATAATTAATGAAAAAAGTAGAAAGTCTCATTCAACGAAAACACAAGTGTGATTCATTAAAGTAACACAAGTCTGATAACACATATCCAATCAAACAACGTAACATATGTCTAAAGTTTCACACACTGAAATAAACAAACAAAACATTCATAAAGGTCAAGTTAACGACGACTGAGATTAAGATCTAGCAGCAAGCATTCACACATTTCTTCAACTCATATGACTTGTAGCCCAATCATTCACACAAGGATGAAGTCTGCATAGATTATTGATATTAAGTACATTGGAAAAAAAAGCATAAACCCTAAACCCTAAATTAGTAAGTTAACTTATAAATTAACTTTATAAGATTATTTTTTGAAATATTGGAGAAACCTATCGGTGGGTGAAAAATTCCTAGATGTGATGCACTCATACTCCAACAAACTTAGATGAGCAGATAGTCACACAAATATTCAAACTGCTAATTAGAATTTTGCAATTAAAAACAAACAAACAAACAACAATTAGTTCACACAGTAAAAACTTCATATATCACCAACTAATAAAAAAACATAGTTCAACTTACCTTTTTGATTCCCATTAGCAAGCCCAACAAACCTCCAGATTATAATATAAAAAAAATACAAATAAACAAAATCAGTCCATTTAATTTTATTTCAACATTCATGAAAAGAAACTAAACTCACACATCAGACACCAAGAACACCTAACTTTCTAACTTGCAATTTATCCCAAATTTATTTAGTAAAAAATTTCAAAACATGCACAACAACACAAACCAACAAGATACGAAAGAAATTGACAATTGTACCAAATCGTGACTGTGGGATTTGACGATAGTAGCTCAAGTAAGCATGAATTCCTTCTTCTGCATTTTCCGATTGGAATTGTATTGCTCGATGTGTTTTCGGTTCGAAATTCTCTTGACTTTCAGCGATAAAGTTAAGGTTTATTGAGCGATGTGTGTTGACGAGAGATCTCAAACATCTCACTATTGAATTGAAATCTCATCCTCGGCGCCACTCTCATTTTCATTCATCGAACTCGTCTTGCCCACCAGTTAGTAAATGGCGTCAAGCTTGCGAGAAAATCCATGTGATGGACGAAAGTTTCCTTTTCTGCGTCACTCATTCTAATCTCAAAACTTTCAACTCCGATATTCGCTTCTCCTTCAGCATTCCCTTCTTCTTTTTCCTATATTTGTTTATTTATTTTGATAATTTAAAAATGATGTTTTTATATTTGATAACTTCCTCATATAGGTTACGGCAATGAAGGAGAAGTTGTAAAAGTGGTACTTCCGTCACTAATGCACCTCAAACTATATGATGATGCTCACAACAAAATCTCGATCTCACTCATGACTCCAAATTGCTTGGATTCTATTCTCCCTTTGATGGGTTTATCCTTTTCTTGATGATTGTTCATCTCAAATGTGTGCGATATTTTGATAGTTATTTTGAGTTTGAAAAGATTGTTTGTTACTTTTTAGTTTATACATCTGCTTTGCTTTCTTGTTTTTTCTATGTACTCAACATGGTTTTATTGTTCATGAATTTAGTTTGTGGGTTTCCATTTTATTTCCTGCGGTTTCGTTTGCATGTCGTTGATCTTGATCCGAGATCATCACATCGGTGGATGGTGGAAGACACTTCATTGGTGGAAAAATTTGAAATTTGAAGAAGCCTACAAGCGAGGAGGCGGACCCGACAAATAAATTTTTTTATTTGTGCTTTTTTAGGAGGTTAAATGTCTGTACATGTGTTTGATGTAATTTTGGCATAAAATAACTAATTAAACCAATATTTGTAAGTAAGCGGCGTGCGGTCTTCCATAAAAACACTTAATACCTTCTTCTTTAATAATGGTTTAGTAGAGGCTATTTTTCATTATTAAGGATACATATTAGTAAAATTGTATAGATAAATTATAGTTTTGTATGTATATAACGAGAATAGGCTTTTTAGTTCAATGAATGCCATGAGTTTTTAATGCTCTTGAATTGTGATTTTAGTCATAGTTGGTAAAATCACGTTGTTAAACTTTGTTTATTTGCATGTTTTTAAAATAAAGTAGCCAATAAAATAATTATATTCATACGGTCAAAATATTTGGGCTTAATCCATGACTTTTTTGGTCAACACGTTTTATCAAGAATATATTAATATTGATACTTATGCATCATGGTTGTTTAGCTTATTATAATTGTTTTCATTATGGTATATGAACACTTTCGAGAAAATATAAGGAGAAATTGACTTCTCGAGTTCCATCTCGTTGAGGCAAAAGTAAGCATTTGATTGATTTATCTTACATATCGTCAGATTAACGCCCATTAATTGAGATGGACTCATGCTTTGGCTTTTGGGTAATGTACAATTTCATTAATTTAGAATTTATTTATTGTGTAGACACGGATCGCATGAAGAGCTACCTAATATCAGGTTTATCGGTTATCGTTAATTTCCTTATTCTCCATTTACTTATGAGAATCGCTAGCTGTAGTATTTTAGTATAGTTGTTGAAGTTATAAAGTTTAGGTGGATAAGGATGAAAATTGAATAAAGATACAATGGGCAATGCAAGGTTAAATTGATAAGAGATAAATAGGGTAAAACAAATTTAAAAATTTGTATACCGATCAACATGTATCGATGTAGCAAAAGTACCTCTACTCATAAGATCTACAATAATTGAACTCTTAACATAATAGAAATCTTACATTTAATACTCTTCCTCGACCTACAAGTTAACATTCAAATGTCAGGACCAATGTTCTTAAGTGTTCTTGTATATTGTATGTATATTGTTTTCACAAATTGCATAAGCATGCGTGCTAGATATACATACAATATCGGTACACTAAGAACATGATCTTGACATTTGAATGTTAACAGGTTGAGGAAGAGTATTAAATGTAAGATTCTATTATGTTAAGATCAATTATTGTAGCGGTCTATGAGTAGAGCTGCTACATCGACATGAAGATCAAACTATAAATGAAAACAATATTTTAAGTTTGTTTTACCTGTTATCTCTTATCAATTAACCTTGCATTCTAATGTATCTTTATTCAACTTTCATCCTTATCCACCTAAACTATAACTCCAACAACTATATTAAATACTCTACTGCAACTATACTAAGTAAATGGAGAATAAGGAAAATAACGATAACGATAAACTTGATATTAGCACGAGCTTTTCATGTCAACATCGGTGTCTGCAATAAATAAATTCTAAATTAATGAAATTGTACATTACCCAAAAGCCAAAGCATGAGTCCATCTCTAATAGGCGGAGGGCTAATACGGTATGTAAGATAAATCAATCAAATCTTACTGCCTCAACGGTAAATGGAACTCGAGAAGTCGATTCTCCTTATATTTTCCGAAAGTGTTTGTTATACCATAATGAAAACAACTATAATAAACTAAATGTAACCGAGTGCATAAGTATCAAATATCAATATATTCTTGATAAACGTGTAAAAAAAAGTCATGGATTAAGCCTTCTACGTATTTTGACGATGAATATAATTATTTTATTGGCTACTTTTATTTTAAAAGCATGCAAAATAAACAAAGTTAAACAACGTGATTTTACCAACTATGACTAAAATCACAATTCAAGAGCATTTAAAACTCATGGCATTCATTGAACTAAAAAGTATTCAATATATACATACAAAACTATAATTTATCTATACAATTTTGTTAATATGTATCCTTAATAACATAAAATAGCCTCTACTACTCTTCAACCATTATTTAAATAAGAAAGGGTATTAAGTGTTTTATGGAAGACCGCACGCTTACTAACAAATATTGGTTTAATTAGTTATTTTATGCCAAATTACATCAAACACATGTGCATTGACACTTAACCTCCTAAAAAAGCACAAATAAATAAATAAAATTATTTGTTGGGGATGAGAGACCTCGCTCGCAAGCGTTAAGGCTTCTTCGAAATTTCAAATTTGTCCACCAATGAAGTGTCTTCGACCATCCACCGATGTGACAGATCGGATCAAGATCAACGACATGCAAACGAAACACGATCGCGGAATAAAATGGAAAACCACAAACTAAATTCATGAACAATAAAACCATGTTGAGTACATAGAAAAAAGAGAAGCAAAGGTGATGTATAAACTAAAAGTAACAAACGATGCTCTAAACTCAAAATAACTATCAAAATATATATTTGAGATGAACAATACATTGAAGAAAAGGACAAACCATCAAAGGAGAATAGAATCCAAGCAATTTGGAGTCATGAGTGAGATTACGATTTTGTTTGCATCATCATATAGTTCGAGGTGTTGAAGTGACGGAAGTACCTTTTCCACACTTCCTTCATTGCCTCCACCTTAAGCTATATGAGGAAGTTATCAAAAAAAACATCATTTTAAATTATCAAAATAAATAAACAAATATAGGAAAAGTGAAGGGAATGCTTGAAGGAGAAGAATATGGGAGTTGAAAGTTTTGAGATTAAATGAGTGATGCGAAACGTATGACTGTCACTCGGATTTTGCTTGACGCCATTTACTAACTTGTGGGCAACACGGAGGTTCGGATGAAGACGAAATGAGAGTCGTCGGATGATTTGGTCAATAGAGATGTTTACGAGATCTCCTCAACACACATCGCTCAATAAACTTCACTTTAAAAGTTGCAAAGAACCGAACGCACGCATCGAGTAATGCAATCCAATCGAAAATGCAGCAGCGAAGAAGAAGGAATTCATGCTTACTTGCTACTATCGCCGAAATCCTCACGATTTGTACAATTGTCAATTTCTTTCGTTTCTTCTTGTTGGTTTGTGTTCTTGAGCATGATTTGAAATTTTTCCCTAAATAAATTTGGGATAAATTGAAAGTTAGGTGTTCTTGGTGTCTGATTGTCTTGATCCGTGAGTTTAGTTTCTCTTTCTCATGAATGTTGAAATAAAATTAAATGGGCTGATTGTGTTTATTTGTATTTATTTTTTTTATAATCACGAGGTTTGTTGGGCTTGTTAATGGGAATCAAAAAGGTAAGTTGAACTATGTTTTTTTATTAGTCTGTGATATATGAAGTTTTTTTTGTGTTAACTAATTGTTGTTTGTTTGTTTGTTTTTCATTGCAAAATTCTAATTTGTAGTTTGAATATTTGTGTGACTATCTACTGATCTTAAGTTTGTTGGAGAATGAGTGCATCACATCTAGGAATTTTTCACCCATCTGATAGGTTTCTTCAATATTTTTGAAAAATCAAAAATACTCTTCGTAAGTTAACTTAAAAATTCACTTTATAAGTAAATTTATAAGTTAATTTACTAATTTACAAATTCATCTTATAGGTGAATTTGTAAGTTAACTTAAAAATTCACTCAATATCTCAAATTTATTAGGATTTAATTTTTAATATATATATATAATAAAATATTTTGTTTTATTTCATGTGATTTTTATTACATATATACACAATTTCACGTACTAAAAAATAGAAAAAATGAGTGCATTAAAGTCTAACTTATATTTGCCTATAATAAAATATATTAATACAATCAATATTAATATCAAATTTGGTCTATAATAAAAAACTTATTAATATTATTGATATTTATATTATATATATATATATATATATATATATATATATATATATATA
Organism: Vicia sativa; assembly: GCA_021764765.1. NCBI lineage: Eukaryota > Viridiplantae > Streptophyta > Magnoliopsida > Fabales > Fabaceae > Vicia > Vicia sativa. Next base: position 42,268,660 of record CM038794.1, on the reverse strand, counting down.
TATATATATATATATATATATATATATATATATATATAAAGAGATACAATTGATATTTTGCCTTGAATTACTTGAAATGCATTAATTGTATAATATAATTCTAATAATATAATTAAATTGAATTATTATTAATAAAAATAATTTAAATTTATAATTAAAATTATTAAAGCAAATTTATTACATGAATTTAAAGAATGAATGTAATAATTAATTTTAAATTATAATAGTGAAATGTAATATATCTCATAAGAATCTTTTAATTATAAAGAGATACAATTGATTTTTACCTTGATTTACTTGATATACATTAATTATATAATATATTTCTAACAATATAATTAAATTGAATTATTATTAATAAAAATAGCATAAATTTATAATTGTCAATTATTAGTCTCTAAATCTTTCAGTCAGTGCATATTCTTAGCATTTAATTGTCAATTCTCTAGTTTAAATCGAATCCAATTATTAGCCTGTAAATCTTTCAGTCAGTGCATATTCTTAGACAAATTTAGAGAAAAGTTTAAGAGTTCTACGTTTATATTAAGAGATACAAATTTGTAAAGCAATGAATATGAACATGAAATTGAATTACGACATGTCCTAGGATCAATCGAGTCGATCCGCAAGTAACCGAATTGAAGACTAGCGGTTGTTTACTAGAAATCACTGTAAACACCTATGTGAGTTGAATATTAGCATAATCACTATTCGTTAAAGAATTAGACATTTTATGGTGGAAGCACATTTGTTTATATCTGGACCATGAAACATAGGAAGTGGTATTAAGAACAATAAAACATTCTTCAATATTGTCATTAATGTGATCCAGGATATTTATGTGATATCTCATCTTCAGTGTAACAATTGTAAACCATATTGATGTTCAGTTATTAATGTCGTTTGCAGAGTTATCCATTATGTTTAGTCATTTCAATCAACTGTGCAATATGTTGTGATAATTGGTTGTCTCTTGAATTCATAACTCCCCACATATGCTCCACTACTTTTAATGCATATTGTTTTATATTCAAACTTTATTGTTACATTCTATGCTATTTTGCCTTATTTATTTACAGTTCTCCCAATCAAACTTATGTGTGCATTAGTTACTCTAATCCCTAATATTTGTTTGAGATATGCTACCAAATTTTTGTGATAACAGTGTCAGACAATATTCTATTGCTAGACATAGGAGGGGACTTATTTTGAAGGGGAAAAGAGATGGACGTCTGGCTGTCAATACACAACAAAGTACTTCCTCTAAAGCCACTTAGTATTCTATTACTAGACACGGAAAGAGACTTATTTTGAAGGGGAAAAGAGATGGACGTCGAGCTGACAAAACAAAACAAAATACTTCCTCTAAAGTTACTTAGTATTTTATCGCTAAACATAAGAGGAGAATTATTTTGAAGGGGAAAAGGGATGCACATGTGGCTGTCAAGACACATCAATGTACTTCTTGTAAAGCCACTCATTCTGCAACAATAATACAACCTTCTTCAACCAATATTGCATGTGAAAACTTGGAAACTATATCTAAACCAACTATTGGTATAAAGAAAAGTAGGCTAATATTGGAAAATAGGGAAATGTCACGTCTCTTCCAACTTCCCGATGAAAACAACTATCCATTAATTCGTTGTACGAATACAATGGTAAAGACTTCCACTCACCATGCTAAGACCAAACGTAGTGTGGATGCCGCATCTATTTACATTGTTGCACCTTCTAGTGACACATACCCTCTTATTTACCAAATCCAATAAACTATTCCCGATGCGACATCTAATTCTAATGATGATTCAAGTTAGCGATACTTGGACTCCGATCTTGACACGAGCAGAACTCTTATCAGATTCGCATCTTCAAGGTAAACTTATTAAGAATAAACATGTCAGAGACAAATGAAATCTTTACATGTTACATTACTGTAAAGTTTATTTCATCTATTTGAGATACTCGACCAAATACATACATTTGTTTATCAACTATATGTCATAAAACAGCTTGTATTCTCTTTGCACTTTTTCAAGATATTCTGATATAGGAGACCAAACATGGGAATGTCTTATATATGGCTTCAGGAACGCGCTCAAAAATAGAAAAAGAGAAATGTTCCAGCATTTCATCAGCGTTGTCGAGGTGGTAAAATTGTTTTACCTTTACTCGAGGAACCACCAAAACTGTTGCGGCATCTTTTGTATAACAAAACATGTCCCGATAGCAAAAACTACCAGAATAACATCAGAACATACAATGCTATGTTTTTTTCACTTCTCCTAGAATAAAATTTGATACAAAATACTCCAAGACAGAGGACCTCCAACTTTGAGACTACATGGTCAAACTTTTCACCTGGATAAGCACCTGCTACTGAATCGACATCCTCCACAATATGCACAACTATATTGAAAGTGATTAATAGAATGGAGTGTTTCTGTGTTTTTCTTATTACTAACTCAGACTCTAGTATTTAGTGAAAGAGAAGTGTTGTAATTTCTTCCACTTAGTGAAAATCTTTTTACTGCAATTGGTTTTTCCTTTATTTGTTGAGGGTTTCCACGAAATATTGTGTGTCAATTTCTACTTAATCTTTATTTTAAGTTGTGTAATATTTATCTTCTACTGTACCTAATAATATCAACTTTAAAACCGGTTTAAAAGTTCATAATTGGTTATGGATATAATCAATTTTATAACCAATTTGATAAAACATTCAAACGATTATATATTGATTATGTGAATAATCCAACTGAGGGGTCAAATATAATACAAAAATATCACCCAAATTACATGTACAACTTCCGAGAAGAAGTGCTCCACTGCAACCGTATTCTAGATTCCATACTTGCAGGCATTGTATCACAATCATAAAAAATTGAAAATTAAACTGATGAGTCTATCTTTTCATCCAAGTCTAAAGGTGTCTGTGCATTTTTACCTGCATGAGATACAAAGTATATTGTTATAAATAATTGAGTCACTTTTCAGTCAGAAACCAGTGAAATAACTAACCAAGAAAATTTGTAAGCAAATCATATTAAAACTTCCGGTTTTTATTGCAACATTATGCATGCTTTTGTACAAAAAGTGTAAATAAAAGATTAAATAACTAAACTATAAGCAACATTTGCTTGTTTCAAAATCAAACGCAAACAAACATAATATTTAAAAACTATAACATTTTCCATAGTTTTCCATTATGCTTTATCAAGATTCAAAAGTCTTTAAATCATCCATTTGCTTTAATTATTTTCACGCAGGATTTATTTATCACACACAATGCAAGATCAGAAAGTTAGCATCTAATAATGCAAATCAAGATGCAAAGACGCTTAACATTTCATGCATAGAGGCATACCTCCTAGACCGAGTAACTTTTTCTTGGTGATAGAGATATCACCTTTTTCCTCTTTCACGCTGTTTTTTTAATTCTGGACCGTTGAGCTCCTGTAATTTGCAAGCATCAATAACAATAATGCAATCAGCCAGATTCACAAAAGCTGTGTTTTAACTAACCTCTTGTCTTAACCATGGGTGATTGAACTTCAACATCCACTTGATTTGGGTCAATCAATTCAGTCAAGGCACTAGAAGATACTTCTGGCACAGGTATAGTTATTGAGGCACTAGAAGATGCTTCTGGCACAGGTTTAGTTATTGATTTACCATTTATAGACAAAGTATTTGTCTCTTCATTACTTGGATCAATTACTTCACCAACTGCTTCATCTGCAGAAAACACAAGATTATCAGCAAACGTTGTTAACATAAAATTCACTAGAAGCTCATTGAAACGAGAAACTATATGATAAACTAAAGTTCTTCAACATCATATAAGTTCAATGCCAGTGATAGCAATTTTGTTTATCCAGTGATAGCATTGAACTTATATTACCTATTAATTAGGAAGAGAGTAGAGTGTATAAAACCTGAACATTTTAAAGTTTGCAAAGCTAACCTGAAGTATTAGATTTTGAGTAATCTTCAGAAATTTTATCCATGTTAAAGTTTTACCTGCTGTCAATCTTCTGTTGATGGATTTGGGCATTTTGAGCAGTAACTTCCTGTTCCTTCTTTTCGTGGAACTTAGTCAGCTTCTCCTCAAACTCCTCAATGTAAGTTTTAAGTTCCAGTTTTGCAAATTTCTTTGCCTGATTTCAATTAAAATTTGAGTAAAACAGGCAGAGAAAAGCCCTCAGCCTTCTCATATAAAGTATGCACAAGCCATAAAAACATCATTACCTTGTTCAATATGTTTCTAAAATTATCCATAACAGAATCCTCTGACAAGGCATGTTCATAGATCTTAAATAAATCTATGAGTTTTTCATTCCTTTTCAGTAAATGATAGCTGAGAGAGACAATAAGATATATGCTCCCACTGTCTGACATCTGCAGAGAGATAAAGACACATTTGTTAGGATGTATCATCTAGAATGAACATTAGCTCAGACAATTTTAGGCATTAACTAGTGGAACTGTTTATACTTAAAATAAGGAAAAAGTGATACCTGCGACACCAGTAAACCTATTGCATAACTTTTCCACCAGCGCTTCCATTTGTCGGTCCTGGAGTAATAAAAAACTAAATGAGGGCAGCAATCAGAATAAATAGAGATGATGTAAACATTGTGAGATAACATATACCTTCTTGATGGAAGCAATTAAAATTGCATGATGTTGCAAAAAGATTCATTGCTCAGGTTCTGCTTGGATAATTTGCTAAGTATGTCAGGAAGCAAATTATATATTGGATTGTTTCCTGTTGCAATGCAAGAGACTATATTAAATACCTTTCTACCTTGAAAATGCATATCGAGAATAATAGGAGACAATTTTATGCAAAAGAGAAAAATTAGGGAAAACCTTTCTTGAAAGTTCAAGAAACAACTTTGTAGATTTGAAATTCTCTCATCTTCGCCTTCTAATCTAGCCGCCATTTCATTAATGTACCCTTTCACCTGATAGAAACATGATTGCATCAGTGTCTGAAGCACACAAAATTGAGAGGACACAAACAATATTAACAACTTAAGTGACCTATACCTTCATCATGTCATTTAGTATGAGATGCTAAAGCACCAGAACCGATTCTTCCTTATAGACAAGGATCTTGTAGGCGGCATACATTTTTTCTGTCCATGGTTCTAAAAGATTGGGAAACCTTACTGCTAAGTCTCCTAGTGCAATAGTGCAATTAGAACGGACAATTTCTGACTTTGCATTTTCCACAACTGTGAAGAGAAGCTGAAGATTTGCATCACTGAAAAATCTTACTTAGAACGTTTTCATTTCATTATATGACATAGATAAAGTAGGGACAGAAATTCAGGATAACAGGTAGAAATGGCAAGAATAACTCACCAAAATTCTGCATCTACGGCCATCAAACACACAAAGCAAGCATTGCAGGAGCCTGTAATTCTGGATACTGAAGAAAGAAGTTATATATGTTAGAGCCCATAACCCATGCCCCTGGATAATAACCAGGCTCTGATACCATCTTCAGTTTGTGATTGTGTTAAAGATGAGAGAAAAATTTGATTGATAATTATTATATACTTGATACAAAAAGACTCAATATTAATCCCTGTTTATAGAGATATGTAGACTCAATCACAAATCAAGAACAAATCATGATAATAATAATTAATATCAAACATGATACTAAGATATACTCTGAGATACTCTAAATTAATATAAAAGATATTATATAATATTCCAACATTATAAAACAACAAACTAATAAATTAAAGCTGTGAAATCACATAAAGATAAAAATTTAAAAAGTTTCTTTTTTAACACTTTAAAATTGTATGTGACATTAATTATATGTAAAAAATATATTCAATTTTCACATTTCAAAAGTAGCTGGTGTTTTCCATATACATGATGAAAAATACACCAAATCACAAACAGATCACTACAAAATGCAAGATATTCATTTTTGTGAAGTAGGATATCAAAGCAATCACCTTTTGCAGTAGTCCAAAATTTCTACAAAGCTTTGACAAAAGGTTGCACAAATACCAACTAATTTTTTCATTTGAACCACCAGAAACAATTTCCTTTCTGCTTTTTCAAACATTGCATCAAGTGCAGCATCCTCGGAGGCCGCAAATCCTAACTCTCGCATTTATATCATTATCCTGCAACACATTAATTAACCAAATTATTGACAGTAAAAGATCAAAATATGTCAATAAACTGTTAGTTGAAGCTATTTCAAGTATGACAGAACAGCAGTTAAAAACACTGATTGTACCTTTATGTAGCACCAGCTGACGCTGTGCCATTACTCTCGGCACCTGATTCTCAATGTTTTTTTTCTTTGCAAGTTTCTGCTTCTGAATTTTACGGCCACATGATTCGATATAGACCAAATGATTCATGGCAATATGACTTATGACAAATAAACATCTACACAGCTTTGCCTCATGAACTGTGATTGGAATGCTGCTATCAGTGTCAATGTCACTACCACCACAATCCTTAAAAATAGAACTGAGAGATTTATTTATCATGTCAGCTGCTATGGTTTCTGGAGTAGGGTGAACAGCATATATGGCAGTTATTGCTTTGTCAGCAGCAGTATACCAAATATTTGCTGAAGCGAATACCCAGTAATTAAACTTTCGAGAATGCCAAATATTCAACACTACTATTTGCCAACAACTTTGTTTTGTCGCCTCAGAAAGCCTCTCAATAGGCAAGAAGCTGTCCTTGCCAGCAAAGGATCAACTTTAGACCAACGATCAAACCCAATATCAATGATGTCTTGTAAATTGAGCAAAAAGAAATCCTATAATGCTGATATCTGCAATAGTGGAAGCATTTTGAAAAATCAAATCAATGATGGGAACCGAATTCAATATGATGACAGCAAGAATGTATTTTGAGGGAGGAAGTGAAAGGAAGCATTGTAATATTTCAAACAAGAGTTTGTAGCTTATTGCCAGCATTAACAATCTGAATCCTACTTCCCAATTTAAAACATGTTTGTGTTTATTTATGCTTATCTAAGAGCAGTGTTTATCATCCAATGATATCTAAGTATGCAAGTATCGGCCAATTCTCATCAGTATCAGAAATCATATTTAAACTTGTAAACAGGGATATAAAACAAAGAAAACATACAGCCTTGTTTACATTAAATATTTAAATCTTATCTTATAAAATAATTTATTTAACTCAGAAAAGAGCAATTGAACTCTTTTACAACATGAATTAACATTTGATATAACTAGGATGTAGTGTTGCTAGTCATGTTTGTATAAAATACAGGCCTACAAAATCAAAGTTCTAGTTCTTCCTAGGGATATGAAATATCACCATTGAGGCAAATCTAGAGGCATTCAACTTCAAATAATTTATTTATATAACATACAGCATAACGATGTGAAAACATACTGTGCTGGAATATATATCTCCTTAGAGACCAGGGTGCCAACTATAAACTCAAGAGCTGCCAGATCTCCTATAGTGGAACCAGTTGCAAGGCTCAAGAGATTCTGGGCAGTTTCCATTGGGCTTTTCCTTATGTATATTGTACTGAAAGCATTCTCCACTGCTTCAAAGATGGATTTATCCTGAGAAAAACCTACAACCGAGAGCAAATACAGAAAGTAAATTAATTTCAGAAAATCAACAGTCAACAATTGACATACAGAGTACACAACACAATTAAGAAACAAACAACAAGCAAAGGACAGAATCAGTTGCATTGATCAAACAGAACCATTCCACACTTTGTCATGAATAAACATTGAAGCAACAGTTAAATAAACTTTGAATAACCTTGTTAGACAATAGAGAGAACTTATGGCTTACCAGGGCAACATCTTTTGGAGACATTCTTCTGAGCCATCAATTTGAAATTGCTTACACCTCATCAACAAGAGAATTGTATTTTCAACATCAGTAGCAGAAGATGACGCCATCAACTGGACAAGCATTGTGGCTCTATACATTTAGAGAATCTCAATCCAGCCTCAAGCGATGCAACCAAGGCCCTAGTCTGCTCCAAGTTCCCAACATCAGGCACACTACTATCACTACCATTCTGCATAGGGACTGCATTTTCTTCCTGTGACATAAATGTGTCAGTCACACTCTCCTGTCGCTCCTTCTCAACAGCTTCAAAATTCAAATCATCTACATCACCATCCACATGAGAGTTTTCATTATCAGAACCTTCGGAAGGCTCAAGCTCTTTCAACTTCTTCTTATACTGATCCAATGTTGCCTCAAATGAAGCTACTCGGAGCTGTGGGCCAAAAGGATTATGCTGCAGCATCATGATTAACAGATTCAAAGCAGATTTTCTGACTATTGCACTCTTGTCCTCCAATCTCCCAGCAGCAACATCTGCAACCTCAATCCATAAACCAATTGAAACTGAGTGTTCCTCAAATAACTCCCCCCACACCTGAAGCACACGACTCCTGGTGTGAGCTGAAACATCCCTACATCTCTCAAGCAAAATTTCCAACATAGCTTGCTTAGTACGCAGTCGAATATTCTTCGTACTGCTTCACCATCAATATCCTTAAACGCTTTTGATACTAGCTTTCCCAACACGGAAACAAGAGCTTCTTATCTTATAAGACTCACCACCAAAGTGAGGAACAAGAATGCCAATGTTAGTTGATATCAATTTGGGAATACGGTCGGCTAACTCCACAAGAAAACGCCCCACATTTTCAGCACCAACAGTCTTTGACATAATCTTTGGATTAGTCCTTCCAATTTCTCTAACAATGGAAGTTGCAAGGCCCGCTAAATACTTCTTTAGGGCACCAGAGACCGCATCCGCCATGTGGACGCATAAATAAAATCATATTTGAATAAGGTATGATGGATACACTAGACTGTGTGTGTAATGGTACTTAGTGGAGCAGGTCGATTATGACAGAGGGCATCTTTTGAGTTGGAATCTTTTAAAATCGCCACATTTTCAAACATGGAGAATGCATTTCTACAAACAAAAAAATGGATGGAAAATCAGAAAGTCCTAAGTACTGGTACCGAACTAAAGAAAGGTGAAACGATATGATATGATTACTCACTTTGTGATGAAAGACAAGTAACCTTCGCAGGGTCAGATGAACCAAATAGTAATCAAGGTTTATCTCCAATGAGCTGGCAATGAGAGCGAGAATCCGAGCTCTGAGTGGCTCCCAATTCCACGAATGCACAGGTTGTTTCTTCCTGGCACTAGCTGCCACCACCTGAAATCGTAATACAACATGCTTCAAACTATGAAATCTGATACCAATTCCTAAAATTCTCAAATGTTGATATTTGAATTTACAGAAAGTAAACCTGGCATTGTGGGAATCTTTGAGGACAATTTGAGAAGGAAGTAAGTATAATTTTTTAAAAGCATTTCAATCAAACCTTTGCGGTCAATAACGAACTTTTAGGACTCATTTTGAAAGCCAAGAATGTCTTTGACATCAAATACCTCTTTGTCGAAATTGCCGCCAACAAAGGTAATGATTTTGTAGTAGAGTTTATGCGAGAGATTAGTGCCTTTCGATAATCATTTAGTTTAACATTATCAAGGAAAGCTAAGTCAATAGAAAACTTATAATCATTCAAAATGGCAATGAAACCAATTATATTTCGTAGAAGTGTTATAAAACTTAGTCCATATTAATTGAACAAATACATCATTATGTTCCATAGGAAAACTTATTAATCATGTAAAACAAATTATCAAGTTCAAATAAGTAAAAGTCCAATAAGATTGTTTAAATATAAAGTCTTTACTTATTCGATTTCAAATTAGTTATTTCATCACCTACAAGTTGTCAACATTGGTTTATATGAGGTTTGTATTGACTTTATGATGCAATGCCCGATCCCCGAAAGAATCATTCGATCGATGATTAATGAAAAGAATACAAACTTATAAATAATTAATGAAAAAGTAGAAAGTCTCATTCAACGAAAATACAAGTGTGATTCATTAAAGTAACACAAGTCCATAACACATATCCAATCAAACAACGTGAATATTATGTCTAAAGTTTCACACACCAAATAAACAAACAAAACATTCATAAAGGTCAAGTTAACGCATTAACTCCAGATTAAGATCTAGCAGCAAGATTCACACATTTCTTCAACTCATATGACTTGCAGCCCAACTATTACACAAGGATGAAGTGGATAGATTATTGATATTATACATTGAAAAAAAGCATAAACCCCAAACCCTAAATTAGTAAGTTAACTTATAAATTAACTTTATAAGACTATTTTGATTTTTCTAAATATTGAGAAACCTATCAAAAGTGAAAATTCTTAGATGTGATGCAATTTGCTACTCCAACAAAACTGATTGTTAGATAGTCAC
>CM038794.1:42163192-42258188 GCA_021764765.1 Vicia sativa | reverse complement strand
TCATCAATAAACACTACTACGAACTTGTCAAGGTAATGGATGAAATATCCTGCTCATATACTCCATGAAAACACCGTGCATTAGTAACACCAAACGCACAATGTAATATTCATAATGCCCATACCTCGCTCTAAATGCGTCAATATCCTCCGCCTTCACACCTAATCTGATGATATCTAGATCTCGTGATCAATTTTACTAAATACACAAGCTCCAACGAGTTGATCCATCAAATCATCAACTCGGCAAAGGATACCGATTCTTGATTGTAACTTTGTTCAACTGCCGGTAGTCAACACATAACCTCATTGAACCTTCCTTCTTCTTGCCAATAACACCGAGCACCCCACGGCGAAACACTCGGGCGAATAAACTTCTTCCAAGCAACCTCTAATCGCTTCTTCAATTCCGTTAATTCAGATGCCGACATGCGATAAGGCGCCATCGACACCGTGACTAGTTCCGTGAATCAAATCTATAGTAAATTCTACCTCTATCGTGGCACCATCGACGTCTTCCTAAAACACCGAAATTCATTCACCACTCGGCAATCCATCACTCTTTGCCTTTCCTTCGTCTATCGCGAATACAACATAAACACCACCGCACCATCTTTCTGCGCGCCTAGGTTCATCTCGCTTAACCGACATAACCTCACTCGACCTTAACCTCTTCTGAAAAATGACCGCCTTTCAAAATAGCTGATATGAACCTGTTGAATTCCAACCGCCATTCCAAGGATGATATCAAGTTGTTCTAACGGTAGCACACTAAATCCATACCGAAACCCCTACCAAAATCACAACAGACAATCTACAAACATATGAAGTAGTCATCGAACCCGACGCGAGAGTATCAATAACCATACTTCCATCCATATAAGAAATTTCCAAATTTAGTCTTTTAGCACAATCCAAAGCAATAAAAGAATGCGTAGCTCCAGTATCAATAATCGCAATCAAAGGTATGTCATTAATAAAACATGTACCTTTAATCACCGATCATCCGTTTAGCCTCCGATCCGCACAATGCAAACACTTTACCACCGCTTGATCTTTCTTGGTTTTGTAATCGAGGACGGTATGACCCTCTTCCCCACAGTTGTAACAAGTCACCACTCTCACTGCAATCATTGGCCACATGGCCGAACTTCCCACACTTGAAACACTTCTTATCATTGCTCTTACAGTCCACCATACGATGTCCTGTCTCACCACACTTATAACACCTAGCGGAAGAACTAGAATCTCCTCCACCAGATTTCTTCCAACCGCGGATCTCCGATTGCTCCTATCATAAGGCTTACCACGATCCATCCGTTGCTTACCTTCCGCCAACATACCCTCGAGCATTCAACTTAGTGTTAAGATCCTCCTCTAGAATCCTACTACAATCAAGATCGAAAATCTTCTGATACCGACATCAATACCCCGCTTAATCTCATCACGAAGACCATTCTCAAACTTGATACATTTGGAAAATTCTCCATCCGCATCGTTAGGTAATGAGCATAATACTGCTAATTCGAAAACTTCAAGCATACCACCGACAGTCTTGTTGCCCGCTGAGTTCCAAACTCAATCTCCTTCACCTGACGTCCTCAGAAAATACCTCCTCGTAAAAACTCTTCCGAACACCCCAAGTCGCAACACCATCTTCTTCCGCTTTAGTTCGGTAGCAACTACCACCATCGTTTCCCGCCCAACATGTGAGTTCCATACCTTCACCCCTCCGCACAACAATCACCAAGATCCTCTCGATCTCCTTCAACCACTTCGAGCACCTTCGGATCATGTGCACCTTGAACAATGGAGGATTATTCCTCTGAAAATTCCCCAATTGTCGGTCAGCACCAATCGCAGCTCCCTGCTGGTTCCCTCCGAGTACTCCAGCCAACATTCCCAAAGCCTCGACAATAGCATCATCATTCCTTCCGTTATTTCTTCCACCATTGTTCTAACATTACAAAACAATCTACATCGACACAAGTATCGGCGTTGTTACTTACACTAGTCGCTATTGTACCCCAAAATTTACCCTCTTCATTTATTTTATAAATAATTGGCTAACAGTTAATTAATAGGTGCATCGCATACACATCATTCATGCATTGATCATGGGTTCGAGATTTTCCAATCGTATGAATGTGATAATTCGAATATGAGGTTTGTTTCAAAAGTTGAATATTTGAGGTTCCGCGGCTCAAGCACCTCTCAAGATACAAGATGTGTGTCCGAGGCTTCGATTATCATCTCGCAGTTGAGGTTTTGGAGTTCGATCATCGTGGATGCGATTACAATTTCAAGCTACATGTGTGTGGTCTGGATATTCGAACCCGAACTGATTCTATGGCCTTCAGTGAGTTGCGAAGCATTGGTATTTGGCTTATCGATCCACACGATTCATCAGAAAATCAAGAACGGACAGATAAAATGATATTTGAGCGCGTGTATCAAAAAGTCAATAAAAAGTCAAAGTTTGACCGGGCGGAATTTCGGGTCAAAATTATTGTCAAAAGTCGACATTTGAGAAAATGCGATCATTTGTTGAGAAAAATCGGAAGAATCGGGTGAAAATGAGGTTTCTTGCATCTTAAGTAATTTTAGACTTAGAAAAAATTTCAAAGTTTAAAGTACTTTATGTTCATGGAGCCATGTTGTCGCATCCGTATCTCACCCGCCTGTGGTCAGAAATTTGTGAATTGATAGTTGTTGGAAAGAGCGCAGTTCGTACTCCGACTTTGTGACTGTGAAGATTTTTCCAAGAAATGCCCGGATTTCGAGTTATACAGCACCGAAATTTGAAGTTCATAAACTTTTGAAATTTTACACTTGGTAAAATTTTGAGTGTTTTTAATGTGTTCAAGTACTCGACTTCGGAGGCAATTTACACGTATTTCGAGGCGTCGATTCGAATTAAGTTCAACATCAAAGTTGTTCATTTAATGGAGATCTACAAGTTTGCTGAAGAAACCGAATCCATTCGGGAAACGGATAAAAAATTACAGAGCTCGGAAGTTACGATTTATCATTCCTCAAATTTCAACACTTAGAAAAAATTTGAAGTGTTTATTTCTATGTTTTACTGACAGCTTCAGGGTCGATTATGTCATAGTTCGTGGCTCCGAATCAGAAAATGCTCAACTGAAAAATTGTTCATTTCACGGCAATCTGAAACCTTGTTGAAGAAGTCGAATTCATTCGGGACTCGAATCGGAAGTTATAAAGCTCGAAAAATAAGAACGCATTATGTTTGTTAAAATTCGAGTATTTTTGTGCACATGTTCAGGGCTGTTTTCGTCAATGATTCGGTCGCCGCACGAAGAAATTCCGAACACGAAAGTTTGAGTTCGTAATTCCATCTACAAGTTCCGTTTAGAAACTTTTTCGTTTCGGACGTCCGAGCTGGAAGAAACGGAACGCCGTAAGTGACAGCATGAAGTTGTTAAAATGCAAGACAGCACATGCAATTTTTTGCCATGGTCAAGACGCATTTCATCGAACAGTTTTTGTGCGTATGTTCGGAGCTGTTTTCTCGTTGATTCGATCGCTGCACGGAAAAACTCCGAACACAAAAGATGAAGTTTGGCGTGTCCTCTACAAGTTCCGTTTAGAAACTTTTTCGTTTCGGACGTCGGAGCTGGCAGATACGAGTCGCCGTAAGTGAAGACTTGAAGTTGGAAAATTGCTACATGTTGTGTGCAATACTTGCCCAGCCAGCCAAGCATTTCATCGAACACTCGCGTAGCAATTTTCAAACACTTTTTTCTCCGTGAATTAGGCCTCGTTCGAATTTTCGTCGAACTACAAAGTTGTTATATTACGCACACTCTTTCCAACGGTACCGAATTCACGTCATTTGGTCAAGTATCGGAAAAGTTATGGAATCTTAAAGTGAGGTACATGGATTGTTGTATTAAACTTGACACTTAGAAAAATTTCAAACGCTCAAACCAGCTTGTGTCGGCATGACTTCGAGGCTATTTTCGGACATGCTACGGGTTTCGATTCGAAAAGCTTCCAACATGAAAGTTGTTCACTTCATAGTGTTCTCGAACTTTGTCGAAGGAGTCAAATCCATTCGGAGCTCAATTCGAGAGTTACAAAGCCATAAAGTTTGAAAAATGTAATTGGTGAGTAGTTGCCGAAATTGCCGGTAATTTTTCAATTATGATTTCTAAACTTCAGAGCCGATTTTAGGCGAACTACGGGTCTCGAATCGAAAAGTTTTGAACATGAAAATTGTTCGCGGAAGTTTGTTCTCCAACTTTGATATACATACTTTTTCCGAAAGAGCGTTTTATTTCGATTTATTGGGTGCAAAAAGGAAGTGCTTGACATTCAGAAATTATAATGATTGAAATTGGTGCTACATGGGCTGGTGATAACAGAACAGAATATTCACTCCATTGTTTTCCTTTTTTTCACTTACTGCAAGGGATGCTAACAGACCAATCGGTTACATCACACTTTTTTCTAACCATCACCATTTTTTATTGTTATGATTCTTTCTCCCAAAAAAAACTAACAGCAACTTTTTTTTTCTACACAGTAACAAAAACTCTCATTCACCTTCCATTCTTTCCTTTTCTCTATATCTCTAACAACCTGCAACTTTTTCCTCTCTCATTTTTCTTTTGGACACAAAAACTCTTCACTTTTTCTCTCCAACCATAATTATAACAGAAGCTCATTTTTTTTGGATTCTTAAATTTCTGCCCTCTGATATTAAACTAACAGTGTCATCACCATAATCTCTAACAGCCATCTTTCTCACCTCCTCCATTCTTCTTTGTTCTTTCTAATTCATGCTAATCACCATAACTAACAGCAACTAAAACAAATCTAATAACAACCTCTTCTCCTCTCACCTCTGCTCTCATCGCCGTAACGACATCACCGCCTTTCTTACTCTCATTTTTCACTCACTCCATTCTCTCGCTCTCAACCATTTTGCTTCTTCTCTTCTCAACCTTCAACTCACCACCATCACCCTCGATCATCACTCCCTCTCTGGCTTTCTTGTAAAACCATAACAAACCTTCATCTTCATTTTCAAACACCATGCCATAACAGTAATTATAACCACCATCCACTCCCATTTTCTCTGACCCACTGTAACAACAAACTCACACCGCCCTCTTTCTTTTCGGTCCTTCCGCCGTAACTGCCGTCACCTCTAACCTTCTGCCATCAAGATTCAATCATCAACCTCGTCATCAGGAAACCTTCTAACAAACTCACAAAAACAGTTAATCAAAACCTCTCTCTCTCATTCTCTGAGATAACAGAGTCTACGTCATCTCTTCTTGGTCATCAGCCATGAAAGCATGAGTTAGATTATAGCAGAGAGTTTTGAGGCGAGTTCGAAAGGTTCGTTGTATGTTCTTGGACCGGATCTGTAATCTTTTCGGAATTTCGAGCTGAGTAATGGTGATTTCGCTCCGTTTAGGAACAGGATGGTCGTCGGTGGCAGCAAGGAAGATGGAACTTCATTTTCCGGCGTCCGTCATTTTCATATTGTCCTTCGTCTTCAATCTACTTTACCCGAAGGATTCATTCACGGAAGTTATCTCAAGTCCAAGGCACAACGAATGTTCTTCGTCAGTACATGTTTTTAGATCCATTTTGGGTGTTGCGAATTTCTCGATTGAATCCGGTCAGAATAGTGAATTTGAGCTTCGGATTCGTATTCAGTGACGCAAGATGGATAGAACGTTGTCGGAATCTCGAATTATGGAGGCAGGCATTCGTTATCGACAGGATGTGGTCGGAGACGGTGATCGGAAAATTCCAGTCCGGCGAGCCTTCATATCACATTTCATGCCAAACCCAGGTATGGCTCCCGTTCATTGGTTCATGCATGAATTACAGTTAACCAATTGGACACGGACACATGTCATTATTTTTAATCTTATAAAAAATAAAAATCTGATAATTTATTCATTTAATTATAAATTGACCGGTTGATACATATGTACATACATAGAAAAATATAACACTGTGACATTATAATATCAAAAATAAATAAATAAAATCTGAATAAAACAAAAATATAATAATAATGCTGATTTTGTTTTTCTGGACAAAAAAATACAAAAATGGACTGGGCTTAACTTTTACTAGCTGAAACCTCCCTGCTTTTGAGCCCAGTGTACACAATAACTCAGACTAGCTCAATTTTGAAATTCTGCTTTGCACCCCCCTGTTTCATGTACCATAATACTAACATTTAGTTCAATTTAGCTCTCGATTCCGATTATTTCGACACATAAAAAATACATAGAAAACATATTCTGACATTTTAGGATATTAGAATATTTTTGACTTTTTTTAATATTTTTTAATATTAGAATATATTCTGATTTTTTCGATTCTGATGGTGAACAATAGTCACTTTAATCATGCTTGGCTACTATTTACACTTCATTTCTTGCAGGGACGCACGACGCATACATATGCGGCTCGTTTTGTCCGTACTCACACACTTTTCCTTTGTTTGCGTTTTTGGGTCTAACTCCCTTTTTGCAGGTTTCTCATGTTCGTATACCCACGTATACGTCCTTGTACTTGCCTCTTGGGTCCAACTCCTTTCCGTATTACGCGTTTGTATACCCATGTATACATCCGTTTGTCTGTTTTTGGGTCTAACTCCTTCTTGCGGTGTTTTGCATTTGTACACCCACGGTGCATTTCTATACTTGTTTTTGGGTCTAACTCCTTCTTGTAGTGTTTTATGTTTGTACACCCACGTACATCCTTTTGTTGCTTTTGGGTCTAACTCCTTCTTGCGACGTTGTTGCTTGAGGCGCATAACGCGATTCTCTTCGCTTTGACGCCGAGCTATTCTCACCGGTTTACTCTTATTGCATGGCTGCAGACTTGAAGTTTTCCGAGTATTTCTATAGCTTGCGTTGTCTGATTTAATATTCGTGGTATTTATTTCTACACCATTTACCGCATTCTCTTACTTTCCTAGATATCATGAGAAGTAGGGCTTTGCTTTCTTTTGCCATGAAGTAGGAATAGAGATGCATGAAGGGGCTCGTAGCTGGAGCATGTTCGGAACCCTCGGTTTATTTAAAGACCCGTTTAGGGCAATTTACTTGTGATCCGTGCATATTTGCTTGTTTGTTTCTTGCGTGTTCCCTTGGTTAGGTTTGGTTCTTTAGCCTAGACTTTAGGATTCACATCCTTTGCATGTTAACATATATAGAGATTCCTCGTCTTAAACCATAGGGCTAACCTTTGCTTTGCTAGTTTCTTTTACATGTTGCATTGTGAATAAAACTAAAACTTGTTTTCATTTTCCCTTTGAAAACAAAACACTTAATAATGGTTTAAACTCCTTTTTCAAGGTAAAACAACCAACCAACACCAACTCTTTTTCGCCTTTTTCTTTCTTTTGTGTTTAAAACCTTTTCACAAGTAAAACACAAAACACACCAAAACAAGTGAGCCGAACTACGGCCTCGACTTTCCCATTGCACGCGGGAATACGTAGGCATCTTGTCACGGGGCTCGACCGAGCAAACTTTGTAAATACTTCCTTCTTTTCCCCGTGGTTTCTTAAGTTCTCTTTTCTTTTGCATGCATGGTTAGCGATTAAGCATAGATATAAGCACACCCATTAGACGTAAAGTGGATACCGTAGAGTACTACGGGCGTGGGTGCTAATACCTTCCTTTGTAATAGATTCCTTACCCTATCTCTTGTCGCAAGACCGTGCCTTATCCCTTTTAGGTTTTCGCGATGCGTTCACCTTTCTCCTTTTGCGAGATAAAAAACGTTCGATGGCGACTTCATTGATATAGTTATCGGATGATGTTCAGCCAGTTGTTTCAGTCGCATACTAAAAGGGATAACGACACAAGACAAGACCGACTATGCTCTGATACCACTATTGTAACACCCCATCTAAATACCCCGAATATATTAATTAATTTAATATCTAATTCAGCTTTAATCAGAGTTAACACGGTATAATGAGGGATGTCACAATTAATTAATAAAATAAACCTTCATTCAAACAGTAGCCATGCTACACTGAGGATCAACATTTTCAAATAATTTAGTCAAGTTAAGACCATGTCTTACACAGCGGAAAATATCATAACCAAAAACGGAATAATTCAATCATTATTATTCCCAACAAAGTTTTAAATAAATAATAAACCAATGTCTAATTCCTCATCTAACGTTCCCCAGTGTTACAATCTAATCAGAGCATGACACTGACACGCGGACTAAAACGATAAGCTCTAGAGCCATCCTCACCGACCTCACCGCTAAATTTAATCAAATGGTAAAGTAAGGGTGAGACTTTCATAATTAAAGCATATTATAAGTCTTTCAATCAATAATATATCACAAGCATATTATTTCACCCACTTAACATGAATTGATTCACATACACAACCACATTCATCATGCATAATCATAACAATCAAAGAAGAGTAACACCGAAGACATCCTATCATGTTACTACCTCATACAAATACAATGCGACTCAATGCATGCGGTATCGACACGTGACCAAGTCACCCAACACCGATCCATCATCAACCGGATACAAGAACCATCGATTCGTCCATAACCACCGGACACGAATCCAAATAACCACCCATCCTCACTGTATCGGTTATCGGCAATCCAAGTCAAATTTCGCACAATGGAAATTAACTTCACCAAAATGCAAATGCACGCACATCACTAGCATGCAACATCAATCGCCTATGTATACATTCATCTAACATAATCGAATCAACCAATCAACATGATATATCAATCAATCATGCATACATCTAACATCAAGATAAACATGTAAACCAATCAACATGATATATCAATCAATCATGCATACATCTAACATCAGCATAAACATGCTATTACATCTACACATTACCAAGATTCCATCACCAAAGGTCCTCTACTACACATACATCATTATGTGTCATTAATAATTATTTATTTCAAATTCGACCCTTTCCAAAATAATTTCAATTTTATAAAATATTTTCATTTCATAAGGTAGAGCATTAGATTTAGGAAATAACGTCCAAAACGGCGCTCAAAACGGACTTACGGTTTGAAAGTTATGAATTTTTGAAGTTTTAAAAATTTTAAAAATATTTCAGTGGAACCCGGTTCCTCCCTGGGAGTAACCGGTTCCCACATTCGAAAACAAATACCGAAAATGTATGTGGAACCCGGTTCCTCCAGGTAGGGAACCGGTTCCCAAAAAATAAAATTTCATTTCTCTGGAAAAATCAACGTGGAACCCGGTTCCTCCCACACAGGAACCGGTTCTTGAGTTCAAAAATGCCATTTTTACCAGTTTGAAAAGCTGGAACCCGGGTTCTCCCACTGGGGAACCGGTTCCCACGACCATCAGACCCAAAAATTCATTTTGACAGCAATAGTTCCCAAAACCATTTCCTCATTCATTCCAAAACGTACCCATGTATTCCAACACCATAAAATCACTCATTCATCATCAATAACATACAATATAACATGTTTTATTCATCATTAATGATCCTATATCATGCAAATCAATGAATTTATATATTTTGACACAGTCTGACACCAATAGGTTTACACCCATGGAAACCTAGAAATTCCCAAACTAAGATTCCTAACATACTATGATCCATAATATCAAAATCAAAACCTATAATATGAACTAATCAATCGAAATCACCCCTTACCTTGTGGGTTCTTTGAATTCTGATACTTCTAGGTCTTCTTCCTTTTTTCTCCTCTTCTCACTTTACGTATTTGTTTTCTCCAAAAATGATTCTATTTTTCCTTCTTTTCTTATTTTATTCCTTTTAATCATAAATAAAATAAATATTACTTCTCTTCCCCAATTAATTCCATCACTTTAATCTTAATAATCCAATATATTAATAAATTATGTTCTCAATTAATTTAATAATTTAAAAACCATAATTATTTAATTGTTGAATTATTTTGGGTGTCGTGTTTAATATCGGAGTTGAAAGTTTTGAGATTAGAATGAGTGACGTAAAAGGATGTACTCGCCCACTTGGATTTTCCGCAAGCTTGACGCCATTTACTAACTTGGTGGGCAACACGAGACCGGTGTTCTAGATGAAGACGAAAATGAGAGTGGCGGAGGATGAGATTTCAATTCAATAGTGAGATGTTTACTAAGATCTCCTCATCAACACACATCGCTCAATAAACCTTCACCTTAAGGCTTTATTTTGAAAGTCAAGAGAATTTCGAACCGAAAACGATCGAGCAAGACAATTCCAATCGGAAATGCAGAAGAAGAAGAAGGAATTATGCTTACATGGAGCTACTATCGCCACGAAATCCTCACGAGTCACGATTTGGTACAACACAATTTCTTTTCGCTTTCTTCTTGTTCGTTGTGTTGTTGAGCATGATTTGAACGTTAATTATTTTATTTCATGTGATTTCTATTACATATATACACGATTTCACGATTAAAAAATAGAAAATGAGTGCATTAAAGTCTAACTTATATTTGCCTATAATAAAATCTTAATACAATCAATATCAATATCAAATTTGGTCTATAATAAAAAACCTATTAATATTATAGATATCAATTTATATATATATCTAAAGAGATACAATTGATTTTTTTTGTCTTGATTTACTTGAAATACGTTAATTGTATAATATATTTTTAATAATATAATTAAATTGAATTATTATTAATAAAAAATAATTTAAATTTATAATTAAAAATTATTAAAGAAAATTTATGACATGAATTTAAAGAAAGAATGTAATAATTAATTTTTAAATTATAATAGTGAAATGTAATATATCTCATAAGAGTATTTTAATTATAAAGAGATACAATTGATTTTTTACCTTGATTTACTTGATATACATTTATTATATAATATATTTCTAACAATATAATTAAATTGAATTATTATTAATAAAAATAGCATAAATTTATAATTAAAATTATTAAAGTAAATTTCGATATGAAATTAAACAATAAATTTAATAATAAATTTTTAATTAAAAAGTGAAATATAAATTGTATTTTAATCCTAATAAATTTGGGATATTTGGTAATTCATAAGTTAACTTATTTAATCCCAATAAGGTGAATTCGTAAGTTAACTTACGAATTGACCTTATTTTTAAATAAGGTGAATTGTAAGTTAACTTGATTCACCTTATTTTTTAAAATCGTGATTATTTCGTAAGTTAACTTACGAATTTCAAATTTAAAATTGTAAGTTAACTTACAAAATTGGGGTATTATTGATATTTCACCGTGAGTGAAGAAGAACCCCTAAATGGAGAAAGAAATTCCCTAAGATTTGTGCCTACTTTTATGGCTGTGTCGGTTATTATTTCTCACTAGATTTATAATCCAACCAGAAGTACATTCTTGGGTAAAGTTTTTTATCTTATGGTATTTAATCAATTTGATTCATTAAGAACATGCTTTTTTTTCCAATGTACTTAATATCAATAATCTAATGCGACTTCATCCTTGTGTGAATGATTGGGCTACAAGTCATATGAGTTGAAGAAATGTGAATGCTTGCTGCTAGATCTTGATCTCAATCGTTAACTTGACCTTTATGAATGTTTTGTTTGTTTATTTCAGTGTGTGAAACTTTAGACATATGTTACGTTGTTTGATTGGATATGTGTTATCAAACTTGTGTTACTTTAATGAATCGTATTGTGTTTTCGTTGAATGAGACTTTCTACTTTTTTATTAATTATTTATAAGTTTGTATTACTTTTTCATTAATCGTCGATCCCGATTAACACAGATCGTGCATTGCATCACATAAAGAGTCAATACAAACCTCATATAAACCAATGTTGACAACATCGCCAAGTGATCAAGTAACTACATCAAATCAAGATAAGTCCGTACTTTTATTTAAACAATCTTCCAAAGACTCACTTATTTAGGAGTTGAACTTGATAATTTGTTTTACACATTGATTAATGAGTTTTCCTGTGAACATAATGATGTACTATTTGTTTCAATTAATGGACTACTTTTTGTAACACTTCTGAAATATAATTGGTTTCATTGTTGCATTTTACATATGATTATTTATATGATTTTCTATTGACTTAGCTTTCCTTGATAATGTTAAAACTAAATGATTATGGAAAAGGCACTAATACAGGGCATAGCTCTACTACAAAATCACGGCCACCTATTGTTAGCCGACAATTTCGACAAAGAGGTATTTGATGTCAAAGACGTACTTATTTCAAATAGAGTCTAAAAGTTAAGACAAATTGGCATCAGCAAAGAGTGTTGAATTGAAGAATGATTGGTTAGAAAAATTAGAGTTGTTACTCTAAAACCCTTCGATTTCGAGCAAGGTGGTGGTTTCGATTTTTGCATCTCCATGTTTTAATTATAAGAGCTTTAGTTCAAGAGCTGAAGCGGTCCAAGGGAGAATTACTTATGATTTGAATCGAAAGGTACAAAAATCCACTTCACTAGCATGAGATTCAAATTCAAATAAAAGGCGCCATTTGTAGAGGACGTGGAGGCCAGAAATGAAAGAGACATGCATGCTTGAACGTATGTAATTTTAGAGCAAGGCCGTTAGGTTTAAATGCTATAAATAGGTGTTCTAATGTTAGAATTTGTGTGTTCACTTGTGTACTAAAAAATCTCACATACTCAAATTACCGTGATCTAGGGAAAAGAGTTGCAGATAACATGTACGTATTGAGCATCATCATGCTTTTTCATAATTTAAATTCAAGTTATTTTACATTTACTTCCTTTTAAAGTTTCTTTGTTTCAATCTTTCTGCTTCCTTTACATTTCGCTCAAACACTATGTTTTCCAAACCTTACTTTATTGTTCTTTTCGCTCAATCAAACACTTTAAATTTTCGAGGTCTCTATTTTTATTATCAAAAGCCTTTATACATTATTTGTTTCAGACACCAGTCTTGCATTTAATTGTCAATTCTCTAGTTTAAATCGAATCCAATTATTAGCTCAAATCTTTCAACAAGGTATATTCTTAGACAAATTTAGAGAAAAGTTTAAGAGTTCTACGCTTTATATTAAGAGATACAAATCAGTAAAGCAATGAATATGAACATGAAATTGAATTACGACATGTCCTAGGATCAATCGAGTCGATCCCGCAAGTAACCAAGAATTGAAGACTAGCGGTTGTTTACTAGAAATCACCAGAACACCTATGTGAGTTGAATATTAGCATAATCACTATTCGTTAAAGAATTAGACATTTTATGGTGGAAGCACATTTGTTTATATTTGGACCATGAAACATAGGAAGTGGTATTAAGAACAATAAAACATTCTTCAATATTGTCATTAATGTGATCCGATATTTATGTGATCTCTCATCTTCGTAACAATTGTAAACCATATTGATGTTCGTTATTAATGTCGTTTGAGAGTTATCCATTATGTTTAGTCATTTCAATCAATCGCAATATGTTGTGATAATTGGTTGTCTCTTGAATTCATAACTCCCACATATGCTCCACTACTTTTAATGCATATTGTTTTATATTCAAACTTTATTGTTACATTCTATGCTATTTTGCCTTATTTATTTACGCTTCTCCCAATCAAACTTATGTGTGCATTAGTTACTCTAATCCCTAATATTTGTTTGAGATATGCTACCAAATTTTTAGATAAGTTTCAATATTCTATTGCTAGACATAGGAGGGACTTATTTTGAAGGGAAAAGAGATGGACGTCTCGTCAATACACAACAAAGTACTTCCTCTAAAGCCACTTAGTATTCTATTACTAGACACGAAAGAGACTTATTTTGAAGGGGAAAGAGATGGACGCCGAGTGTCAAAACAAAACAAAATACTTCCTCTAAAGTCACTTAGTTTTTATCGCTAAACATAAGAGGAGAATTATTTTGAAGGGGAAAAGGGATGCACATGTGGCTGTCAAGACACATCAATGTACTTCTTGTAAAGCCACTCATTCTGCAACAATAATACAACCTTCTTCAACCAATATTGCATGTGAAAACTTGGAAACTATATCTAAACCAACTATTGGTATAAAGAGAAGTAGGCTAATATTGGAAAATAGGGAAATGTCACGTCTCTTCCAACTTCCCGATGAAAACAACTATCCATTAATTCGTAGTACGAATACAATGGTAAAGACTTCCACTCACCATGCTAAGACCAAACGAGTGTGGATGCCGATCTATTTCGTTGTTGCACCTTCTAGTCGACACATACCTCTTATTTACCAAATCCAATAAACTATTCCCACGATGCGACATCTAATTCTAATGATGATTCAAGTTCTCACGATACTTTAGACTCGATGTCGATACGTATCAGAACTCTTATCGATTCATCTTCAAGGTAAACTTATTAAGAATAAACATGTCGAGACAAATGAAATCTTTACATGTTACATTACTTTAAAGTTTATATCATCTATTTGAGATACTCGACCGTATACATACATTTGTTTATCAACTATATGTCATAAAACTTGTATTCTCTTTGCACCTTTTCAAGATATTCGATATAGGAGACCAAACATGGAATGTCTTATATATGGCGAACGCTAAAAATAGAAAAAGAGAAATGTTCCAAAGATTTCATCGTTGTCGAGGTGGTAAAATTGTTTTACCTTTACTCGAGGAACCACTAAAATCGCATGCATCTTTTGTATAACAAAACATGTCCCGATAGCAAAACTACCGAATAACATCGTAACATACAATGCTATGTTTTCTTTCACTTCTCCTAGAAGAAAATTTGATACAAAATACTCCAAGACAGAGGACCTCCAACTTTGAGACTACATGGTCAAACTTTTCATCTGATAAGCACCGCTACGGAACTGGACATCCTCCACAATATGCACAACTATATTGAAAGTGATTAATAGAATGGAGTGTTTCGTGTTTTCTTATTACTAACGTACTCTAGTATTTAGTGAAAGAGAAGTGTTGTAATTTCTTCCACTTAGTGAAAATCTTTTTTACCGGTACCCGTGGTTTTTCCTTTATTTGTTGAGGGTTTCCACGTAAATATTGTGTGTCAATTTCTACTTAATCTCTTATTTTAAGTTGTGTAATATTTATCTTCTACTCTGTACCCAATAATATCAACTTTAAAACCGGTTTAAAAGTTCATAATTGGTTATGGATATAATCAATTTTATAACCAATTTGATAAAAACATTCAAACGATTATATATTGATTATGTGAATAATCCAACTGAGGGGTCAAATATAATACAAAAATATCACCCAAATTACACATGTACAACTTCCGAGAAGAAGTGCTCCACTGCAACCGTATTCTAGATTCCATACTTCGCAGGCATTGTATCACAATCATAAAAAATTGAAAATTAAACTGATGAGTCTATCTTTTCATCCAAGTCTAAAGGTGTCTGTGCATTTTTACCTGCATGAGATACAAAGTATATTGTTATAAATAATTGAGTCACTTTTCAGTCAGAAACCAGTGAAATAACTAACCAAGAAAATTTGTAAGCAAATCATATTAAAACTTCCGGTTTTTATTGCAACATTATGCATGCTTTTTGTACAAAAAGTGTAAATAAAAGATTAAATAACTAAACTATAAGCAACATTTGCTTGTTTCGAAAATCAAATACGCAAACAAACATAATATTTAAAAACTATAACATTTTCCATAGTTTTCCATTATGCTTTATCAAGATTCAAAAGTCTTTAAATCATCCATTTGCTTTAATTATTTTTCACGCCAGGATTTATTTATCACACACAATGCAAGATCAGAAAGTTAGCATCTAATAATGCAAATCGAAGATGCAAAGACGTTTAACATTTCATGCATAGAGGCATACCTCCTAGACCGAGTAACTCTTTTCTTGGTGATAGAGATATCACCTTTTTCCTCTTTCACGCTGTTTTTTTTAATTCTGGACCGTTGAGCTCCTGTAATTTGCAAGCATCGTTAATAACAATAATGCAATCAGCCAGATTCACAAAAGCTGTGTTTTAACTAACCTCTTGTCTTAACCATGGGTGATTGAACTTCAACATCCACTTGATTTGGGTCAATCAATTCAGTCAAGGCACTAGAAGATACTTCTGGCACAGGTATAGTTATTGAGGCACTAGAAGATGCTTCTGGCACAGGTTTAGTTATTGATTTACCATTTATAGACAAAGTATTTGTCTCTTCATTACTTGGATCAATTACTTCACCAACTGCTTCATCTGCAGAAAACACAAGATTATCAGCAAACGTTGTTAACATAAAATTCACTAGAAGCTCATTGAAAACGAGAAACTATATGATAAACTAAAGTTCTTCAACATCATATAAGTTCAATGCCAGTGATAGCAATTCTTGTTTATCCAGTGATAGCATTGAACTTATATTACCTATTAATTAGGAAGAGAGTAGAGTGTATAAAACCTGAACATTTTAAAGTTTGCAAAGCTAACCTGAAGTATTAGATTTTGAGTAATCTTCAGAAATTTTATCCATGTTAAAGTTTTACCTGCTGTCAATCTTCTGTTGATGGATTTGGGCATTTCGAGCAGTAACTTCCTGTTCCTTCTTTTCCGCGTGGAACTTAGTCAGCTTCTCCTCAAACTCCTCAATGTAAGTTTTAAGTTCCAGTTTTGCAAATTTCTTTGCCTGATTTCAATTAAAATTTGAGTAAAACAAGCAGAGAAAAGCCCTCAGCCTTCTCATATAAAGTATGCACAAGCCATAAAAAACATCATTACCTTGTTCAATATGTTTCTAAAATTATCCATAACAGAATCCTCTGACAAGGCATGTTCATAGATCTTAAATAAATCTATGAGTTTTTCATTCCTTTTCAGTAAATGATAGCTGAGAGAGACAATAAGATATATGCTCCCACTGTCTGACATCTGCAGAGAGGTAAAGACACATTTGTTAGGATGTATCATCTAGAATGAACATTAGCTCAGACAATTTTAGGCATTAACTAGTGGAACTGTTTATACTTAAAAATAAGGAAAAAGTGATACCATGACACCAGTGTTCTATTGCATAACTTTTCCACCAGCTTCCATTTGTCGGTCCTGGAGTAATTAAAAACTAAATGAGGGCAGCAATCAGAATAAACAGAGGATGCAATGTAAACATTGTGAGATAACATATACCTTCTTGATGGAAGCAATTAAAAATTGCATGATGTTGCAAAAAGATTCATTGCTCAGGTTCTGCTTGGATAATTTGCTAAGTATGTCAGGAAGCAAATTATATATTGATTGTTTCCTGTTGCAATGCCAAGAGACTATATTAAATACCTTTCTACCTTGAAAATGCATATCGAGAATAATAGGAGACAATTTTATGCAAAAGAGAAAATTATAAGGAAAACCTTTCTTGGAAAGTTCAAGAAAACAACTTTATGAGATTTGAAATTCTCTCATCTTCGCTTCTAATCTAACCGCCATTTCATTAATGTACCCTTTCACCTGATAGAAACATGATTGCATCAGTGTCTGAAGCACAGCAAAATTGAGAGGGACACAAACAATATTAACAACTTAAGTGACCTATACCTTCATCATGTCATTTAGTATGAGATGCGAAAGCACCAGAACCGCATTCTTCCTTACAGATACACAAGGATCTTGTAGGCGGGCATACATTTTTTTCTGTCCATGGTTCTAAAAGATTGGGAAACCTTACTGCTAAGTCTCCTAGTGCAATAGTGCAATTAGAACGGACAATTTCTGACTTTGCATTTTCCACAACTGTGAAGAGAAGCTGAAGATTTGCATCACTGAAAAAATCTTACTTAGAACGTTTTCATTTCATTATATGACATAGATAAAGTAGGGACAGAAATTCAGGATAACAGGTAGAAAATGGCAAGAATAACTCACCAAAATTCTGCATCTACGGCCATCAAACGACACAAAGCAAGCATTGCAGGAGCCTGTAATTCTGGATACTGAAGAAAGAAGTTATATATGTTAGAGCCCATAACCCATATGCCCCTGGATAATAACCAGGCTCTGATACCATCTTCAGTTTGTGATTGTGTTAAAGATGAGAGAAAAATTTGATTGATAATTATTATATACTTGATACAAAAAGACTCAATATTAATCCCTGTTTATAGAGATATGTAGACTCAATCACAAATCAAGAACAAATCATGATAATAATAATTAATATCAAACATGATACTAAGATATACTCTGAGATACTCTAAATTAATATAAAAGATATTATATAATATTCCAACATTATAAAACAACAAACTAATAAATTAAAGCTGTGAAATCACATAAAGATAAAAATTTAAAAAGTTTCTTTTTTAACACTTTAAAATTGTATGTGACATTAATTATATGTAAAAAATATATTCAATTTTCACATTTCAAAAGTAGCTGGTGTTTTCCATATACATGATGAAAAATACACCAAATCACAAACAGATCACTACAAAATGCAAGATATTCATTTTTGTGAAGTAGGATATCAAAGCAATCACCTTTTGCAGTAGTCCAAAATTTCTACAAAGCTTTGACAAAAAAGGTTGCACAAATACCAACCAAATTCTTTTCATTTGAACCACCAGAAACAATTTCCTTTTCTGCTTTTTCAAACATTGCATCAAGTGCAGCATCCTCGGAGGCCGCAAATCCTAACTCGGCATTTATATCATTATCCTGCAACACATTAATTAACCAAATTATTGACAGTAAAAGATCAAAATATGTCAATAAACTGTTAGTTGAAGCTATTTCAAGTATGACAGAACAGCAGTTAAAAACACTGATTGTACCTTTATGTAGCACCAGCTGACGCTGTGCCATTACTCTCGGCACTCTGATTCTCAATGTTTTTTTCTCTTTGCAAGTTTCTGCTTCTGAATTTTACGGCCACATGATTCGATATAGACCAAATGATTCATGGCAATATGACTTATGACAAATAAACATCTACACAGCTTTGCCTCATGAACTGTGATTGGAATGCTGCTATCAGTGTCAATGTCACTACCACCACAATCCTTAAAAATAGAACTGAGAGATTTATTTATCATGTCAGCTGCTATGGTTTCTGGAGTAGGGTGAACAGCATATATGGCAGTTATTGCTTTGTCAGCAGCAGTATACCAAATATTTGCTGGAAGCGAATACCCAGTAATTAAACTTTCGAGAATGCCAAATATTCGAACACTACTATTTGCCAACAACTTTGTTTTGTCGCCTTCAGAAAGCCTCTCAATAGCAAGACAAGCTGTCCTTGCCAGCAAAGGATCAACTTTAGACCAACGACCAAACCCAATATCAATGATGTCTTGTAAATGTGAGCCAAGTACACCAGTTGATGTCTTTTCGACCATGCAAAGGACAGATAAAGCACCACGGCTTTGCTCTGCAGTGGTTCCACCAACATTGAAGCAAAAGAAATCCCATAATGCTGATATCTGCAATAGTGGAAGCATTTTGAAAAATCAAATCAATGATGGGAACCGAATTCAATATGATGACAGCAAGAATGTATTTTGAGGGAGGAAGTGAAAGGAAGCCGCTGTAATATTTCAAACAAGAGTTTGTAGCTTATTGCCAGCATTAACAATCTGAATCCTACTTCCCAATTTAAAACATGTTTGTGTTTATTTATGCTTATCTAAGAGCAGTGTTTATCATCCAATGATATCTAAGTATGCAAGTATCGGCCAATTCTCATCAGTATCAGAAATCATATTTAAACTTGTAAACAGGGATATAAAACAAAAGAAAACATACAGCCTTGTTTACATTAAATATTTAAATCTTATCTTATAAAATAATTTATTTAACTCAGAAAAGAGCAATTGAACTCTTTTACAACATGAATTAACATTTGATATAACTAGGATGTAGTGTTGCTAGTCATGTTTGTATAAAATACAGGCCTACAAAAATCAAAGTTCTAGTTCTTCCTAGGGATATGAAATATCACCATTGAGGCAAATCTAGAGGCATTCAACTTCAAATAATTTATTTATATAACATACAGCATAACGATGTGTGAAAACATACTGTGCTGGAATATATATCTCCCTTAGAGACCAGGGTGCCAACTATAAACTCAAGAGCTGCCAGATCTCCTATAGTGGAACCAGTTGCAAGGCTCAAGAGATTCTGGGCAGTTTCCATTGGGCTTTTCCTTATGTATATTGTACTGAAAGCATTCTCCACTGCTTCAAAGATGGATTTATCCTGAGAAAACCTACAACCGAGAGCAAATACCAGAAAGTAAATTAATTTCAGAAAAATCAACAGTCAACAATTGACATACAGAGTACACAACACAATTAAGAAACAAACAACAACGGCAAAGGACAGAATCAGTTGCATTGATCAAACAGAACCATTCCACACTTTGTCATGAATAAACATTGAAGCAACAGTTAAATAAACTTTGAATAACCTTGTTAGACAATAGAGAGAACTTATGGCTTACCAGGGGCAACATCTTTCGGAGACATTCTTCTGAGCCATCAATTTGAAATTGCTTACACCTCATCAACAAGAGAATTGTATTTTCAACATCAGTAGCAGAAGATGACGCCATCAACTGGACAAGCGTTGGCATTGTGGCCTCTATACATTTAGAGAATCTCAATCCAGCCTCAAGCGATGCAACCAAGGCCCTAGTCTGCTCCAAGTTCCCAACATCAGGCACACTACTATCACTACCATTCTGCATAGGGACTGCATTTTCTTCCTGTGACATAAATGTGTCAGTCACACTCTCCTGTCGTTCCTTCTCAACAGCTTCAAAATTCAAATCATCTACATCACCATCCACATGAGAGTTTTCATTATCAGAACCTTCGGAAGGCTCAAGCTCTTTCAACTTCTTCTTATACTGATCCAATGTTGCCTCAAATGAAGCTACTCGGAGCTGTGGGCCAAAAGGATTATGCTGCAGCATCATGATTAACAGATTCAAAGCAGATTTTCTGACTATTGCACTCTTGTCCTCCAATCTCCCAGCAGCAACATCTGCAACCTCAATCCATAAACCAATTGAAACTGAGTGTTCCTCAATAACTCCCCCACACCTGAAGCACACGACTCCTGGTGTGAGCTGAAACATCCCTACATCTCTCAAGCAAAATTTCCAACATAGCTTGCTTAGTACGCAGCCGAATATTCTTCGTACTCGCTTCACCATCAATATCCTTAAACGCTTTTGATACTAGCTTCCCCAACACGGAAACAAGAGCGTTTCTTATCTTATAAGACTCACCACCAAAGTGAGGAACAAGAATGCCAATGTTAGTTGATATCAATTTGGGAATACGGTCGGCTAACTCCACAAGAAAACGCCCCACATTTTCAGCACCAACAGTGTCTTTGACATAATCTTTTGGATTAGTCCTTCCAATTTCTCTAACAATGGAAGTTGCAAGGCTTCCGTCTAAATACTTCTTTAGGGCACCAGAGACCGCATCCGCCATGTGGACGACAACAAAATCATATTTGTGAATAAGGTGCATGATGGATACACTAGACTGTGTGGTGTAATGGTACTTAGTGGAGCAGGCTCCGATTATGCGACAGAGGGCATCTTTTGAGTTGGAATCTTTAAAATCGCCACATTTTCAAACATGGAGAATGCATTTCTACAAACAAAAAAAATGGATGGAAAATCAGAAAGTCCTAAGTACTGGTACCGAACTAAAGAAAGGTGAAACGATATGATATGATTACTCACTTTGTGATGAAAGACAAGTAACCTTCGTCAGGGTCAGATGAACCAAATAGTAATTCAAGGTTTATCTCCAATGAGCTGGCAATGAGAGCGAGAATCCGAGCTCTGAGTGGCTCCCAATTCCACGAATGCACAGGTTGTTTCTTCCTGGCACTAGCTGCCACCACCTGAAATCGTAATACAACATGCTTCAAACTATGAAATCTGATACCGATTCCTAAAATTCTCAAATGTTGATATTTGAATTTACAGAAAGTAAACCTAGGGGGCATTGTGGGAATCTTGGGTTTTAGAGTAACAACTCTAATTTTTCTAACCAATCATTCTTCAATTCAACACTCTTTGCTGATGCCAATTTGTCTTAACTTTTAGACTCTATTTGAAATAAGTATGTCTTTGACATCAAATACCTCTTTGTCGAAATTGCCGGCTAACAAAAGGTGGCCGTGATTTTGTAGTAGAGCTATGCCCTGTATTAGTGCCTTTTCCATAATCATTTAGTTTTAACATTATCAAGGAAAGCTAAGTCAATAGAAAATCATATAAATAATCATATGTAAAATGCAGCAATGAAACCAATTATATTTCGTAGAAGTGTTACAAAAAGTAGTCCATTAATTGAAACAAATAGTACATCATTATGTTCACAGGAAAACTCATTAATCAATGTGTAAAAACAAATTATCAAGTTCAACTCCTAAATAAGTGAGTCTTTGGAAGATTGTTTAAATAAAAGTCTGACTTATGCTGATTTCAGTGTAGTTACTTCGATCACTTGGCGAAGTTGTCAACATTGGTTTATATGAGGTTTGTATTGACTCTTTATGTGATGCAATGCCTGATCCTGAGTTAATCGTGATCAGATGATTAATGAAAAAAGTAATACAAACTTATAAATAATTAATGAAAAAAGTAGAAAGTCTCATTCAACGAAAACACAAGTGTGATTCATTAAAGTAACACAAGTCTGATAACACATATCCAATCAAACAACGTAACATATGTCTAAAGTTTCACACACTGAAATAAACAAACAAAACATTCATAAAGGTCAAGTTAACGACGACTGAGATTAAGATCTAGCAGCAAGCATTCACACATTTCTTCAACTCATATGACTTGTAGCCCAATCATTCACACAAGGATGAAGTCTGCATAGATTATTGATATTAAGTACATTGGAAAAAAGCATAAACCCTAAACCCTAAATTAGTAAGTTAACTTATAAATTAACTTTATAAGACTATTTTTGATTTTTCGAAATATTGGAGAAACCTATCAGTGGGTGAAAATTCCTAGATGTGATGCACTCATACTCCAACAAACTTAGATGAGACACAAATACAATGCTAATTAATTTTGCAAAACAAACAAACAAACAACAATTAGTTCACAGTAAAACTTCATATCACCAACTAATAAAACAGTTCAACTTTTTGATTCCCAGCCCAACAAACCTCCAGATTATAATATAAAAAATAATAAACAAATCAGTCCATTTATTTTATTTCATGAGAAAGAGAAACTAAATCACACATCGACACCAAGAACACCTAACTTTCTAACTTGTTTATCCCAAATTTATTTAGTAAAAATTTCAAAACATGCACAACAACACAAACCAACAAGATAAATTGACAATTGTACCAAACGTGATTGATTTCGCGATAGTAGTCAAGTAAGCATGAATTTCTTCATTTCCCATTGAATATTGCTCGATTGTTCGAAATTTCAGGAAAGTTGTTTATTGAGCGATGTGTTGACGAGAGATCAAGAACATCCACTATTGAATTGAAATCTCGCCGCGCCACTCATTTTCGTCTTCATCAACCGCCGTTCACCAAGTAAATGCAGCTGCGAAAATCCATGATTAACGAACCTCGTCACTCATTCTAATCAAAACTTTCAACTCCTCGCCTCCTTCAATTCCTTCTTTCTATATTTGTTTATTTATTTTGATAATTTAAAATGATGTTTTTATATTTGATAACTCCTCATATAGGTGAATGAAGTCGGTGGCCCGTCACCATGCACCAAACTATGATGATGCTCACAACAAATCTCGATCACTCATGACTCAATTGCTTGGATTCTATTCTTGATGGGTTTATCCTTTTCGCCATTCATCGATATTTTGATAGTTATTTTGAGTTTGGAGGTTACTTTTTAGTTATATATCGCGCTGCTTCATCGTTTTTTCATGTAACATGGTTTTATTGTTTGTGGTTTCGGGCAGTGCGATGATTGATCCATTCACATTGGATGGAAATTCATTGGTGAAACCCCGAAGCCTGCGCGAGACGCAATAAATTTTTTTATTTGTGTTTTTAGAACGATGATGGTTTGGCACAATTAAACCAATATTTGCAGGCGGCTCCCCATTACCCTCCCTTTAAATCGGTCAAGAGGTTATTTTTTCGGCGATACATATTAGTAAAATTGTAGTATTAGATATGAGAATAGGTTTTAGTTCAATGAATGCCATGAGTGCTTGAGTGATTTAGTTGGTAAAATCACGTTGTTAAACTTGTTTATTTCGCATGTTTTTAAAATAAAGTAGCCAATAAAATAATTATATACGGTCAAAATCTTAACCGACCTCAACACGCCATCGCAATAATATTGATACATGCACATCGTTGCTTATAATCAATCATGGTACACATCGCAGAATGACTTCCATCCGGAGCAAGTGATTGATTGATTGATCGCCCACAGCATCACGCCCATTATGAGATGGACTGTTGGCATGTACAATTTTTAGAATTTATTTATTGTGCATCAGAAAAGAGCTCCTTTACCACTCATTCAACCGCAGAGTATTTTAGTATAGGTTTAGTTAGGGATTAGTGGAAAATAATGAAAGGTTAATGAAAGATAACAGTGGTAAACAAAATATTGTTTATTCGATCAACGATGTAGCCATTTCAAGATCGCTAATTGAACTCTTATTTTACATTTCAACTCCAACAACAACAGGATCATGTTCTTAATGTTACTGTATATTGTATGTATATTGTTTTCACAGCTGTCTTGCATAAGGGCGTGCCTAGATATACATACAATATACAGTAACACTTAAGAACATTGGTCTTTGACATTTGAATGTTAACTTGTAGGTTGAGGAAGAGTATTAAAATGTAAGATTTCTATTATGTTAAGAGTTCAATTATTGTAGCGGTCTTATCGAGTAGACGGTACTTTTGCTACATCGATACATGACCAGATCAAAACTATAAATGAAAACAATATTTTTAAGTTTGTTTTACCCTTATTTATCTCTTATCAATTTAACCTTGCATTCCCCACTGTATCTTTATTCAACTTTCATCCTTATCCACCTAAACTTTATAACTCCAACAACTATATTAAAATACTCTACACAGCAGCTATACTCATAAGTAAATGGAGAATAAGGAAAATAACGATAACTGACAAACCTTGATATTAGCACAGAGCTCTTTCATGTCAACATCTGGTGTCTACACAATAAATAAATTCTAAATTAATGAAATTGTACATTACCCAAAAGCCAAAGCATGAGTCCATCTCAATTAATAGACGTGAGGGGGCTAATACAGCAGTCTATGTAAGATAAATCAATCAAATGCTTACTTTTGCCTCAACGGTAAATGGAACTTGAGAAGTCAATTTCTCCTTATATTTTCTGAAAGTGTTTGTTATACCATAATGAAAACAACTATAATAAACTAAACAGAACCAGTAGTGCATAAGTATCAAATATCAATATATTCTTGATAAAACGTGTTGAACAAAAAAAAGTCAGTGGATTAAGCCTTATACAGATATTTTGACAGTATGAATATAATTATTTTATTGGCTACTTTTTTATTTTTAAAAAGCATGCAAAAATAAACAAAGCTTAAACAACGTGATTTTACCAACTATGACTAAAATCACAATTCAAGAGCATTTAAAAAACTCATGGCATTCATTGAACTAAAAAGCCTATTCTGCTGTCATATACATACAAAACTATAATTTATCTATACAATTTTTGTTAATATGTATCCTTAATAACATAAAAATAGCCTCTACTACTCTTCAACCATTATTTAAATAAGAAAGGGTATTAAGTGTTTTTATGGAAGACCGCACGCACCGCTTACTAACAAATATTGGTTTAATTAGTTATTTTATGCCAAAATTACATCAAACACATGTGCACAGTACACTTAACCTCCTAAAAGAAGCACAAATAAATAAATAAAATTATTTGTTGGGGGATAGAGAGACCTGCCTCCTCGCTTGTTATAGGCTTCTTCAGAAATTTCAAATTTGTCCACCAATGAAGTGTCTTCCAGCCATCCACCAGATGTGACAGATGCTGGATCAAGATCAACGACATGCAAACGAAACCCGCAAATCACGAATAAAATGGAAAACCACAAACTAAATTCATGAACAATAAAACCATGTTGAGTACATAGAAAAAAACAGTAGAAGCAAAGCAAGGTAGATGTATAAACTAAAAAGTAACAAACAGTTGCTGCTTCCAAACTCAAAATAACTATCAAAATATGCGACACATTTGAGATGAACAATACATTGAAGAAAAGGACAAACCCATCAAAGGGAGAATAGAATCCAAGCAATTTGGAGTCATGAGTGAGATTGGCGATTTTGTTGCGAGCATCATCATATAGTTCGAGGTGCGTTGAAGTGACGGAAGTACCACTTTTTTTCCACAGCTTCTCCTTCATTGCCTCCACCTTAAGCTATATGAGGAAGTTATCAAATAAAAAAAACATCATTTTTAAATTATCAAAAATAAATAAACAAATATAGGAAAAGTGAAGAAGGGAATGCTTGAAGGGAGAAGCGAATATGGGAGTTGAAAGTTTTGAGATTAGAATGAGTGATGCGAAACCATGCACTGCTCACTGGATTTTCTGCAAGCTTGACGCCATTTACTAACTTGGTGGGCAACACGAGACTGACAGGTTCTGGATGAAGACGAAAATGAGAGTGGCGTCGGGGATGAGATTTCAATTCAATAGTGAGATGTTTACTGAGATCTCCTCATCAACACACATCGCTCAATAAACCTTCACTTTATCGCTGAAAGTTGCAAGAGAACTTCGAACCGAAAACGCATCAGAGTAATGCAATTCCAATCGAAAAATGCAGCAGCAGAAGAAGAAGGAATTCATGCTTACTTGAAGCTACTATCGCCGCCGAAATCCTCACGATTTGGTACAATTGTCAATTTCTTTCGTTTCTTCTTGTTGGTTTGTGTTCTTGAGCATGATTTGAAATTTTTCCCTAAATAAATTTGGGATAAATTGAAAGTTAGGTGTTCTTGGTGTCTGATTGTCTTGATCCGTGAGTTTAGTTTCTCTTTCTCATGAATGTTGAAATAAAATTAAATGGGCTGATTGTGTTTATTTGTATTTATTTTTTTTATAATCACGAGGTTTGTTGGGCTTGTTAATGGGAATCAAAAAGGTAAGTTGAACTATGTTTTTTTATTAGTCTGTGATATATGAAGTTTTTTTTGTGTTAACTAATTGTTGTTTGTTTGTTTGTTTTCATTGCAAAATTCTAATTTGTAGTTTGAATATTTGTGTGACTATCTACTGATCTTAAGTTTGTTGGAGAATGAGTGCATCACATCTAGGAATTTTTCACCCATCTGATAGGTTTCTTCAATATTTTTGAAAAATCAAAAATACTCTTCGTAAGTTAACTTAAAAATTCACTTTATAAGTAAATTTATAAGTTAATTTACTAATTTACAAATTCATCTTATAGGTGAATTTGTAAGTTAACTTAAAAATTCACTCAATATCTCAAATTTATTAGGATTTAATTTTTAATATATATATATAATAAAATATTTTGTTTTATTTCATGTGATTTTATTACATATATACACAATTTCACGTATAAAAAATAGAAAAATGAGTGCATTAAAGTCTAACTTATATTTGCCTATAATAAAATATATTAATACAATCAATATTAATATCAAATTTGGTCTATAATAAAAACTTATTAATATTATTGATATCATATATATATATATATATATATATATATATATATATATATATATATATATATATATATATATATATATATATATATATATATATATATATAAAGAGATACAATTGATATTTTGCCTTGAATTACTTGAAATGCATTAATTGTATAATATAATTCTAATAATATAATTAAATTGAATTATTATTAATAAAAAATAATTTAAATTTATAATTAAAAATTATTAAAGCAAATTTATTACATGAATTTAAAGAATGAATGTAATAATTAATTTTTAAATTATAATAGTGAAATGTAATATATCTCATAAGAATCTTTTAATTATAAAGAGATACAATTGATTTTTTACCTTGATTTACTTGATATACATTAATTATATAATATATTTCTAACAATATAATTAAATTGAATTATTATTAATAAAAAATAGCATAAATTTATAATTGTCAATTATTAGTCCAAATCTTTCAACAAGGTATATTCTTAGCATTTAATTGTCAATTCTCTAGTTTAAATCGAATCCAATTATTAGCCTGTAAATCTTTCAGTCAGTGCATATTCTTAGACAAATTTAGAGAAAAGTTTAAGAGTTCTACGTTTTATATTAAGAGATACAAATTTGTAAAGCAATGAATATGAACATGAAATTGAATTACGACATGTCCTAGGATCAATCGAGTCGATCCCGCAAGTAACCAAGAATTGAAGACTAGCGGTTGTTTACTAGAAATCACCAAACACCTATGTGAGTTGAATATTAGCATAATCACTATTCGTTAAAGAATTAGACATTTTATGGTGGAAGCACATTTGTTTATATCCGGACCATGAAACATAGGAAGTGGTATTAAGAACAATAAAACATTCTTCAATATTGTCATTAATGTGATCCGTGATATTTATGTGATATCTCATCTTCAAGTAACAATTGTAAACCATATTGATGTTCGTTATTAATGTCGCTTTGCGAGTTATCCATTATGTTTAGTCATTTCAATCAATCGCAATATGTTGTGATAATTGATTGTCTCTTGAATTCATAACTCCCCACATATGCTCCACTACTTTTAATGCATATTGTTTTATATTCAAACTTTATTGTTACATTCTATGCTATTTTGCCTTATTTATTTACAGTTCTCCCAATCAAACTTATGTGTGCATTAGTTACTCTAATCCCTAATATTTGTTTGAGATATGCTACCAAATTTTTGTGATAACAGTGTCAGACAATATTCTATTGCTAGACATAGAAGGGGACTTATTTTGAAGGGGAAAAGAGATGGACGTCTGGCTGTCAATACACAACAAAGTACTTCCTCTAAAGCCACTTAGTATTCTATTACTAGACACGGAAAGAGACTTATTTTGAAGGGGAAAAGAGATGGACGTCGAGCTGACAAAACAAAACAAAATACTTCCTCTAAAGTTACTTAGTATTTTATCGCTAAACATAAGAGGAGAATTATTTTGAAGGGGAAAAGGGATGCACATGTGGCTGTCAAGACACATCAATGTACTTCTTGTAAAGCCACTCATTCTGCAACAATAATACAACCTTCTTCAACCAATATTGCATGTGAAAACTTGGAAACTATATCTAAACCAACTATTGGTATAAAGAAAAGTAGGCTAATATTGGAAAATAGGGAAATGTCACGTCTCTTCCAACTTCCCGATGAAAACAACTATCCATTAATTCGTTGTACGAATACAATGGTAAAGACTTCCACTCACCATGCTAAGACCAAACGTAGTGTGGATGCCGCATCTATTTCTGTTGTTGCACCTTCTAGTCGACACATACCCTCTTATTTACCAAATCCAATAAACTATTCCCACGATGCGACATCTAATTCTAATGATGATTCAAGTTCTCACGATACTTTGACCGCGTCGATACGTATCAGAACTCTTATCAGATTCGCATCTTCAAGGTAAACTTATTAAGAATAAACATGTCAGAGACAAATGAAATCTTTACATGTTACATTACTGTAAAGTTTATTTCATCTATTTGAGATACTCGACCAAATACATACATTTGTTTATCAACTATATGTCATAAAACAGCTTGTATTCTCTTTGCACTTTTTCAAGATATTCTGATATAGGAGACCAAACATGGGAATGTCTTATATATGGCTTCAGAACGCTACAAAAATAGAAAAGAGAAATGTTCCAAGATTTCATCGTGTCGAGGTGGTAAAATTGTTTTACCTTTACTCGAGGAACCACCAAAATGCTATGCATCTTTTGTATAACAAAACATGTCCCGATAGCAAAACTACCGAATAACATCGTAACATACAATGCTATGTTTTCACTTCTCCTAGAATAAAATTTGATACAAAATACTCCAAGACAGGAGGACCTCCAACTTTGAGACTACATGGTCAAACTTTTCATCGGATAAGCACCTCGCTACCTAATGGACATCCTCCACAATATGCACAACTATATTGAAAGTGATTAATAGAATGGAGTGTTTGTTTTTCTTATTACTAATCGACTCTAGTATTTAGTGAAAGAGAAGTGTTGTAATTTCTTCCACTTAGTGAAAATCTTTTTTACCGGTACCCGTGGTTTTTCCTTTATTTGTTGAGGGTTTCCACGTAAATATTGTGTGTCAATTTCTACTTAATCTCTTATTTTAAGTTGTGTAATATTTATCTTCTACTCTGGTACCCAATAATATCAACTTTAAAACCGGTTTAAAAGTTCATAATTGGTTATGGATATAATCAATTTTATAACCAATTTGATAAAAACATTCAAACGATTATATATTGATTATGTGAATAATCCAACTGAGGGGTCAAATATAATACAAAAATATCACCCAAATTACACATGTACAACTTCCGAGAAGAAGTGCTCCACTGCAACCGTATTCTAGATTCCATACTTCGCAGGCATTGTATCACAATCATAAAAAATTGAAAATTAAACTGATGAGTCTATCTTTTCATCCAAGTCTAAAGGTGTCTGTGCATTTTTACCTGCATGAGATACAAAGTATATTGTTATAAATAATTGAGTCACTTTTCAGTCAGAAACCAGTGAAATAACTAACCAAGAAAATTTGTAAGCAAATCATATTAAAACTTCCGGTTTTTATTGCAACATTATGCATGCTTTTTGTACAAAAAGTGTAAATAAAAGATTAAATAACTAAACTATAAGCAACATTTGCTTGTTTCAAAATCAAATACGCAAACAAACATAATATTTAAAAACTATAACATTTTCCATAGTTTTCCATTATGCTTTATCAAGATTCAAAAGTCTTTAAATCATCCATTTGCTTTAATTATTTTTCACGCCAGGATTTATTTATCACACACAATGCAAGATCAGAAAGTTAGCATCTAATAATGCAAATCAAGATGCAAAGACGTTTAACATTTCATGCATAGAGGCATACCTCCTAGACCGAGTAACTCTTTTCTTGGTGATAGAGATATCACCTTTTTCCTCTTTCACGCTGTTTTTTAATTCTGGACCGTTGAGCTCCTGTAATTTGCAAGCATCGCTAATAACAATAATGCAATCAGCCAGATTCACAAAAGCTGTGTTTTAACTAACCTCTTGTCTTAACCATGGGTGATTGAACTTCAACATCCACTTGATTTGGGTCAATCAATTCAGTCAAGGCACTAGAAGATACTTCTGGCACAGGTATAGTTATTGAGGCACTAGAAGATGCTTCTGGCACAGGTTTAGTTATTGATTTACCATTTATAGACAAAGTATTTGTCTCTTCATTACTTGGATCAATTACTTCACCAACTGCTTCATCTGCAGAAAACACAAGATTATCAGCAAACGTTGTTAACATAAAATTCACTAGAAGCTCATTGAAAACGAGAAACTATATGATAAACTAAAGTTCTTCAACATCATATAAGTTCAATGCCAGTGATAGCAATTCTTGTTTATCCAGTGATAGCATTGAACTTATATTACCTATTAATTAGGAAGAGAGTAGAGTGTATAAAACCTGAACATTTTAAAGTTTGCAAAGCTAACCTGAAGTATTAGATTTTGAGTAATCTTCAGAAATTTTATCCATGTTAAAGTTTTACCTGCTGTCAATCTTCTGTTGATGGATTTGGGCATTTCGAGCAGTAACTTCCTGTTCCTTCTTTTTCCGTGGAACTTAGTCAGCTTCTCCTCAAACTCCTCAATGTAAGTTTTAAGTTCCAGTTTTGCAAATTTCTTTGCCTGATTTCAATTAAAATTTGAGTAAAACAGGCAGAGAAAAGCCCTCAGCCTTCTCATATAAAGTATGCACAAGCCATAAAAACATCATTACCTTGTTCAATATGTTTCTAAAATTATCCATAACAGAATCCTCTGACAAGGCATGTTCATAGATCTTAAATAAATCTATGAGTTTTTCATTCCTTTTCAGTAAATGATAGCTGAGAGAGACAATAAGATATATGCTCCCACTGTCTGACATCTGCAGAGAGATAAAGACACATTTGTTAGGATGTATCATCTAGAATGAACATTAGCTCAGACAATTTTAGGCATTAACTAGTGGAACTGTTTATACTTAAAAATAAGGAAAAAGTGATACCACACACCAGTAAACCTATTGCATAACTTTTCCACCAGCGCTTCCATTTGTCGGTCCTGGAGTAATTAAAAACTAAATGAGGGCAGCAATCAGAATAAACAGAGGATGCAATGTAAACATTGTGAGATAACATATACCTTCTTGATGGAAGCAATTAAAATTGCATGATGTTGCAAAAGATTCATTGCTCAGGTTCTGCTTGGATAATTTGCTAAGTATGTCAGGAAGCAAATTATATATTGGATTGTTTCCTGTTGCAATGCCAAGAGACTATATTAAATACCTTTCTACCTTGAAAATGCATATCGAGAATAATAGGAGACAATTTTATGCAAAAGAGAAAATTATAAGGAAAAACCTTTCTTGAAAGTTCAAGAAAACAACTTTGAGATTTGAAATTCTCTCATCTTCGCTTCTAATCTAGCCGCCATTTCATTAATGTACCCTTTCACCTGATAGAAACATGATTGCATCAGTGTCTGAAGCACAGCAAAATTGAGAGGGACACAAACAATATTAACAACTTAAGTGACCTATACCTTCATCATGTCATTTAGTATGAGATGCGAAAGCACCAGAACCGCATTCTTCCTTACAGATACACAAGGATCTTGTAGGCGGGCATACATTTTTTCTGTCCATGGTTCTAAAAGATTGGGAAACCTTACTGCTAAGTCTCCTAGTGCAATAGTGCAATTAGAACGGACAATTTCTGACTTTGCATTTTCCACAACTGTGAAGAGAAGCTGAAGATTTGCATCACTGAAAAAATCTTACTTAGAACGTTTTCATTTCATTATATGACATAGATAAAGTAGGGACAGAAATTCAGGATAACAGGTAGAAAATGGCAAGAATAACTCACCAAAATTCTGCATCTACGGCCATCAAACGACACAAAGCAAGCATTGCAGGAGCCTGTAATTCTGGATACTGAAGAAAGAAGTTATATA
Organism: Vicia sativa; assembly: GCA_021764765.1. NCBI lineage: Eukaryota > Viridiplantae > Streptophyta > Magnoliopsida > Fabales > Fabaceae > Vicia > Vicia sativa. The sequence continues at coordinate 42,224,881 of CM038794.1, read as the reverse complement.
TGTTAGAGCCCATAACCCATATGCCCCTGGATAATAACCAGGCTCTGATACCATCTTCAGTTTGTGATTGTGTTAAAGATGAGAGAAAAATTTGATTGATAATTATTATATACTTGATACAAAAAGACTCAATATTAATCCCTGTTTATAGAGATATGTAGACTCAATCACAAATCAAGAACAAATCATGATAATAATAATTAATATCAAACATGATACTAAGATATACTCTGAGATACTCTAAATTAATATAAAAGATATTATATAATATTCCAACATTATAAAACAACAAACTAATAAATTAAAGCTGTGAAATCACATAAAGATAAAAATTTAAAAAGTTTCTTTTTTAACACTTTAAAATTGTATGTGACATTAATTATATGTAAAAAATATATTCAATTTTCACATTTCAAAAGTAGCTGGTGTTTTCCATATACATGATGAAAAATACACCAAATCACAAACAGATCACTACAAAATGCAAGATATTCATTTTGTGAAGTAGGATATCAAAGCAATCACCTTTGCAGTAGTCCAAAATTTCTACAAAGCTTTGACAAAAGGTTGCACAAATACCAACCAAATTCTTTTCATTTGAACCACCAGAAACAATTTTTTTCTGCTTTTTCAAACATTGCATCAAGTGCAGCATCCTCGGAGGCCGCAAATCCTAACTCGGCATTTATATCATTATCCTGCAACACATTAATTAACCAAATTATTGACAGTAAAAGATCAAAATATGTCAATAAACTGTTAGTTGAAGCTATTTCAAGTATGACAGAACAGCAGTTAAAAACACTGATTGTACCTTTTATAGCACCAGCTGACGCTGTGCCATTACTCTCGGCACTCTGATTCTCAATGTTTTTTTTTCTTTGCAAGTTTCTGCTTCTGAATTTTACGCCACATGATTCGATATAGACCAAATGATTCATGGCAATATGACTTATGACAAATAAACATCTACACAGCTTTGCCTCATGAACTGTGATTGGAATGCTGCTATCAGTGTCAATGTCACTACCACCACAATCCTTAAAAATAGAACTGAGAGATTTATTTATCATGTCAGCTGCTATGGTTTCTGGAGTAGGGTGAACAGCATATATGGCAGTTATTGCTTTGTCAGCAGCAGTATACCAAATATTTGCTGGAAGCGAATACCCAGTAATTAAACTTTCGAGAATGCCAAATATTCGAACACTACTATTTGCCAACAACTTTGTTTTGTCGCCTTCAGAAAGCCTCTCAATAGCAAGACAAGCTGTCCTTGCCAGCAAAGGATCAACTTTAGACCAACGACCAAACCCAATATCAATGATGTCTTGTAAATGTGAGCCAAGTACACCAGTTGATGTCTTTTCGACCATGCAAAGGACAGATAAAGCACCACGGCTTTGCTCTGCAGTGGTTCCACCAACATTGAAGCAAAAGAAATCCCATAATGCTGATATCTGCAATAGTGGAAGCATTTTGAAAAATCAAATCAATGATGGGAACCGAATTCAATATGATGACAGCAAGAATGTATTTTGAGGGAGGAAGTGAAAGGAAGCCGCTGTAATATTTCAAACAAGAGTTTGTAGCTTATTGCCAGCATTAACAATCTGAATCCTACTTCCCAATTTAAAACATGTTTGTGTTTATTTATGCTTATCTAAGAGCAGTGTTTATCATCCAATGATATCTAAGTATGCAAGTATCGGCCAATTCTCATCAGTATCAGAAATCATATTTAAACTTGTAAACAGGGATATAAAACAAAAGAAAACATACAGCCTTGTTTACATTAAATATTTAAATCTTATCTTATAAAATAATTTATTTAACTCAGAAAAGAGCAATTGAACTCTTTTACAACATGAATTAACATTTGATATAACTAGGATGTAGTGTTGCTAGTCATGTTTGTATAAAATACAGGCCTACAAAAATCAAAGTTCTAGTTCTTCCTAGGGATATGAAATATCACCATTGAGGCAAATCTAGAGGCATTCAACTTCAAATAATTTATTTATATAACATACAGCATAACGATGTGTGAAAACATACTGTGCTGGAATATATATCTCCCTTAGAGACCAGGGTGCCAACTATAAACTCAAGAGCTGCCAGATCTCCTATAGTGGAACCAGTTGCAAGGCTCAAGAGATTCTGGGCAGTTTCCATTGGGCTTTTCCTTATGTATATTGTACTGAAAGCATTCTCCACTGCTTCAAAGATGGATTTATCCTGAGAAAAAACCTACAACCGAGAGCAAATACCAGAAAGTAAATTAATTTCAGAAAAATCAACAGTCAACAATTGACATACAGAGTACACAACACAATTAAGAAACAAACAACAACGGCAAAGGACAGAATCAGTTGCATTGATCAAACAGAACCATTCCACACTTTGTCATGAATAAACATTGAAGCAACAGTTAAATAAACTTTGAATAACCTTGTTAGACAATAGAGAGAACTTATGGCTTACCAGGGGCAACATCTTTCGGAGACATTCTTCTGAGCCATCAATTTGAAATTGCTTACACCTCATCAACAAGAGAATTGTATTTTCAACATCAGTAGCAGAAGATGACGCCATCAACTGGACAAGCGTTGGCATTGTGGCCTCTATACATTTAGAGAATCTCAATCCAGCCTCAAGCGATGCAACCAAGGCCCTAGTCTGCTCCAAGTTCCCAACATCAGGCACACTACTATCACTACCATTCTGCATAGGGACTGCATTTTCTTCCTGTGACATAAATGTGTCAGTCACACTCTCCTGTCGCTCCTTCTCAACAGCTTCAAAATTCAAATCATCTACATCACCATCCACATGAGAGTTTTCATTATCAGAACCTTCGAAGGCTCAAGCTCTTTCAACTTCTTCTTATACTGATCCAATGTTGCCTCAAATGAAGCTACTCGGAGCTGTGGGCCAAAAGGATTATGCTGCAGCATCATGATTAACAGATTCAAAGCAGATTTTCTGACTATTGCACTCTTGTCCTCCAATCTCCCAGCAGCAACATCTGCAACCTCAATCCATAAACCAATTGAAACTGAGTGTTCCTCAACTCCCCCACACCTGAAGCACACGACTCCTGGTGTGAGCTGAAACATCCCTACATCTCTCAAGCAAAATTTCCAACATAGCTTGCTTAGTACGCAGTCAATATTCTTCGTACTCGCTTCACCATCAATATCCTTAAACGCTTTTGATACTAGCTTCCCCAACACGGAAACAAGAGCGCTTATCTTATAAGACTCACCACCAAAGTGAGGAACAAGAATGCCAATGTTAGTTGATATCAATTTGGGAATACGGTCGGCTAACTCCACAAGAAAACGCCCACATTTTCAGCACCAACAGTGTCTTTGACATAATCTTTGGATTAGTCCTTCCAATTTCTCTAACAATGGAAGTTGCAAGGCTTCCGCCTAAATACTTCTTTAGGGCACCAGAGACCGCATCCGCCATGTGGACGACAACAAAATCATATTTGTGAATAAGGTGCATGATGGATACACTAGACTGTGTGGTGTAATGGTACTTAGTGGAGCAGGCTCCGATTATGCGACAGAGGGCATCTTTTGAGTTGGAATCTTTTAAAATCGCCACATTTTCAAACATGGAGAATGCATTTCTACAAACAAAAAATGGATGGAAAATCAGAAAGTCCTAAGTACTGGTACCGAACTAAAGAAAGGTGAAACGATATGATATGATTACTCACTTTGTGATGAAAGACAAGTAACCTTCGTCAGGGTCAGATGAACCAAATAGTAATTCAAGGTTTATCTCCAATGAGCTGGCAATGAGAGCGAGAATCCGAGCTCTGAGTGGCTCCCAATTCCACGAATGCACAGGTTGTTTCTTCCTGGCACTAGCTGCCACCACCTGAAATCGTAATACAACATGCTTCAAACTATGAAATCTGATACCAATTCCTAAAATTCTCAAATGTTGATATTTGAATTTACAGAAAGTAAACCTTGGTGGCATTGTGGGAATCTTGGGCGAGGAACAACTAATTTTTTAAAAGCATCTTCAATTCAAACGCTTTCGATGGAAGTCTTAACTTTTAGACTCTATTTGAAATAAGTATGTGACATCAAATCGTCTTTGGAATTGCCCTAACAAAAGGTGGAATGATCGTAGAGAGGGTATTAGTCCTTTTCCATAATCATTTAGTTTACATCAAGGAAAGAAGTCATATAAATAATCATATGTAAATGCAGCAATGAAACCAATTAATCGAGAGTCTTAAAAAAGGATTCAAATAGTCATCATTATGTTCACAGGAAAATTAATCTGTAAAACAAATTATAGTTCAATTAAGTGAGTCTTTGGAAGATTGTTTAAATAAGTCTGACTTATGCTGATTTTATAGTTATTCGATCACTTCGGTTGTCAACATTGGTTTATATGAGGTTTGTATTGACTCTTTATGTGATGCAATGGATCCTGAGTTAATCGTGATCAGATGATTAATAAAGAACTTATAAATAATTAATGAAAAAGTAAAGTCTCATTCAACGCACAAGTGTGATTCATTAAAGTCAAGTCTCATATAATCAAAAACGAACATATGTCTAAAGTTTTGAAATAAACAAACAAAAATTATAAATCAAGTTAATATTTAATTTAAGATTTAGCAAGCATTCAATTTCTTCAACTCATATGATTGGCCCAATCATTCACACAAGGATGAAATAGATTATTTATTAAGTACATTGCATAAACCCTAAACCCAAATTAGTAAGTTAACAATTAACTTTATAAGACTATTTTTGATTTTCCAAATGAGAAACCTATCATTTTTAGATGTGATGCACTCATACTCCAAATAGATTCACACAAAAAATTAAATTCCAACAACATTAGTTCATTAAAAAATATCATCAACTATAAACACCAAATTTTGAAAGCCCAACAAACCTGATTATATAAAAAATACAAATAAACAAATAGTCCATTTAATTTATTCATGAGAAAGAGAAACTAAAACACATCCCAAGAACACTAACTTTCTAAAATTATCCCAAATTTATTTAAAAAATTTCAAACAGTGGTCAACACAAACCAAGATATACAAAAATTGACATTGTACCAATCGACAGATTTAGGTAGTAGCCCAGTAAGATGAATTCTTCTTCCATTCATTGGAATGTTTGCAAGCCGTTCGAAATTCCAGAAGCCAGCGAAGTTATTATTGATGTAGTCCAAGAACATCCACATCAAACAACACCAATCCCGTGTTGGGTAAATATTAAGTAAAACCATGTGAGAAGTCGTCTTATCTCAAGATCAAACCAACTGATATTCGCCTCTTCACTTTCTTTCCAATTTATTTGACATTTAAAAATGAGCTAACCCAAATGAGAGGCAGTCAACAGTATATATGGCCAAAAGATTCAATGATCAATCGACATTGAGTTTAACCCATCGGCTCTAGATAGAGTTTTGATGGAATATTGCTTGTATAGACGTTACCACTTATATTTTCTCAATGGACATGGTGAGTTGGTTTCCCACTCAACCCTCGTCGAGGAACCAGGAGGAGGAAAATTTGAATCGTGGATCAACCATCTAAATATTTTATGATCTCATGAAAGATTGTCAAGGAGAGTGTCTCCACCACCACCCTCATAAGGTCGGAGAGAGGCTCTCATGGATAAAATATAGAATCATGTGAGTAGTTCAATGAACCAAATGCCAGATTTTGTCATGTTGGTAAAATCACACTTGACCTTAAACAGTACAATAATAACACCAGGTCATATGAGCCATATCCACCATCACGCACGCCTTGATACTATCACCATCCTCGCTCAGCCACATTGTTCTCCGTACAATACTCGCATGAAGACATCAATCCAATCTGAGCAGATTGACCTTACATCCTCGCTCACACGCCCACGTGGACGAGCTCCACATTCAGATATAATCATATTACGAATATCGATCAAGTTCGCCAGTCTTTACATATATAATCCCAAGTATTTTGATATTAAGTTATTAGAATAAAAAATCATGTAAATTATAAGAGTAACAGTGAACATTGAAATCATCACCGGTCACAGTTTATGTAGCACACCTCACTTAGATCCAATATGAATTAATAATCATTAACGTTAACATTCAAGTGACAATGTTATGTCATCGATAATGTATATTGTACATGCCCACGTGGATATACACATATAAATACAAAACAAATCTTTGACATTTGAATGTTAACTGTAGGTTAAAGATTATTAAATGAAGATTTCTATTATGTTAAGAGTTCAAATTGTACTGTAGAACTTTTGCTACCGATACATGCCTTAAAACTATAAATGAAAACAATATTTTAAGTTTGTTTTATCCTATTTATCTCTCCAAAGCATTCCAGTATCTTTATTCAACTTTCATCTTACCACCTAAACTTTATAACTCAACAACTATATTAAAATACTCTAAGTACCATAAGTAAATGGAGAATGTGAAAATAACGATAACCACAAACCGAGTTAGCACAACATCGTCTACAAAAATAAATCTAAACATGAAATGTCATTCCCAAAAGCCAAAGCATGAGTCCATCTCTCAATAAAGACGCGATGCAAAGCCTAAAGATAAATCCAAACTTACGCCTCAACGGAACTCAAGTCAATCTCCTTATATTTTCTCGAAAGTTATACCACAACAACTATAATAAACTAAATAACAAGAGTGATAAGCAAATATCAATATATTCTGATAAAATTACAAAAAATCATGGATTAAATACGATATACAAGATGAATATAATTATTTTATTGGCTACTTTTTATTAAAAAGCATGCAAAATAAACAAAGTAAACAACGGATTTTACCAACTATCTAAATCACAATTCAAAGCATTTAAAAACCATGGCATTCAAACTAAAAAGCCTATCGATATACATACAACTATAATTTATCTATCAAAATATGTATCCACAATAGTTCTACTACTCTTCAACCATAAGAAAGATTATGTTTATGGAAGACCGCACGCACGCTTACTAACAAATAAAAGTTAATGCCAAAATTACATCAAACTATGTGCACGTACACTTAACCTCCTAAGCACAAATAAATAAATAAAATTATATCCGCCTCAATAGGCAATCAAATTGTCAATAACAAGTGTCTTCCACCATCCACCGATGTGACCGATCAAGATCAATGCAAACGAAACCGCCATCGCTGAATAAATGGAAAACCACAACTCATGAATAAAACCATGTTTACATAGAAAAAACAGAGGCGGCGTAGATGTATAAAGTAACAAACTGTCGCTTCAAACTCAAAATAACTACAAAATATGCGAACTAGATGAAAATACATTAGGACCCCATCAAAGGGAGAATAGAATCCAAGCGAGTCATGAAGATTATTTTGACAGCATCATCAATAGTTCCAAGTGACTTGAAACCACTTTTTTCACAACTTCTCCTTCATTGCTCAATTAAGCTATAAGGAAGTTATCAAAAAAAACATCAATTTTAAATTATCAAAATAAATAAACAAATATAGGAAAATGAAGAAGGAATGTCAGAAATATGGAGTTGAAAGTTTTGAGATTAGAATGAGTGAGCGCAACATAACTACTGGATTTCCGCAAGTGACGCCATTTACTCTTGGTGGGCAACACAGACATGTGTTCGATTAAATGAGAGTGGCGTCGGGATGAGATTTCAAAATAAGATGTTTATCGAGATCTCCTTTCAACACACATTAAAACTTTATCGCAAAGTTGCAAGAGAATTACCGAAAAAATAATGCAAATCAAATGCATTTAGAAGAAGGAATTCATGCTACTGAATACTATCGCCAAATCCTCACGATTTGGTACAATTGTCAATTTCTTCTTGTTGGTTTGTGTTCTGAGCATGATTTGAAATTTTTCCTATAAATTGGGATAAATTGAAAGTTATTTCTTGTGTCTGATTGTCTTATCCAGTTTACATGAATGTTGAAAAAAATTAAATCTTTTGTTTATTTTATTTATTTTTTATAATAGTTGCTACTTAAAACAAAAGGTAAGTTGAACATTTTTTATTATTTGATATATGAATTTTGTTTAACTAATGTTGTTTGTTTGTTTGTTTTTAATTGCAAAATTCTAATTTGTATTTGAATATTTTGTGACTATCTATGATCTTAAGTTTGTTGGAGAATGGTGATTTCTAGAATTTTTCATCTCGATAGGTTTTTCAATATTTTTGAAAATATATTTTCATTAACTTAAACACTTTATAAGAATTTATAAGTTAATTTACTAATTTACAAATTTCTTATAGGTGAATTTAAGTTAAAAAAATTCACTCAATACAAATTTATAGATAATTTTTAATATATATTAATAAAATATTTTGATTTCATTGAATTACAATATACACAATTCAGTACAAAAAATAGAAAAATCATTAAACTAACTTATATTTGCCTATAATAAACTATATTAATAAATCAATATTAATATCAAATTTTCTATCTAAAAACTTATTAATATTATTGATCGCAATCTAAATATATATATATATATATCATAATATATATATATAATATATATATATATATAAATATATATATATATATAATATAATATATATATTATTAAAAGATCAATTCTATTTTGCCTTGAATTACTTGAAATGATTAATTGTATTATATTCTAATAATATAATTAAATTATTTTATTATAAAAATAATTTAAATTTATAATTAAAATTATAAAGAAAATTACATGAATTTAAAGAATGAATGTAATAATTAATTTTAAATTATATAGTGAAATGTAAATAGATAAGAATCTTTTAATTATAAAGAGATACAATTGATTTTTACCTTGATTTTTGATATACATTAATTTATAATTTTTCTAACAATATAATTAAATTGAATTATTATTAATAAAAAAGCATAAATTTATAAGGTCAATTAGGAATCCCGTTGCATATTTTAGCATTAATTGTCAATTTCTAGTTAATCGAAAATTAGCTCAGAATCTTTCAACAAGCATATTCTTAGACAAAAGAGAAAGTTTAAGAGTTTACGTTTTAGATTAAGAGATACAAATTTGAAAGCAAAATAAACATGAAAAATTAACAAGTTATCAATCTAAGTCGATCCCGCAAGTAACCAAGTATGGAAGACCGGTGGTTAACTAGAATCACTACCTAATGTGAGTTGATAAGTCACATCAAAGAATTTACATTTTAGGTGGGTCATGTTCAATCGACCATGAAACTAGGAAGTGGATTAAGAACATAAAAATTCCAATATTGTCATTAATGTGATCCAAGATATTTATGTGACATCTCATCTTCAATAACAATAAACCATAGATGTTCGAATGTCGTTGAGTTAAATGTTTAGCACAATCAAGCAATACATAATGTCTTTGATTCATAAAGCACATACAAACAATGCAATGTTTTATATTCAAACAATGGACAATCATGCTATTTTGCCTTATTATTTATAGCCCAATCAAACTTATGTGTGCATTAGTGACTCTAACCTAAAGAGTCTACCAACATTAGATAATGTCGTCGACAATATCATCATGACATGAGGGGACATGAAGGGAAATGATGTCGCTCAAATCAACAGTACCCTTAAAGCGTAGATTCTATTACTAGACACAAAGCCACTTATTATTGAAAAAAGAGATGGATCGAACAAAACCATACTTCCTCTAAAACTAGAATCGCTAACATAAGAGGAGTGAAGGGGAAAAGGATGAAGCAACACATCAATGACTCTTGTAAAGCCACCAGAAAATAATACAACCTTCTTCAACCAATATGCATGTGTGGTCCTAAACCAACTACCTATACAAGCAGGCTAATATTATAAATGTCATCCAACTTCCCGATGAAACAACTATCCATTAATTGTACGAATACAATTAAAACACACCATTAAGACCAAAGTAATCGCTAAACGGGCACCTTTAACAACCCTCTTATTGACCAAATCCATAAACTCCCACGATGCGACCTTCTAATGATGATCAATTCTACGAATGGACCGGTCGACGTAACAGAACTCTTATCGATTCGCATCTCAAAAACTTATTAAGAATAAACATATGGATCAAATGAAATCTTTACTTACATTACCAAAGATTTCATCTATGAGATACTCGACCAAAACATACATCCGTTTATCAACTACTTCAAAAACACTGTACTCGCAATCAAGTATTCTCGATAGGAGCAAAATGAATGATGGCAAACGCACTAAATAAAGTGCAAAGATTTCACATCAAGAAAATACCACCAGACTAAAATCATGCATCTTTTGTATACAAAACATGTGCGATAAACTATGTATAACATCGGTACAAGAATGTTTTCTTTCATTCTAAATAAAATTTGATAAAAATACCCAAGAAACCTCCAACTTGAGACTACATTCAAATCATGATAAGCACCATGCACGGTCTGAATCCTCACAATATACAACTATATTGAAAGTATTAATAGAATGAGTTTTGTGCTTATTACTAACCACTCAGTATTTATGACAAGAGAAGTGTTGTAATTTCTTCCACTTAAAAATCAAATTTTTCCGTTGATTCACTAAATATTGGTAATTTCTAAATCTCTTATTTTAAGTTGTGAATAATCTTCACTCGCAATAATAAACTTTAAAACCGCAAAAGTTCATAATTGGTTATGGATATAATCAATTTTATAACCATTTGATAAAAACATTCAAAACAATAGTGTTATGAAATAATCCAATGAGGCGTCAAATATAATACAAAAATCATCAAATTATTATGTACAACGAGAAGAAGTACTGCAAAGTATAGATTCCTACTGAGGCAGCAACTAAATTGTTCTAAAGTCTATCTATTTCATCCGTCTAAAGGTGTGTGATTTTATGCATAATACAGTATATTGTTATAAAAATTGAGTCACAATTATCAGAAACAAAATTCCTACAAAATTTGAAGCCATATTAAAATTCCGGTTATTGCAAATATGCTACTTTTTGTACAAGTGTAAAAAAAGTTTATAACAAACTATAAGCAAATTTGCTTGTTTAAAAAAAACGCAAACAATTATAATATTTACATAACATTATAGTTTTCCATTATGGTTATTGATTCAAAAGTCTTTAAAACATATTTTTTAATTATTGTTACGTCAGGATTTATTTATCACACAAATGAAGATCAGAAAGTTAGCATCTAATAATGCAAATCAAATGCAAAACGTTTAACATTTCATCATAAATACCTCTAGAAAATGGAGATATTTTTTCCTCTTTCACGCAATTCTGGACCAGCTCAATTTGCAAGCATCGCAATAACAATAATGCAATGCCAGATTCACAAAAGCTGTGAAATGTAACCATGGGTGATTGTCAACATCCACTTGATTTTCAATCAATTGTCAAGGACTAGAAATACTTCTGGCACAGGTATAGTTATTGAGCACTAGAAGGCTTCTGGCACAGGTTTATTATTGATTTACCATTTATAGACAAAGGTCTCTTCATTACTTTCAATTAATCACCAACTGCTTCATCTGGAAAACACAAGATTATCAGCAAACTTGTTAACATAAAATTTAAAGTCATTGAAAACGAAATTATGATTAAAGTTCTTCAACATATATAAGTTCAATAGTGATAGCAAATGTTTATCCAATTTGAAACATATTACCTAATTGAAGAGAAGAGTATAAACCTCATTTTAAAGTTTGCAAAGCTAACCTGTAAGAGAGTAATCTTCGAAATATCCATTAAATACCTGGTCAATCTTCTGGGATGGGCATTTCGGCATAACTTGTGTTCCTTCTTCCGGTGGAATTTCAGCTCCTAAACCTCAATGTGTAAGCAGGAATTGCCTGAAATTAAAATTTGAGTAAAACGACAAGAAAAGCATTCTGTACAAAAAAAATCAACCTTAATAAAATTACATAAAGTGCAAGGAAAATATGGATTCTATACATCCAAACATAGTTTTTCTCCCTTTCGAAATGGCTTCATAACACACATGTCTGACATCCGAGGATAAAGATACATTCCCTAGGAATCCTTGAACACATACTAGGAATTAATAGACTTTTAACTAAAATAAGATGGTACAATGAACCAGTTAAAGTTATTGTTACTTACAATCCTAAAGTAAATTTATATTTAACTACAATTAAATTAAAAAACTAAATAAGAAACACATGTCATTATGAGGATTCAAGTGACATAGGAGAAACATAAACATGTTATGAAAATACATTAAAATTAAATGAAATTAATTGCAAAAATATCATTACTGTCTAAATGGATAAGATCTAAAATGTCAGAATATATTTTTATGCATTTTTATAAGTTCAATGGGGATATTTTAAATTATCATGAAAAATGCAATAGTAAAAAAATGAAGGAAAATTAAAGAAAATTTCTTGATTAGCACTTTATGGAGGAAAATATGTTAATCAAGATTTCTTAATAATCACGTTATTTCTACATGGTTATAATGTTATATCCGTCAATAATTTAAGGCTTTTAACAAAATAACAGTGATAGGCTCATTAAACATTTACCTGTGAGATGAGACACGCCGAGGGTTTCTGGATTACATACAAAGGACTCGTTTATACCACATCCGGTTTTTCTGCATGGCGAAAATATTGGGAAATGGAAGCGGATAACTTCGTGCGGAATTTTGAACTTGGATCTGATAATTTCAACTAAAGCAGGTTCTGGCTCGGTGAAGAAACGCGAAAATTTGCATCTGAAATTTATTATAACGACATTTTTTGCTCGATTTTCGACATGGAATATCTGAGAAAAGGATGACGTGTAGAAATATCCTGAAAACTTACTACTTCTACTCGAGGCGCTCAAGATGATGGAATATGAGTGATGGTTGTTACTGTCACGGATGGTGATGGAGAAAGATGTGTGTAGTGTGAAGATGGTAGTGAGAAAAGAAAAGAGGGAGGAAAATGAGTGATGGTTGTTACTGTCACGGATTCTGTTATGAAAAGAAGGTCCGGCCATGGTGATGTGATGGAATTATCAATAAAATAGACGTGTGGCGGAAGAATGAAGGAAAATGGAAAGGAAAGCCGTTGAAGAGCGGGGAAGGAGGAAAAATCATTGAGTGGTTGTTGATAATTTACTGACCGATTCTGGAGCTGTTATTGTTAGAGATGGCCTCGATTAAATAAAGTAAACTGTTATGCAAAAAAGAAAATCGTTTTGGAACCGGAACAGAAGCAGAAAAGAAAAGGATCTGTTGCCTATTGTTGAAAGTAATCGTGAAAGTTATGACTTTTCTGCCTGTATCATGTGCACCGTCAATCAATAAAAAGTGACCACTAGCTTGTGTTCTCCCCCTATCTCGAGCTACACGCCTATTCTAGACGAGACTTCATCATCAAAGTTGAAAGGATAGATTGATTTTCATGTTGAAGTTCGATTCCTCACCTTAAAATGTGTCGAAAAGTTTACAACCGACTACGTTACCAAGGAATTTTCCTGAGCATTGCCAACCATTCATTCATGCCATGTAAACTACTTTGTAACGGCTGCTCAAACATTGTCAATGCAATCCGAGTTCCGCAAACAAAATGGAGCCTTAATCATGGAAACAATTTGCCTTGTAGATCTAAAATGATAAATTTTACTTCGAACCATCAGTTACGCTCGTATTGTCCGCTCCGACGTCCGAAACAAAAATTTTCTAAACAAAACTTGTAGATTACATGACAAACTATAACTTTCATGTTCGACGTTTTTAAAGCGGCGATCGAATCGACGAGAAAACAATCTCAAATACGTGCCCAAAACTGTTCGATAAAATGCTTCTCATAGCCATGGCAAAATGTGTATGCTGTCTTGTATTTTGGCAGTTTCACACCATTAGATACAGTGCTCAGTATCTTCCGCTCCGACGTCCGAAACGAAAAGTTTGTGAACAAAACTTGTAGAGGGCATGACAAACTCCAACTTTTATTTTCGGAGTTTCTCCGTGCGAATGAATCAATGACAAAAACAGCCCTGAACAGGCAACAACTATTCGAACCTTACAAACATGATAAATTCTTATTTTCCGAGCATTATAACTTCCAATTCAGGTCTCGAATGAATTGATTTCTTCAGCAAAGTTATAGACTACCGTGAGATGAATAACTTTGCAGTTGAACACTTTTAATTCGGAGCCGATAACTATGATAAAATTGAACCCAAACTGTCAGCTTGAGCATAGAAACAAACACTTCAAAATATTTCTAAGTGTTGAATTTTGAGAAATGATAAATCGAATCTCCGAGCTCCGCAATTTTTGATCTGATTCCTGAATGGATTCGATTTCTTCAGCAAAGTTGTAGATTGCCACTAAATGAACAACTTTGATTTTGAACTTAACTCGAATCGACGTCAAACACGTACCTCCAAATCGAGCTTGAACACATTAAAACACTCAAAATTTTCACTAAGTGTAAAACTTCAAAAGTTGTGAACTTCAAACTTTGAGCTTTATAACTCGAAATTCGGCATTTCGAACAATCTTCACAAGGATAAAGTCGAGTACGAAATGCGCCTTTCCAACGACTATCAATTCACAAACTTCCCAACGACGGCAAGATAATGCAACATGGCTCGTGAACAAAAGTACTTAAAACTTAGAAAATTTTCTAAGTCCAAAATTACTTAAAATGCAAGAAACCTCATTTTCACCCGATTCTTCCGACTTTTCTCAACAAATGATCACATTTTCTCAAATGTCGACTTTTGACCATAATTTTGACCCAAAATTCCACCGTCAAACTTTGACTTTTGTTGAGTTTTCGATACACACATTCAAATATCATTTTATCCGTCCTCTTGATTTTCGATGAATCGCGGATCGAAGTCGATACCGATACTTCACCACTAGAAGACCATAGAATCAAGCTCAAATATTCGACCACAACACATCGTAGCTCAAATCAGAATCAATATCCATCCGATAGCAATCAAAACACCAAAACCTCAACTCGAGATAATAATCAAGCTTCGGACATGCATATTTGCGATTGAGAGGATGCTTGAAATAATGTAACCTCATATATTCACTTTTGAACCAAATCTCTTCTTCGTAATCAAGTTCATACGATTGGAAAATTAGGAACCCATGGTTAATACGTGAATGATATGTATGCAAAGCACCTATTGATTAAGTGTTAGACAATTATTTATTAACAAAATGAAGAAGGCGAATTTTGGGGTGCAGCACTCATTCCCGAGTGCTACGACGTAGAAATGACACAAAACTCGAACTAAAACTAACGGCTACTCCTCCGTGCATTAATACCAATATAAAGGCAACTACGAAACAAATAAAAGTGAGATATCAAACTATATAATTAAGATCATGATAAATAATATATAGTTAGAATTATATAAAATCACCATTTTGCAATCTCGCAACCAATCCTCAACAAACACAATTCAATCGCAAAACAACATCATTATGTGGTATGTTATGCAACTCAACGAATGTGAATGCATGTGGTACCATCAGAGTAAAACGCCCAACGTAATCAACTGCCAATAATTTCGAGGCATCAAGGCGTAAGCCTTCAACATAATCAACTTTGCCTCCAACGGCCAACGTGTTTTTGCCAATATAGGCCAACATAATATGCAATGTATGTATGTGACAATCAAATGAACAACGTAAACCAACCAACGACAACCAAACCTGGCTATCAAGCCTTCAACAACAACAACTTTCAACAACAACAGTTCATTACATTCAACATGGATTCGGCAAAACAAACATGCTACGATAGCTTACTAGCATATACGAGCCATTTCCTCAATCCTTCCAATTTCGATTAATCGGCTAAACCACTTACATTTACAATATTTAAATTCGGAACTATTTCTAATCGCCCTATACCATTCCTTACTCATTACTAGTGTAATTATATATAAAAGGCTACTTAAGGTTCCCTAGCCAAAGCGCTTAAAATCTCAAAATCGAAAAGTGTGACCAAAACAACTCAAGACGCTGCACAAGGAGGGTTCGTGTTGCAATTTAGCAAGCAAGAGGGCCGATCAACTCGTGGCTGCGAACTAAGCGTGATGGTTTCCTTCAGCGCTGCCAACATCTCTTCAACACCATTTCTCCAAAGTTTTGGCACACACCACCCACACAATCCAAAACGAACCAACCTAAGGTACTAGCAACATGGGTAATCAAAGAAAAACAACATTTACCATAACATTCAACAAATTCTGGATTTTCAAGTTCAAATTAAAATTTCCAACAACAACAACAAACCTAGCAAGATTACAAATGTAACACCCCAATTCTACCCGTAATTAATAATAAAATCGTTTAAAATTTCATTTAATAAAATGGAGGTATCACATATTCGATTACCAACAAATAGCATTATGATGCACATCAAACGCGGATATGCCGATTCATACATAATTCATCATATACACATATGAATAATCACAGCACAGCGGATATGTTTACGAAATATACATCACATCATGTTGTCATCAATACATAAGGTTATAACAAAATAAGATAGTATACACAAATTATCCTATCAAAATAATGACGTCGCCCAAATCCCGAGTGTTACTACGATCAGAGCAGAACGACACAAAATAAAGTGACTCGAGCTAATCCTCCTCATCCTCGGGGATCACCTGCACGTTACCAATATATAGGCAACAACGAAACAAGCAAAGAGTGAGATACTCCAAAACATATAATTATAATCATGATAGGATATATACATAGTTTGGAATTATAATTGATATAATTTAAGCAAGTATGTCGACATGTATTAAAAGCTTACATACTTCAAATTAGCATTAGTGTATAAATTAACACTTTAACTCCATCACATAATCATTATACTGCATCAACACAAAACATCAACTACCATCGCAATTCAATCATCATTCATCCATTAGATACTCAATGTTAAACAACTCAAACATAAACATAACCGTCTCCATGAGACATGACTATGTTATGCATGTGGTACCCGCCGCTTTGTCCATAAATAGGACACTTGGCATAAAGCCCATCGTCGCTGGCATAAAAGCCATCGTCGCGCATAAAAGCCCTCGCTTATGCAATGTATGTGACTAAAAAATAAAGACCACACAATCAACACATCATCATCGCCATCACAATTGACATAAAGTCCACATCGCCATATTTATTCACATCAAATAAATATGTCATCGCATCGCATAAACAACAAGTATTCATAATTAAATACACCGTCGCAAACATCATTATCAATTAATCCACTAATTCCAAAACGGAAAATAACTAAAACACCAATAACCGCGTGGAAAGCCATTCTTGATTACCAACATAATTTATAAACATCAACCTCGAAATGGATGGTTCATATGTCTTAAATTGACTAAAACACAATGGCTCGTTTTAAATTTCAAAACTAATTTCACCACTAACTTC
Source organism: Vicia sativa (assembly GCA_021764765.1). Lineage (NCBI taxonomy): Eukaryota > Viridiplantae > Streptophyta > Magnoliopsida > Fabales > Fabaceae > Vicia > Vicia sativa. Next base: position 42,207,408 of record CM038794.1, on the reverse strand, counting down.
ACCACAACTTAGCTACACGTCATTCGTTGAATTTTGCTTGCTGTCGAATTTACCAAAATCCGAAAATCGGAACATAATCGGGTCTAAATTTAATCGGTATTTCCCCTAATTATATTTTATGGATACCAAATGTTACTAGGTGGAATTGGATTTAGAGAAAGAAATGTTGCAAAGGAAAATTATGCATGAAAATTTGATAAAATAATTTGGCAAAACAAAACGCAAAACACATTGCCTCACTCCTTCACACCGTGGACGACATCCCTTTGTCTTTAAAGAAAAGGAGGAGGGTGAGGGGGCGGTTGCCCCACTTGTGGAGGTGGGCGCTTTCCTTGCTCTTTCCATTGTTTTGTTTTTTCTTTTGCTGGCTATTTTTTTGTTTTATAGCTTTTCTTTACCATTTCCATTTCTATTTCATTCTATAATCCAACACTACAACACTAATAACAACACCCATAATCACTACAACAAATCCAACTCTTCTAAACATTTCAACAATCACTCAACAAAACCCTATAAACCAATTATCAATTTTTCCCAAATCCAAACTAAATCCACCAAACCCTAACTATAAGAAATGGAAATCAAACCCTTACCTAGCAAGTTTTGAGTGTTCTTGATGATTCCTCAACCAAGCAACCAAGCCTTTCTTCTTTTCTTCTTCTTCTCAACCCAAAACCCTAGCTTTTCTTCAAACTTCTAAACTTTGTGTTTTGATGTTGTGTTAAATGGGTGGAGGAAATGTTTTATATGTAATATGTCTTACTAGCCAAACTTAAGTAAACTCACATACCCTCTTCTATTCTTAATATACTAAATATATCCTCTAATTATATCATTAACTCAATTTATTATTAAAATTCCGGGAATTAAATATCGGTCCGAATATATTTTTGAATCAAATATATTAATAGATATACCGATTAATATAATTATTTTCGCCAAAACAATCACAAACGATAATTCAAAAATATTAATATAATATAATATTAAATAAAATTATAACAAACCCCACTACCTATCATTCATCATGTTCCCAATTAGAGAGCAAGAACTTGAATGGTAATGGAGGTTAGGGTGGTATATTCTTTTCTTCCTTCTCCTTTTCTCCCAAAACCTCTTTTCCTCTTCTACTCATAAATAACCATTTTCTCTTCTTATTCTATTTCATTTAAAATAATAACATATTATTATTATTCTTACTAATATTATTATTCTCACAACTTATTTTAATTAATTACCCCACAATCATATAATAACTTAAATTGGCATTTCTACATTATTGCCAATCATTCGAAAAATATACGAAAACATTAAAATAATTAAATAATTAAACCATTAAATAATATAGGTGTTACAACTCTCCCCACTTAGAATATTTTCGTTCTCAAAATTTACTGGTTAGAGTCACGATCTTGCCCTCCAATTTCCACTTCATACTCTCTAGTAGCTCCCAACGCATAACCTTCACCAATGCAATCTCTTTCCTCTAAGAGTCTTCATTTCGCGATCCGCATTTCACAGTGTCGCTCCACCGTGAGATTATCTTTACACATCTTCCATTTGAATCACATGAGACGGATCGGATTATACTTGAGTTGGAAACACGCAATTAGCAAGATTGGCGGTACAGCAACTTTCACAACACGATCCGATATCCGATACCAATAAACGAGGAGTGAGTTTAGAGCTCGTCCAACACCAATCATGTGTGACTCTCAAAACACATGATCGCCAACTTGGAATTCTAAATCTTTCGTTCTCTTGTCATGGTAACTTTTCTTCCTACTCTGGGAAGCCTTCATCTTTTCCCGAATAAACTTCACTTTCTCAGTAGTCTCTCGAACAATTTTTGGTCCAACTACCACACTTTCACCATATTCATACCAACATAACGGAGTCCTACACCTCCGACCATATAGTGCCTTAAAAGGTTCCGTCCCAATACTACAATGATAATTGTTATTATAAGTGAACTCGATCAAAGAAAGATAAGTATCCCATGAGCCTCTTTGCTCAAGAACACATGCCCTCAATAAATCTTCCAACGACTGAATAGTTCTCTCGGCCTGACCATCCGTCTGCGGATGATACACCGAACTCAACCTCAACTTAGATCCCAACGCTCCTTGCAAACTCTTCCAAAAATCAGAAGTAAACCTCGGATCTCTATCCGACACAATACACAAAGGAACACTATGCAACTTCACAATCACCCTGACATATATCTCAGCCAACTTCGCAATCCGATAAGTAATGTTAATAGGTATAAAGTGTGCCGACTTCGTAAACCTATCAACAATCACCCAAATCGAATCATGTCCTCTCAAGGTATTAGGTAATCCCGTCACAAAATCCATCGAACTTCATTAACCAACTTTTTACATTTCATTAACCAACTTCATAATTACTTAAAATCTGGGCAGTCTATTAACCAACTTCGTAACTTCATTAACCAACTTTTTACATTTCATTAACTAACTTTTTTTACTATTAAAAATTATTTTTAATATCTGGATGTTTATTAACCAACTTCATCACTATATTAACCAATATTTTGCATTTGATTAATCAACTTCATTTTATCAATAAAAGTCATTATTCATACACTGTTCACGAACACTATTCACCAATACTGTTAAACATTGTTCACGCACTGTTCATTTTTTTTATTTTTAAAATACATATTTTTTAAAATAAAAAAACGCTGTTCACCGTAAATATTTGGTGTAATTTTTAGTGTATAAATAGCAAAGCTGTATTATTTCATCTGCATTAGTTACTATCAAACACGTGATCACATGCTTAAGACATTCCTAAGGTACCTAGTTAAGGAAAGCAGGTTTCCTTTTGCTACCTAGTTAACCTGTTTTGATTGCCAATTATAAATTATCTCTTTGTTTTTTTTATTTTAGTTTTATATTAATGTTTGTGTATATTATGTGAGGCTTCAACTTTTTATAGTTCATTAACTCAGAATCTAACAAAATAAAATGTCTAGTTAGTATATATTTACATTTTTAATGTTTTAATAAAATGTCTAGTTAGTATATATTTACATTTTTAATGTTTTTTTATCGAACCTTATGCATTTATATCTACTAATTATGACGAGTTTTTTTTCTAAACATATACTCATCTTAGACCCTTAATCATTCTCATTATCACTTCACCTTGTTTCTAAGTCAATTTTGAGTGATGATTAAACTTAAGATTACTAAATTATTCTTATAGAGCCTACCTTAAACTGTTAGAAAGAGATTTTAAGTTAAATAAATCAAAGTTAAAATTACATATATATGAACACTTTTTCTATAATATTTTAAACACTGTCAAAATGTTTTATGTGACAAAGATGTGTTTTTCCAGTTTCGTAAATTTATCTCAATTCTCACTTTAAAACCACATCATCTAGAAATTTAAATGTGAAGTTCATATTTTATTTGGGATACATATATTCATATATTCCATATATTCTCTACAGGTCCATATATATTCTCCATATGTATCCCAAATACATATCCTCCCTATTTTATTATGGGATACATATATTTAGAACAGGATACATATTTTACCCCAAATACTCTATATATTCTCTTTAACACTATTAATTCGAATATTCATATCTAAAAAATTTCGAAAGACAAAAAATAATTAATTAATAATAAATATTTGTCTAGTATATAAATTGGGGTATTTGCAGTAGTTAAATTAGAGAAAATTATATTTAATGTTTTATAATGGCTTTTTTTAACTTAAATGTTTTAAAAGAACATGGAATTTTTATTGACAAAGATTTTTCATATTAATGATTTTTACAATAAAATATAATAAGTATAATACTCTCATTTTTTTATAACAAGTATCAACATTTAAAGAATGCTATTATAGAAGTTTTCCTGGCTGTTTGCAGTAGCCTCACCCATGAAGAAAAAAAAATCCACAATTTTTTCCTATATTGTTATCTTTCTACAAAAGGTAATGCAAATACAAACAGTCAGAAAACCGCAATAGTTTACCAAATTAATTTTGGAATTTTACAACCGGAGAAAAATCCTACACACCTAAAAACAGCTCAAATTTCATCCTCTTCAAAGGGATCTCGTTCAGGGTAGTCACCAAACTGGAAAGAATTCATAGATAAAAATCAGTTTCTCTACTATGAATGAAAAATATCGTAATACTACAACATGGTTTCAAACAAACCTTCACTTTCTCCGCCTAACTATTCCCCGTGAGATGGAGGACATTGAAGATACGTATTCTTTCACCCTGTAACATAACCAAGGGAAATTTTGAGATAAATGCAGCCATAATTGATGTTTTGAATGCAAAACAACACAATAGCTAAGCAAGAACTAACATGATGAATTAGTTACAAGTTGATTGAATTGCATATCAGATGGAAAGACAGTAAATTTACTTACATGCCATCATGTTTGCCCAAGGGTTCATCGACTGAACTCCGACCCAGAAACCAGGACCCAGTGATTCAGCCCGACCAACAAATTTTACAACACCCCTTTTTGCCCCAGGCTCAACTTCACATCTTGATCCTACCTAAATATTTTGGAAGTTGAAGGGGGAAATAATGACTTAGCAATTCAAAGAGATTCAATTCATAAATTTCAGACGAACTGATTGGTATTACAACAATACATGGAAAATGAAATATACTAATATATCCCTTTTACAACAAAGCAAAACTGTAAAAACACATGAACCATAACTTACAGAACCAGAGAAAACCACACAAGATTGAAGGATCCAAAAATAAAAACCATTCACAATAATGTATCTAATAAATTTTCAAGTAACTGATGCTATAGTAAAATGCTAGAAAACAATAGCATATCATTAGTCAAACCCATTTGTTATATGACTAGCAATTGATATTTGAAAAGACATTATGCCGAAACAGCTAAAAACATTCACTTTCATACTTGAAAAGTATTATACCGAAATTGCTAATAACATTTGCTTTCATACTTGAAAAATATTATACCGAAACCGCTAATAACAATCAGATTCATACAGGCCACACAGTGTAAGTCATTTTCAACTCATGGAAAATTATATATAGGGTTCAGCATAACAAAGCATTGGCTTCCCCCAACAGTGGACTATTAAGCCCAGCCTTCGCCTTCTTCAGTGCCCAAGACGATTTCTTTATGCCCATCAAAGGACCTCGAGATGCTAATCCACGAAAAACAATACGAGAAATTTTAAATAACTCATATACGGAACGAGGGCGACCCGTGGAAATACATCGGTTTCTTACTCGTGCAAAGGAACTATTTCTTGGCAACTTGGACAACTTATAACGAAGTTTGTCCCGCAGATCACTAGGAAGATCGGAATCTTTACAAAAGGCTTTATAAAGCTTTCGTCTCAATTCATATTTAGCCGCGAGCAATCTGCGTTTGTGATCCCTTCTCCATGTGTAAAATGAATCAACAATTCTCATTGCTTCACTCGATGTGCGACTACATTCAAATTACTGTAGCGGTCTTATTGGGAGTAGACGTGTACTTTTTGCTACATCGAACATGACCAGATCAGAACTATAAATGAAAACAATATTTTTAAGTTTGTTTTACCCTTATTTATCTCTTTTGAATTTAACCTTGCATTGCCCATTGTATCTTTATTCAATTTTCATCCTTATCCACCTAAACTTTATAACTTCAACAACTATACTAAAATACTCTACACAGCAGTTATACTCATAAGTAAATGGAGAATAAGGAAAATAACGATAACTGACAAACCTTGATATTAGCACAGAGCTCTTTCATGTCAGCATCTGGTGTCTACACAATAAATAAATTCTAAATTAATGAAATTGTACATTACCCAAAAGCCAAAGCATGAGTCCATCTCAATTAATAGACGTGAGGGGCTAATACAACAGTCTATGTAAGATAATCAAATGCTTACTTTTGCCTCAACGGTAGATGGAACGTGAGAAGTCAATTTCTCCTTATATTTTCTGAAAGTGTCTGTTATACCATAATGAAAACAACTATAATAAGCTAAACAGAACCAGTAGTGCATAAGTATCAAATATCAATATATTCTTGATAAAACTTGTTGAACAAAAAAAGGTCAGTGGATTAAGCCCTAAACAGATATTTTTATAGTATGAATATAATTATTTTATTGGCTACTTTTTTATTTTAAAAAAACATGCAGAAATAAACAAAGCTTAACAACGTGATTTTACCAACTATGGCTAAAATCACAATTCAAGAACATTAAAAAACTCATGGCATTCATTGAACTAAAAAGCCTATTCTGCTGTCATATACATACAAAACTATAATTTATCTATACAATTTTTGTTAATATGTATCCTTAATAACAGAAAAATAGCCTCTACTACTCTTCAACCATTATTTAAAGAAGAGAGGGTATTAAGCGTTTTTATGGAAGACCGCACGCACCGCTTACTAACAAATATTGGTTTAATTAGTTATTTTATGCCAAAATTACATTAAACACATGTGCACAGTACACTTAACCATCTAAAAGAAGCACAAATAAATTTAAAAAAAATTATTTGCTGGGGGATAGAGAGACCTGCCTCCTCGTTTGTTATAGGCTTCTTCAGAAATTTCAAATTTTTCCACCAATGAAGTGTCTTCCAGCCATCCACCAGATGTGACAGATGCTGGATCAAGATCAACGACATGCAAACGAAACCTGCCAGTCCGCCGGGAATAAAATGGAAAACCACAAACTAAATTCGTGAACAATAAAACCATGTTGAGTACATAAAAAAAACAGTAGAAGCAAAGCAAGGCAGATGTAACAAACGGCTGCTGCTTCCAAACTCAAAATAACTATCAAAATATGCGACACATTTGAGATGAACAATACACTGAAGAAAAGGACAAACCCATCAAAGGGAGAATAGAATCCAAGCAATTTGGAGTCATGAGTGAGATCGGCGATTTTGTTGCGAGCATCATCATATAGTTCGAGGTGCATTGAAGTGACGGAAGTACCACTTTTTTTCCACAGCTTCTCCTTCATTGCCTCCACCGTAAGCTATATGAGGAAGTTATCAAATAAAAAAAACATCATTTTTAAATTATCAAAAATAAATAAACAAATTTAGGAAAAGTGAAGAAGGGAATGCCTGAAGGGAGAAGCGAATATCGGAGTTGAAAGATTTGAGATTAGAATGAGTGACGCGCAAAAGGACAGACTCGTCCACTTGGATTTTCTGCAAGCTTGACGACATTTACTAACTTGGTGGGCAACACGAGACTGGCAGGTTCTGGATGAAGACGAAAATGAGAGTGGCGCCGAGGATGAGATTTCAATTCAATAGTGAGATGTTTAGTGAGATCCGAACCGAAAACGCATCAGAGCAATACAATTCCAATCGGAAAATGCAGAAGAAGAAGGAATTCAAGCTTACTTGGAGCTACTATCGCCGCCGCCGAAATCCTCACGAGTCACGATTTGGTACAATTGTCAATTTCTTTCGTTTCTTCTTGTTCGTTTGTGTTGTTGAGCATGATTTGAACGTTAATTGTGTTTAATTTGGGATAAATTGCAAGTTAGAGTTAGGTGTTCTTGGTGTCTGATTGCCTCATCTGTGAGTTTAGTTTCCCTTTCTCATGAATGTTGAAATAAAATTAAATGGACTGATTGTGTTTATTTGTATTTTTTAATTTTTTATAATCAGGATGCTTGTTGGGCTTGCTAATGGGAATCAAAAAGGTAAGTTGAACTATGTTTTTTTATTAGTAGGTGATATCTCAAGTTTTTACTTGTTAACTAATTGTTGTTTGTTTGTTTGTTTTTAATTGCAAAATTCTAATTTGCAGTTTGAATATTTGTGTGACTATATGCTGACCTAAGTTTGTTGGAGTGTTTGTTGGAGTATGAGTGCATCACATCTAGAAATTTTTCACCCATCTGATAGGTTTTTCCAATATTTTGAAAAATAAAAATACTCCAATATTTTTGAAAAATAAAAATACTTTCAGAATTTGACTTACAAATTCACTTTATAAGTGAATTTATAAGTTAACTTACTAATTTATAAATTCTTCTTGTAGGTAAATTTGTAAATTAACTTAAAAATTCACTCAATATCTCAAATTTATTTAATTATATATATATATATATATATATATATATATATATATATATATATATATATATATATATATATATATATATATATATATATATTAAAATATTTTGTTTTATTTCATATGATTTCTATTACATATATACACGATTTCACGTACTAAAAAAATAGAAATGTGTGCATTAAAGTCTAACTTATATTTGCCTATAATAAAATGAAAATTGTACTTTGTACCCCACAGCTTAATCCTGCATTCTACACTTTTTGTAAATGACAATTTTACCCTAATTATAATTTAACTATTTTACTATTTGACTTTTACCATTTACTTAAAAAGACAAATTTAACATCCGAAAAACACTTCCTAACACTTCAAGAAGTATTCGTATGTAAAATACAAACCGAACAATTTTTAAATGTGTTCTAGATTTCACAAAACCATTTTAACACTTTTGCAAGTGTTCTAATGAATGCCAAATTGATAACAAACCGAACACTTCCTAAAAGTGTTCCAAAAAGACAAAAAAAATGAAACCGAACATTTTCTAAAAGTGTTCCTTTAGATAATTTTCTAACACTTACATGATGTGTTCCGAGTGCTTTTTGTGAACTGAAGACTTTGCCAAACTGTTCTAATGCAATATATTAAGAGAGAATTGTAACACTTTTAGAGGAGATGTGAAAATGAAATTTTTAAAATCTCATGCTTTTATATGAGGGTATTTTCAAAATATTATCAGAAGGGGTACAAAGTTGAAATGTGGAGGTACAAAGTGAAATTTTCTAATAAAATTTATTAATACAACTGCTCGGACGACCCATACTCTAGGCCCAATAGACTAAAGGCACAATTGCCCTTGAAAACAACCTGAGTATTCACGGGGCCACGCGGCCGATCCTGACCGCCACGTGCCCTCGAGAATATCGGACCTTTTATCGGATTATTTCAACCATCACACGTCCTCCGTAAACTTGAATGACCTGATTTCCGGCGACAATCTAGGGAGGAGGCCACGTCGGCCTCCATGCACACGCAATCCCTAACAATCCGCTAGTGGGCTTGGATCTCGCCATTAACCGGATCTTGGCATCGGAGTATCTTGCAGTGTACCCTTCTCTTTACCACTTTGGACCTTCTCGATCGTACGATCATAATTAATATCAATATCAAAATCAAATTTGGTCTATTAATAAAAACCTATATATATATATATATATATATATATATATATATATATATATATAAATTGAATTATTATTATTAAAAATAATTTAAATTTAATTTTAAAAATTATTAAAGCAAATTTATGACATGAATTTAAAGAATGAATGTAATAATTAATTTTAAAATATAATAGTGAAATGTAATATATCTCATAAGAATCTTTTAATTATAAAGAGATACAATTGATTTTTACCTTGATTTACTTGATATACATTAATTATATAATATATTTCTAACAATATAATTAAATTGAATTATTATTAATAAAAATAGCATAAATTTTTATAATTAAAATTATTAAAGTAAATTTATGTTATGAAATTAAACAATAAATTTAATAATAAATTTTTAATTAAAAAGTGAAATATAAATTGTATTTTAATCCTAATAATTTAGATATTTGGCTAATTCGTAAGTTAACTTATTTAATTTCAACAAGGTGAATTCGTAATTTAACTTACGAATTCACCTTATTTTTTTAAAATCGTGGATTATTTCGTAAGTTAACTTACGAATTCCCCAAATTTAAGAAATTCGTAAGTTAACTTACAAAATTGGGAATATTTTTTATATTTCACCAGGAGTGAAGAAGAACCTCCTAAATGGGGAAAGAAATTCCCTAAGATTTGTGCCTACTTTTGTGGCTATGTCGGTTATTATTTCTCACTAGATTTACAATCCAACCAGAAGTACATTCTTGGGTAAATTTTTTATCTTATGGTATTTAATCAATTTGATTCATTAAGAACATGCTTTTTTTTCCAATGTACTTAATATCAATAATCTAATGCAGACTTCATCCTTGTGTGAATGATTGGGCTACAAGTCATATGAGTTGAAGAAATGTGTGAATGTTTGTGCAAGATCTTGATCTCACCGTCGTTAACTTGACCTTTATGAATGTTTTGTTTGTTTATTTCAGGTGTGAAACTTTAGACATATGTTACGTTGTTTGATTGGATATGTGTTATCAGACTTGTGTTACTTTAATGAATCGCACTTGTGTTTTCGTTGAATGAGACTTTCTACTTTTTTCATTAATTATTTATAAGTTTGTATTACTTTTTCATTAATCATCCGATCACGATTAACTCAGATCGTGCATTGCATCACATAAAGAGTCAATACAAACCTCATATAAACTAATGTTGACAACTTCGCCAAGTGATCAAGTAACTACATCGAAATCAAGATAAGTCCAGACTTTTATTTAAACAATCTTCCAAAGACTCACTTATTTAGGAGTTGAACTTGATAATTTGTTTTTACACATTGATTAATAGGTTTTCCTGTGAACATAATGATGCACTATTTGTTTCAATTAATGGACTACTTTTTGTAACACTTCTACGAAATATAATTGGTTTCATTGCTGCATTTTACATATGATTATTTATATGATTTTCTATTGACTTAGCTTTCCTTGATAATGTTAAAACTAAATGATTATGGAAAAGGTGGTGGTTTCGATTTTTGCATCTCCATGTTTTAATTATAAGAGCTTTAGTTCAAAAGCTGAAGCAGTCCAAGGGAGAATTACTTATGATTTGAACCGAAAGGTACAGAAATCCACTTCACTAGCATGAGATTTGAAATTCAAATAAAAGGCGCCATATGTAGAGGACGCGTGGAGGCCAGCAAATGAAAGCGGCATGCATGCTTCGAACGTGGCATAATTTATCGCAAGGCCGTTAGGGTCGAAATGCTATAAATAGGTGTTCTAATATTAGAATTTGTGTGTTCACTTGTGTACTAGAAAATCTCACATACTCAAATTACCGTGATCTAGGGAAAAGAGTTGCAGATAACATGTACGTATTGAACATCATCATGCCTTTTCATAATTTAAATTCAAGTTATTTTACATTCACTTCGCCTTTACAGTTTCTTTGTTTCTGAATCTTTCTGCTTCCCTTTACATTTCGTTCAAACACTTTATTTTCCAGAAACCTTACTTTATTGTTCTTTTCGTTCAATCAAACACTTTAAATTTTCAGAGGTCTCTATTTTTATTATCAAAAGCCTTTATACGTTATCTGTTTTGTATTACCCAGTCTTGCATTGAATTGTCAATTCTCTAGTTTAAATCGAATCCAATTATTAGCCTGTAAATCTTTCAGTCAGTGCATATTCTTAGACAAATTTAGAGAAAATTTTAAGAGTTCTACTTTTTATATTAAGAGATACAAACCTGTAAAGCAATGAATATGAACATGAAATTGAATTACGACACATGTCCTAGAATCAATCGAGTCGATCCTGCAAGTAACCAGTAATTAGAAGACTAGCGGTTGTTTACTAGAAATCACTGTAAACACCTATGTGAGTTGAATATTAGCATAATCATTATTCGTTAAAGAATTAGACATTTTATGGTGGAAGCACATTTGTTTATAATTGGACCATGAAACATAGGAAGTGGTATTAAGAACAATAAAACATTCTTCAATATTGTCATTAATGTGATCCAAGATATTTATGTGATCTCTCATCTTCAGTGTAACAATTGTAAACCATATCGATGTTCAGTTATTAATGTCATTTGCAGAGTTATCCATTATGTTTAGTCATTTCAATGAACTGTGCAATATGTTGTGATAATTGGTTGTCTCTTGAATTCATAACTCCTCACCTATGCTCCACTACTTTTAATGCATATTGTTTTATATTCAAACTTTATTGTTACATTCTATGCTATTTTGCCTTATTTATTTATAGTTCTCCCAATCAAACTTATGTGTGCATTGGTTACTCTAATCCCTACTACTTGTTTGAGATATGCTACCAAATTTTTATGATAACAGTGTCAGTCAATATTCTATTGCTAGACATAGGAGGAGACTTATTTTGAAGGGGAAAAGAGATGGACGTCTGACTGTCAATACACAACAAAGTACTTCCTCTAAAGCCACTTAGTATTCTATTACTAGACACGGGAAGAGACTTATTTTGAAGGGGAAAAGAGATGGACGTCTGGCTGTCAATACACAACAAAGTACTTCCTCTAAAGCCACTTAGTATTCTATTACTAGACACGGGAAGAGACTTATTTTGAAGGGGAAAAGAGATGGACGTCGAGCTGTCAAAACAAAACAAAATACTTCCTCTAAAGTCACTTAGTATTCTATCGCTAAACATAGGAGGAGAATTATTTTGAAGGGGAAAAAGGATGCACATGTGGTCACAAGACACATCAATGTACTTGTAAAGCCACTCATTCTGCAACAATAATACAACCTTCTTCAACCAATATTGCATGTGAAAACTTGGAAACTATATCTAAACCAACTATTGGTAGAAAGAGAAGTAGGCTAATATTGGAAAATAGGGAAATGTCACGTCTCTTCCAACTTCCCGATGAAAACAACTATCCATTAATTCGTAGTACGAATACAATGGTAAAGACTTCCACTATCCATTAATTCGTAGTACGAATACAATGGTAAAGACTTCCACTCACCATGCTAAGACCAAACGTAGTGTGGATGCCGCATCTATTTCTGTTGTCGCACCTTCTGGTCGACACATACCCTCCTATTTACCAAATCCAATAAACTATTCCCACGATGCGACATCTAATTCTAATGATGATTCAAGTTCTGATGATACTTCGACCATGTCGATACGTATCAGAACTCTTATCAGATTCGCATCTTCAAGGTAAACTTATTAAGAATAAACATGTCAGAGACAAATGAAATCTTTACATGTTACATTACTTTAAAGTTTATTTCATCTATTTGAGATACTCGACCAGATACATACATTTGTTTATCAACTATATGTCATAAAACTGTTTGTATTCTCTTTGCACCTTTTCAAGATATTCTGATATAGGAGACCAAACATGGGAATGTCTTATATATGGCTTCAGGAACGCGCTCAAAAATAGAAAAAGGGAAATGTTCCAGCATTTCATCAGTGTTGTCGAGGTGGTAAAATTGTTTTACCTTTACTCGAGGAACCACTAAAATCGTAACATCTTTTGTATAACAAAACATGTCCCAATAGCAAAACTACCGTAATAACATCGTAACATACAATGTTATGTTTTCTTTCACTTCTCCTAGAATAAAATTTGATACAAAATACTCCAAGACAGGAGGACCTCCAACTTTGAGACTACATGGTCAAACTTTTCATCGGATAAGCACCCTGCTACCGGAATCTGGACATCCTCCACAATATGCACAACTATACATCTATGACATGTATAATGAAGTGATTAATAGAATGGAGTGTTTGTGTTTTTCTTATTACTAACTCGTACTCTAGTATTTAGTGAAAGAGAAGTGTTGTAATTTCTTCCGATTAGTGAAAATCTTTTCTACCGGTGCCCGTGATTTTTCTTTTATTTGTTGAGGGTTTCCACGTAAATATTGTGTCAATTTCTACTTAGTCTCTTATTTTAAGTTGTGTAATATTTATCTTCTACTCTGGTACCCAATAATATCAACTTTAAAACTGGTTTAAATGTTCATAATTGGTTATGGGTATAATCAATTTTATAACCAATTTGATAAAAACATTCATTCAAACGATTATATATTGATTATGTGAATAATCCAACTGAGGGGCCAAATATAATACAAAAATATCACCCAAATTACACATGTACAACTTCCGAGAAGAAGTGCTCCACTGCAACCGTATTCTAGATTCCATGCTTCGCAGGCATTGTATCACAACCATAAAAAGTTGAAAATTAAACCGATGAGTCTATCTTTTCATCCAAGTCTAAAGGTGTCTGTGCATTTTTACCTGCATGAGATACAAAGTATATTGTTATAAATAATTGAGTCACTTTTCAGTCAGAAACCAGTGAAATAACTAACCAAGAAAATTTGTAAGCAAATCATATTAAAACTTCCGGTTTTTATTGCAACATTATGCATGCTTTTTGTACAAAAAGTGTAAATAAAAGATTAAATAACTAAACTATAAGCAACATTTGCTTGTTTCGAAAATCAAATACGCAAACAAACATAATATTAAAAAACTATAACACTTTCCATAGTTTTCCATTATGCTTTATCAAGATTCAAAAGTCTTCAAATCATCCATTTGCTTTAATTATTTTCACGTCAGGATTTATTTATCACACACAATGCAAGATCAGAAAGTTAGCATCTAATAATGCAAATCGAAGATGCAAAGACGTTTAACATTTCATGCATAGAGGCATACCTCCTAGACCGAGTAACTCTTTTCTTGGTGATAGAGATATCACCTTTTTCTTCTTTCACGCTGTTTTTTTTTATTCTGGACCGTTGAGCTCCTATAATTTGCAAGCATCGCGTTAATAACAATAATGCAATCAGCCAGATTCACAAAAGCTGTGTTTTAACTAACCTCTTGTCTTAACCATGGGTGATTGAACTTCAACATCCATTTGATTTGGGTCAATCAATTCAGTCAAAGCACTAGAAGATACTTCTGGCACAGGTTTAGTTATTGAGGCACTAGAAGATGCTTCTGGCACAGGTTTAGTTATTGAGGCACTAGAAGATACTTCTGGCACAGGTTTAGTTATTGAGGCACTAGAAGATGCTTCTGGCACAGGTTTAGTTATTGATTTACCATTTATAGACAAAGTATTTGTCTCTTCATTACTTGGATCAATTACTTCACCAACTGCTTCATCTGCAGAAAACACAAGATTATCAGCAAACGTTGTTAACATAAAATTCACTAGAAGCTCATTGAAAACGAGAAACTATATGATAAACTAAAGTTCTTCAACATCATATAAGTTCAATGCCAGTGATAGCAATTCTTGTTTATCCAGTGATAGCATTGAACTTATATTACCTATTAATTAGGAAGAGAGTAGAGTGTATAAAACCTGAACATTTTAAAGTTTGCAAAGCTAACCTGAAGTATTAGATTTTGAGTAATCTTCGGAATTTTTATCCACGTTAAAGTTTTCCTGCTGTCAATCTTCTGTTGTGGATTTGGGCATTTCGAGCAGTAACTTCCTGTTCCTTCTTTTCCGTGTGGAACTTACTCAGCTTCTCCTCAAACTCCTCAATGTAAGTTTTAAGTTCCAGTTTTGCAAACTTCTTTGCCTGATTTCAATTAAAATTTGAGTAAAACAAGCAGAGAAAAGCCCTCAGCCTTCTCATTACCTTGTTCAATATGTTTCTAAAATTATCCATAACAGAATCCTCTGACAAGGCATGTTCATAGATCTTAAATAAATCTATGAGTTTTTTCATTCCTTTTCAGTAAATGATAGCTGAGAGAGACAATAAGATATATGCTCCCACTGTCTGACATCTGCAGAGAGGTAAAGACACATTTGTTAGGATGTATCATCTAGAATGAACATTAGCTCAGACAATTTTAGGCATTAACTAGTGGAACTGTTTATACTTAAAAATAAGGAAAAAGTGATACCATGACACCAGTGTTCTATTGCATAACTTTTCCACCAGCGCCCATTTGTCGGTCCTGGAGTAATTAAAAACTAAATGAGGGCAGCAATCAGAATAAACAGAGGATGCAATGTAAACATTGTGAGATAACATATACCTTCTTGATGGAAGCAATTAAAATTGCATGATGTTGCAAAAGATTCATTGCTCAGGTTCTGCTTGGATAATTTGCTAAGTATGTCAGGAAGCAAATTATATATTGGATTGTTTCCTGTTGCAATGCCAAGAGACTATATTAAATACCTTTCTACCTTGAAAATGCATATCGAGAATAATAGGAGACAATTTTATGCAAAAGAGAAAATTATAAGGAAAACCTTTCTTGAAAGTTCAAGAAAACAACGTAGATTTGAAATTCTCTCATCTTCGCCTTCTAATCTAACCGCCATTTCATTAATGTACCCTTTCACCTGATAGAAACATGATTGCATCAGTGTCTGAAGCACAGCAAAATTGAGAGGGACACAAACAATATTAACAACTTAAGTGACCTATACCTTCATCATGTCATTTAGTATGAGATGCGAAAGCACCAGAACCGCATTCTTCCTTACAGATACACAAGGATCTTGTAGCGGGCATACATTTTTCTGTCCATGGTTCTAAAAGATTGGGAAACCTTACTGCTAAGTCTCCTAGTGCAATAGTGCAATTAGAACGGACAATTTCTGACTTTGCATTTTCCACAACTGTGAAGAGAAGCTGAAGATTTGCATCACTGAAAAATCTTACTTAGAACGCTTTCATTTCATTATATGACATAGATAAAGTAGGGACAGAAATTCAGGATAACAGGTAGAAAATGGCAAGAATAACTCACCAAAATTCTGCATCTACGGCCATCAAACGACACAAAGCAAGCATTGCAGGAGCCTGTAATTCTGGATACTGAAGAAAGAAGTTATATATGTTAGAGCCCATAACCCATATGCCCCTGGATAATAACCAGGCTCTGATACCATCTTCAGTTTGTGATTGTGTTAAAGATGAGAGAAAAATTTGATTGATAATTATTATATACTTGATACAAAAAGACTCAATATTAATCCCTGTTTATAGAGATATGTAGACTCAATCACAAATCAAGAACAAATCATGATAATAATAATTAATATCAAACATGATACTAAGATATACTCTGAGATACTCTAAATTAATATAAAAGATATTATATAATATTCCAACATTATAAAACAACAAACTAATAAATTAAAGCTGTGAAATCACATAAAGATAAAAATTTAAAAGTTTCTTTTTAACACTTTAAAATTGTATGTGACATTAATTATATGTAAAAAATATATTCAATTTTCACATTTCAAAAGTAGCTGGTGTTTTCCATATACATGATGAAAAATACACCAAATCACAAACAGATCACTACAAAATGCAAGATATTCATTTTTGTGAAGTAGGATATCAAAGCAATCACCTTTGCAGTAGTCCAAAATTTCTACAAAGCTTTGACAAAAGGTTGCACAAATACCAACCAAATTCTTTTCATTTGAACCACCAGAAACAATTTCCTTTTCTGCTTTTTCAAACATTGCATCAAGTGCAGCATCCTCGGAGGCCGCAAATCCTAACTCGCATTTATATCATTATCCTGCAACACATTAATTAACCAAATTATTGACAGTAAAAGATCAAAATATGTCAATAAACTGTTAGTTGAAGCTATTTCAAGTATGACAGAACAGCAGTTAAAAACACTGATTGTACCTTTTATGTAGCACCAGCTGACGCTGTGCCATTACTCTCGGCACTCTGATTCTCAATGTTTTTTTCTCTTTGCAAGTTTCTGCTTCTGAATTTTACGGCCACATGATTCGATATAGACCAAATGATTCATGGCAATATGACTTATGACAAATAAACATCTACACAGCTTTGCCTCATGAACTGTGATTGGAATGCTGCTATCAGTGTCAATGTCACTACCACCACAATCCTTAAAAATAGAACTGAGAGATTTATTTATCATGTCAGCTGCTATGGTTTCTGGAGTAGGGTGAACAGCATATATGGCAGTTATTGCTTTGTCAGCAGCAGTATACCAAATATTTGCTGGAAGCGAATACCCAGTAATTAAACTTTCGAGAATGCCAAATATTCGAACACTACTATTTGCCAACAACTTTGTTTTGTCGCCTTCAGAAAGCCTCTCAATAGCAAGACAAGCTGTCCTTGCCAGCAAAGGATCAACTTTAGACCAACGACCAAACCCAATATCAATGATGTCTTGTAAATGTGAGCCAAGTACACCAGTTGATGTCTTTTCGACCATGCAAAGGACAGATAAAGCACCACGGCTTTGCTCTGCAGTGGTTCCACCAACATTGAAGCAAAAGAAATCCCATAATGCTGATATCTGCAATAGTGGAAGCATTTTGAAAAATCAAATCAATGATGGGAACCGAATTCAATATGATGACAGCAAGAATGTATTTTGAGGGAGGAAGTGAAAGGAAGCCGCTGTAATATTTCAAACAAGAGTTTGTAGCTTATTGCCAGCATTAACAATCTGAATCCTACTTCCCAATTTAAAACATGTTTGTGTTTATTTATGCTTATCTAAGAGCAGTGTTTATCATCCAATGATATCTAAGTATGCAAGTATCGCCAATTCTCATCAGTATCAGAAATCATATTTAATCTTGTAAACAGGGATATAAAACAAAAGAAAACATACAGCCTTGTTTACATTAAATATTTAAATCTTATCTTATAAAATAATTTATTTAACTCAGAAAAGAGCAATTGAACTCTTTTACAACATGAATTAACATTTGATATAACTAGGATGTAGTGTTGCTAGTCATGTTTGTATAAAATACAGGCCTACAAAAATCAAAGTTCTAGTTCTTCCTAGGGATATGAAATATCACCATTGAGGCAAATCTAGAGGCATTCAACTTCAAATAATTTATTTATATAACATACAGCATAACGATGTGTGAAAACATACTGTGCTGGAATATATATCTCCCTTAGAGACCAGGGTGCCAACTATAAACTCAAGAGCTGCCAGATCTCCTATAGTGGAACCAGTTGCAAGGCTCAAGAGATTCTGGGCAGTTTCCATTGGGCTTTTCCTTATGTATATTGTACTGAAAGCATTCTCCACTGCTTCAAAGATGGATTTATCCTGAGAAAACCTACAACCGAGAGCAAATACCAGAAAGTAAATTAATTTCAGAAAATCAACAGTCAACAATTGACATACAGAGTACACAACACAATTAAGAAACAAACAACAACGGCAAAGGACAGAATCAGTTGCATTGATCAAACAGAACCATTCCACACTTTGTCATGAATAAACATTGAAGCAACAGTTAAATAAACTTTGAATAACCTTGTTAGACAATAGAGAGAACTTATGGCTTACCAGGGGCAACATCTTTCGGAGACATTCTTCTGAGCCATCAATTTGAAATTGCTTACACCTCATCAACAAGAGAATTGTATTTTCAACATCAGTAGCAGAAGATGACGCCATCAACTGGACAAGCGTTGGCATTGTGGCCTCTATACATTTAGAGAATCTCAATCCAGCCTCAAGCGATGCAACCAAGGCCCTAGTCTGCTCCAAGTTCCCAACATCAGGCACACTACTATCACTACCATTCTGCATAGGGACTGCATTTTCTTCCTGTGACATAAATGTGTCAGTCACACTCTCCTGTCGCTCCTTCTCAACAGCTTCAAAATTCAAATCATCTACATCACCATCCACATGAGAGTTTTCATTATCAGAACCTTCGAAGGCTCAAGCTCTTTCAACTTCTTCTTATACTGATCCAATGTTGCCTCAAATGAAGCTACTGGAGCTGTGGGCCAAAAGGATTATGCTGCAGCATCATGATTAACAGATTCAAAGCAGATTTTCTGACTATTGCACTCTTGTCCTCCAATCTCCCAGCAGCAACATCTGCAACCTCAATCCATAAACCAATTGAAACTGAGTGTTCCTCAATAACTCCCCACACCTGAAGCACACGACTCCTGGTGTGAGCTGAAACATCCCTACATCTCTCAAGCAAAATTTCCAACATAGCTTGCTTAGTACGCAGTCAATATTCTTCGTACTCGCTTCACCATCAATATCCTTAAACGCTTTTGATACTAGCTTCCCAACACGGAAACAAGAGCGTTTCTTATCTTATAAGACTCACCACCAAAGTGAGGAACAAGAATGCCAATGTTAGTTGATATCAATTTGGGAATACGGTCGGCTAACTCCACAAGAAAACGCCCACATTTTCAGCACCAACAGTGTCTTTGACATAATCTTTGGATTAGTCCTTCCAATTTCTCTAACAATGGAAGTTGCAAGGCTTCCGCCTAAATACTTCTTTAGGGCACCAGAGACCGCATCCGCCATGTGGACGACAACAAAATCATATTTGTGAATAAGGTGCATGATGGATACACTAGACTGTGTGGTGTAATGGTACTTAGTGGAGCAGGCTCCGATTATGCGACAGAGGGCATCTTTTGAGTTGGAATCTTTAAAATCGCCACATTTTCAAACATGGAGAATGCATTTCTACAAACAAAAAAAATGGATGGAAAATCAGAAAGTCCTAAGTACTGGTACCGAACTAAAGAAAGGTGAAACGATATGATATGATTACTCACTTTGTGATGAAAGACAAGTAACCTTCGTCAGGGTCAGATGAACCAAATAGTAATTCAAGGTTTATCTCCAATGAGCTGGCAATGAGAGCGAGAATCCGAGCTCTGAGTGGCTCCCAATTCCACGAATGCACAGGTTGTTTCTTCCTGGCACTAGCTGCCACCACCTGAAATCGTAATACAACATGCTTCAAACTATGAAATCTGATACCAATTCCTAAAATTCTCAAATGTTGATATTTGAATTTACAGAAAGTAAACCTTGGTGGCATTGTGGGAATCTTGGGCGAGGACAATGTTGAGAAGGAAGTAAGTATAAAT
The DNA here is from genome assembly GCA_021764765.1 of Vicia sativa. NCBI lineage: Eukaryota > Viridiplantae > Streptophyta > Magnoliopsida > Fabales > Fabaceae > Vicia > Vicia sativa. Next base: position 42,186,674 of record CM038794.1, on the reverse strand, counting down.
TTTAAAAGCATTTCGATGGTCAATAACGAGAACGTCGTGGTTGGAAGCCCTAGAGAGGGAATCATCGTTGGGGAGAAGAACGGCGAGATTGAGAGACTTTCAACAAGGTTGAGTTTACATAAGTTAGGTAAAGAAGCGTAACCGGAAACGAGAGAGTAAAGACGGTCGAAAACATCCTGGTCTTCAACGCAGAGGATTTCTCTGTCAGAGAGGTCGAATGAAACGCCTGTTGAGAAAAGAGATTAGTTGAATTTATGGATTTGGTTGAGTTTGATTGAATTTGAGTTTACCTTTGACGAATTCTTCGAGTTCGGAAGAAGAAAGGGAAGCGATGTTGGTGGGGTTTTGGACGGAGAGAGAATTCTTTCAACTCTATTATAACTATTATTTTTTTATAAAATTATTTTTCTTTTTCTACAATATTTTTGGTGTTTTTTTATTCCATCTATTAAATAATTAAATAAATATATTATTAACAAAACAATAATAAATATAAATATAATATTTAATTTATTTATTAGATCAATCAAAATTCGTTGATTTCCTCCAAACGATAATTTTTTTTTGTTGCTCTCTAATTTATATCTGCCACCTCTAAAGATTTTTATTCTCACTTTACTCCTGAATTTTTACAAAGAGATTTTCGGACCAAATTTTCGAAAGCGTATGTAAAAATTTTGATATACTGAAAATTATAAATGTCTGATATGTACCAAATTTCCGGAACATGTTTAAAAAATACGGTATACCGGAAATTATAAAATTTCCGATATTTCCCAAATTTCCGTAAGTGTTTTTATAAAATCCGGTATACAAAAAATTTCGCGTATACCTGAAATTTTCGGTATGCATACATATGTGTTTTTTCCAACAGTTGAGATTTTGCCAACACTTTTGGAGGGTCCAGATTGCACCGACACTTATGTGTGGTCTAGAACATATAACCATTTGAATAAATAGGGTTTTAGGGTTATTAAGTAACACATCTCAACAACATGCCTCTTTCTCAATATCTGATTAAGGCAGGAGTGTATAACAACGGTCGCAAACCTGTTGTTGAATTCAAGCTCCCAAATAGATCTGAGTCCTTTGCCACCTTGAAGGAAACGTTGAACGATTTGCTGCCTGATTCCGAGAACAGAAGAGTGACAAAGATTGAGTTTTGGGAGGATTACATTGGTATAGATGGTAAAGATTGAGTGTTGGCCTGACATTAGGGGTTCACCAACCCTAATGTCGGCCAACCTAGCTAACCCTTGATAAACCTCATCATCGGGGTTCACCAACCCTATAATATTATCTAATGTAACTACGATGAGTCAGAGGTAGGTGCCCCCATGGGAGGAGGAGGTAGTGGTGGTGGATCTAAGAATCTCGGCACCTTATGGCCCTAGGACGTCAAATGTTGAAGCCGGTGGTATCACTTGAGGGTGTGTCACACTAAGGAACCACTCAAGGTATCCAACCTCGCACTGCCTGGGATCCTGAACCCTGGCAGCTGCATCCATGATCTCAAGAGGGGTTGATGATGTGAATCTGGAACCATCGATCAATGCCACCATCTAGGGCGTGTGGCACCGGTCGGGATGCCTACATAACCATATTGACGAGACACCTCTCAGGAAAGTGTCTAGCCACATAGCTCTCCCATCTGACATGCCCTAAATGTAAAGTAGATACCTCAAAAGGATGATCAGGGCAATGAGCCGTATACGGTGTCCATATGACATCATCCAAGGTCAAAGCATCCAGCCTCCTCCTGTACTCCTCACACCTCTAGGATGGATCTGTCTGGCCTTCCACTTCTTCGCATATGGGTCTGTAGGCTGAATAAGCAGCACCTTCTGGTCACAGATGTGAGAGAAGTGTTTGTATATCCAACACTGCATAAATAAAAATCATGAAATTATTATACTAATACCTAATAATTATAAAAAAAAAAATCATCTAATGAGTTATAGTATACATGTAAGAGACTTAGATAACTAGGAAGTTATCTGGTTTCAAGACGGGAAGCAACATCAAGTGTAGTGTATAGCATCGTCAAAGCCATCACTCCCCACGCCCAAGATGGAGTGTCAAGGACGCTGAATAGAGACAAGTAACGAACATCAATGTAAACTCTAGACTTGTCCGCAAAGAGAGTACATGCCACCAGATATAGCATGTACGCCCTAGCGACAACCTCAAACATCGTTGCCTCCACAAGCGTCTTATATGTACTCCTCAACCAAGACATGTGGAGGTGAAATCCCCGAGTCTCGCCAAACTCACGTAGGAAATCCACCTCATCCACCTCCAAAGCATCCACAACCATGCGCACCGTCGCCTGGTCCCTATACACTGATGTGACAAAAGTACCAACAATCGGAAGGTGAAATAGGGCATCCACATCATCTAAAGTTACCGTTATCTCCCTAAATAGAAGATGGAAGGATGATGTCTCCGGGTTCCACCTCTCAACAAAAGCTGATAGCAAGGGGCGTCTAACATGGTCAAAGAGCATCCAGAAAAGTCCTCCAACCCGAACTCCACAACTATCCTCCTCACATGCTCATGCATCGGAGTCTCGGGGAAGTTCTTCAACTTCGAACCATGAGAAGCAACCTTCAACACCGGATGCTCCTCAAACAAAACAACATAATTACAACAAATTAGTATACATCAAATCGTAATACAAATAAAATTAAACATTAAACCAAACCAATATTACATACCGCCCGCCATATCCTATAAGTGACATGGTCAAGATAACTGCTCAAACAGACTGTCAGGTCCTCCGAAAACCACCATCAATACACAGTGATGGATCAATAGATGCAACAGTCGTGGTGTTCAGACAGACGAGACACCATATCCACTCCTCTTAGACCACCGAACCGCACCAAGACCGCCTCCTAAACCGACTGAACCGACTCTCAACTATCGCTCCTCGCATCACCGACTCCTTAACAATCGACTTGAACCACCGGCCGATACAACTACCGCTTCACCGCTTTTTATGAGATGGTTATAGATGAAAAGTGGTTATGGTTTCGTTATCGTGCGTAAAAACGAAAATCGCTTTGGAACCGAATGTATGTAAAAGAAAAGGATCTGTTGCCTATTGTTGAAAGTAATCGTGAAAGTTATGACTTTTCTGCCTGTATCATGTGCACCGTCAATCAATAAAAAAGTGACCACTAGTTTGTGTTCTCACCCCTCTATCTCGAGCTACACGCCTATTCTCGACGAGACTTCAACATCAAAGTTGAAGAGGATAGATGGATGAGTAACTTTCATGTTCGAAGCTTTTCGATTAGAGACCTGTAGCACGCCTTAAAATGTCCTCGAAGTTGAGAGTTTACAACCGACTACGCTACCAAGGAATTTTCCCGAGCATTGCCAACCATTCATTCATGCCATGTACACTACTTTGCCCCTATAACTTCTGCGATACTCGATCAAATAACGAACTCAATGCCAATCGAAAGATGTGTGTAATATAACAACTTTATAGTTCACTTCAAATTCAAATGGAGCCTTAATCATGGAGAAAAAGTGTTTGAAATTTGCCACATGACTGCTCGATGAAAGTCCTAGCTGGGCAAACGGTGCATGACATCTAGCAATTTTCCAACTTCGAACCATCATACGACGTCAGATTGTCCGCTCCGACGTCCGAAAAAGTTTCTAAACGAAACTTGTAGATTACATGACAAACTATAACTTTCATGTTCGACGTTTTTCCGCGGCGATCGAATCGACGAGAAAACAATCTCAAATACGTGCCTCAAAACTGTTTGATAAAATGCTTCATAGCCATGGCAAAATGTGTATGCTGTCTTGTATTTTGGCGCTTAAACCATTAGATACGGTGCTCAGATCTTCCGCCCGACGTCCAAACGAAAAAGTTTGTGAACAAACTTGTAGAGGGCATGACAAACCCAACTTTTATGTTCGGAGTTTCTCCGTGCGGCGAATGAATCAATGACAAAACAGCCCGAACATGCACACAACAACTATTCGAACCTTACAAACATGATAAATTCTTATTTTCCGAGCATTATAACTTCCAATTCGTGTCTCGAATGAATTCGATTTCTTCAGAAAGTTATAGACTACCGTGAGATGAATAACTTTGCAGTTGAACACTTTTTAATTTGGAGCCGATAACTATGATAAAATTGAACCTAAACTGTCACTTGAGCATAGAAACAAACACTTCAAAATATTTCTAAGTGTTGAATTTTGAGAAATGATAAATCGAATCTCCGAGTCTGTAATTTTTGATCCGATTCCGAATGGATTCGATTTCTTCAGAAAGTTGTAGATTGCCACTAAATGAACAACTTTGATTTTGAACTTAACTCGAATCGACGCCAAACACGTAAAATACCTCGTAAATCGAGCTTGAACACATTAAAACACTCAAAATTTTCACTAATGTAAAACTTCAAAAGTTGTGAACTTCAAACTTGAGCTTTATAACTCGAAATTCGGCATTTCGAAAAATCTTCACAAGGATAAAGTCGAGTACTAAATGCGCTCTTTCCAACGACTATCAATTCACAAACTTCGACCACGACGGCAAGATACGGATGCGGCAACATGGTTCGTGAACACAAGTACTTAAAACTTAGAAAATTTTCTAAGTCCAAAATTACTTAAATGCAAGAAACCTCATTTTCACCCGATTCTTTCGACTTTTCTCAACAAATGATCACATTTTCTCAAATGTCGACTTTTGACCATAATTTTGACCCAAAATTCCACCCTGTCAAACTTTGACTTTTGTTGAGTTTTCGATACACACATTCAAATATCATTTTATCCGTCTGTTTTGATTTTCTGATGAATCGTGGATCGATAAGCCGTATACCGATACTTCACCACTCATAGAAGACCATAGAATCAGTTTGGGCTCAAATATTCGACCACAACACACTGTAGCTCGAAACTGTAATCAATATCCATCTGATAGGCAATCAAAACACCAAAACCTCAACTCGCGAGATAATAATCAGAAGCTTCTGGACATGCATATCTTGCGTATTGAGAGGATGCTTGAAATAACAGAACCTCATATATTCAGCTTTTGGAACCAAATCTCTTCTTCTGAATTGTACAGGTTCATACGATTGGAAAATTAGGAACCCATGGTTAATACGTGAATGATATGTATGCAAAACACCTATTGATTAAGTGTTAGCCAATTATTTATTAACAAAATGAAGAGGGCGAATTTTGGGGTGCAGCACTCATTCCCCCCCGAGTGCTACGTATCAGAGAAATGACACAAAACTCGAACTAAAAACGGTAACGGCTACTCCTCCTAGTTACCTGCACGTTACCAATATAAAGGCAACTACTTAAACAAATAAAAAGGTGAGATATCAAACTATATAATTAAGATCATGATAAATAATATATAGTTAGAATTATATAAAATCACCATTTTGCAATCTCGCAACCAATCCTCAACAAACACAATTCAATCGCAAAACAACATCATTATGTGGTATGTTATGCAACTCAACGAATGTGAATGCATGTGGTACCATCAGAGTAAAACCCCCAACGTAATCAACTGCCAATAATTTCGAGGCGTCAAGGCGTAAGCCTTCAACATAATCAACTTTGCCTCCAACGGCCAACGTGTTTTTGCCAATATAGGCCAACATAATATGCAATGTATGTATGTGACAATCGTAAATGACATACAGCAACAACGTAAACCAACAACGAAACGACAAAGCAACCATCAACGTTGGCTATCAAGCCTTCAACAACAACAACTTTCAACAACAACAGTTCATTACATTCAACATGGATTTGGCAAAACAAACATGCTACGATAGCTTACTAGCATATACGAGCCATTTCCTCAATCCTTCCAATTTCGATTAATCGGCTAAACCACTTACATTTACCAATATTTAAATTCGGAACTATTTCTAATCGTTCCTATACCATTCCTTACTCATTACTAGTGTAATTATACATAAAAGGCTACTTAAGGTTCCCTAGCCAAAGCGCTTAAAATTGGGCGAACTCAAAATCGTAAAAGTGTGACCAAACAACTCAAGACGTCACGAAGGAGGGTTCGTGTTGCGAATTTAGTGGTTCAAGAGGCACCGCATCAACTCGTTACGGCGAATCGAGCGTGATGATCGGTTTCCTTCAATACGCCAACATCTCTTCAACACCATTTCTCCAAAGTTTTGGCACCCACCACCCACACAATCCAAAACGAACCAACCTAAGGTACTAGCAACATGGGTAATCAAAGAAAAACAACATTTACCATAACATTCAACAAATTCTATGGATTTTCAAGTTCAAATTAAAATTTCCAACAACAACAACAAACCTAGCAAGATTACAAATGTAACACCCCAATTCTACCCCGCGTAATTAATAATAAAATCAGTTTCAAAATTTCATTTAATAAAATGGAGGTATCACATATTCGCATTACCAACAAATAGCATTATGATGCACATCAAAAGTCGGATATACCGATTCATACATAATTCATCATATACACATATGAATAATCACAGCACAGCGGATATGTTTATGAAATATACATCACATCATGTTGTCATCAATACATAAGGTTATAACAGAATAAGATAGTATACACAAATTATCCTATCAAAATAATGACGTCGCCCAAATCCCGAGTGTTACTACGATCAGAGCAGAACGACACAAAATAAAGTGACTCGAGCTAATCCTCCTCATCCTCGGGGATCACCTGCACGTTACCAATATATAGGCAACAACGAAACAAGCAAAGAGTGAGAAACTCCAAAACATATAATTATAATCATGATAGATATATACATAGTTTGGAATTATAATTGATATAATTTAAGCAAGTATGTCGACATGTATTAAAAGCTTACATACTTCAAATTAGCATTAGTGTATAAATTAACACTTTAACTCCATCACATAATCATTATACTCGCATCAACACAAAACATCAAGTACCATCGCAATCCAATCATCATTCATCCATTAGATACTCAATGTTAAACAACTCAAACATAAACATAACCGACTCCATGATACATGACTATGTTATGCATGTGGTACCCGCCACTTTGTCCATAAATAGGACACTTGGCATAAAGCCCATCGTCGCTTGGCATAAAAGCCATCGCCGCATAAAAGCCCTCGTCGCTATGCAATGTATGTGACTCAAAAATAAAGACCACACAATCAACACATCATCATCGCCATCACAATTGACATAAAGTCCACATCGCCATATTTATTCACATCAAATAAATATGTCATCGCATCGCATAAACAACAAGTATTCATAATTAAATACACCGTCGCAAGCATCATTATCAATTAATCCACTAATTCCAAAACGGAAAATAACTAAAACACCAATAACCGTGAAAGACATTCTTGATTACCGCATAATTTATAAACATCAACCTCGAAATCGGATAGTTCATATATGTCTTAAATTGACTAAAACACAATCCGGTTCAATTTACCGTAAATTGGCCTATTTCGGGTCGTTCCGTAAAAGTCACAATTTCGAAAAACTAACTTCACCACTACGTTCTACACGTCAAACTTAGCTAGCACGTCAATTTTCGTTGAATTCGGAGCAACTTGCTCCGTCGTCGAATTTACCAAAATCCGAAAATCGGAACATAATCGGGTTCTAAATTTAATCGACTATCTTATCCCCTAATTATATTTTATGGATACCAAATGTTACTAGGTGGAATTGGATTTTTAGAGAGAAACAAAATGTATTTGCAAAGGAAAATTATGCAGGAAAATTTGATAGAAAACAGAATTTGCTGCAAACAGAAAAACAAAACGCAAAACACATTGCCTCACTCCTTCACACCAGGGACGCACATCCCTTTGTCTTTAAAGAAAAGGAGGAGGGTGCCTCATAGGGGGGCGGTTGCCCCACTTGTGGAGGTGGGCGCCTCCCCCTCCTTGCTCTTTCCATTGTTTTGTTTTTCATTTCTTTGCATTGCTTTTAGCTTCCATTTTCTCTTTTTCGTTTTACGATAGCTTTTCTTTACCATTTCCATTTCTATTTCATTCTATAATCCAACACTACAACACTAATAACAACACCCATAATCACTACAACAAATCCAACTCTTCTAAACATTTCAACAATCACTCAACAAAACCCTATAAACCAACTATCAATTTTTCCCAAATCCAAACTAAATCCACCAAACCCTAACTATAAGAAATGGAAATCAAACCCCTTACCTAGCAAGTTTTGAGTGTTCTTGATGATTCCTCAACCAAGCAACCAAGCCTTGCTCTTCTTCTTCCTCAACCAAAACCCTAGCTTTTCTCCAAACTTCTAAACTTTGTGTTTTTGATGTTGTGTTAGGAAATAGGTGGAGGAAATGTTTTTATATGTAATATGTCTTACTAGCCAAACTTAAGTAAACTGCTCACATACCCCTCTTCTATTCTTAATATACTAAATATATCCTCTAATTATATCATTAACTCAATTTATTAATAAAATTCCGGGGAATTAAATATCGGTCCGAATATATTAATTAACGGCCAAATATATTAATAGATATACCGATTAATATAATTATTTTTTGATAAAAAATATTAATATAATATAATATTAAATAAAAATATAACAAACCCCACTACCTATCATTCATCATGTTCCCAATTAGAGAGCAAGAACTCCACCCTTACCTTGTGAATCGGAGGTTGAATGGCTTATAGATGGTGGTTTTCCCTAGCCAAGCTTGCTATATCTTCTTTTCTTCCTTTTCTCCTTTTCTCCCAAAACCTCTTTTCCTCTTCTACTCATAAATAACCATTTTCTCTTCTTATTCTATTTCATTTAAAATAATAACATATTATTATTATTCTTACTAATATTATTATTCTCACAACTTATTTTAATTAATTACCCCACAATCATATAATAACTTAAATTGGCATTTCTACATTATTGCCAATTATTCGGAAAAATATACGAAAACATTAAAATAATTAAATAATTAAACCATTAAATAATATAGGTGTTACAACTCTCCCCACTTAGAATATTTTCGTTCTCAAAATTTACGGATCGGGATAGAGTCACGATCTTTGTTTCCACTTCATACTCTCTAGTAGCTCCCAACCGCAACCTTCACCAATGCAATCTCTTTCCTCTAAGAGTCTTCATTTCGCGATCCGCATTCTCACCGTGTCGTCCACCGTGAGATTATCTCGCATTACACATCTTCCATTTGAATCACATGAGACGGATCGATTATACTTGAGTTGCAATACATGAAACACGCCGTGCAATTAGCAAGATTTGCGGCCACACGGTAAGCAACTTTCACAACACGATATATCCGACACGGACCAATAAAACGAGGAGTGAGCTTTAGACTTCGAGTCGTTCATGTGTGACTCTCAAAACACATGATCGCCAACTTGGAATTCTAAATCTTTCCTTCTCTTGTCATGGTAACTTTTCTTCCTACTGGAAGCCTTCATCTTTCCCGAATAAACTTCACTTTCTCGTAGTCTCTAACAATTTTTGGTCCAACTACCACACTTTCACCATATTCATACCAACATAACGGAGTCCTACACCACCATATAGTGCCTTAAAAGGTTCCGTCCCAATACTACAATGATAATTGTTATTATAAGTGAACTCGATCAAAGAAAGATAAGTATATGAGCCTCTTTGCTCAACATGCCCTCAATAAATCTTCCAACGATTGAATAGTTCTTCTACCGACCATCCGCTCATGGATGATACATCGAACTCAACCTCAACTTAGATCCCAACGCTCCTTGCAAACTCTTCCAAAATCGGTAAACCTTGATCTCTATCGACACAATACACAAAGGAACACTATGCAACTTCACAATCACCCCGACATATATCTCACCAATTGAATCCGATAAGTAATGTTAATAGGTATAAAGTGTGCCGACTTAAACCTATCAACAATCACCCAAATCGAATCATGTCCTCTCAAGGTATTAGGTAATCCCACAAAATCCATCGAACTTCATTAACCAACTTTTACATTTCATTAACCAACTTCATAATTACTTAAAATCGGGCATATTAATTAACCAACTTCAGAATTCATTAACCAACTTTTACATTTCATTAACTAACTTTTTTACTATTAAAATTATTTTTAATATCTGGATGTTTATTAACCAACTTCATCACTATATTAACCAATATTTTGCATTTGATTAATCAACTTCATTTTATCAATAAAAGTCATTATTCATACACTGCTCACTTAACACTATTCACCAATATCATAAACATTGTTCACGATCGCTCATTTTTTTATTTTTAAAATACATATTTTTAAAATAAAAACGCTGTTCACCGTAAATATTTGGTGTAATTTTTAGTGTATAAATAGCAAAGCTGTATTATTTCATCTGCATTAGTTACTATCAAACACGTGATCACATGCTTAAGACATTCCTAAGGTACCTAGTTAAGGAAAGTTTTTTTGCTACCTAGTTAACCTGTTTTGATTGCCAATTATAAATTATCTCTTTGTTTTTTTATTTTAGTTTTATATTAATGTTTGTGTATATTATGTGAGGCTTCAACTTTTTATAGTTCATTAACTCAGAATCTAACAAAATAAAATGTCTAGTTAGTATATATTTACATTTTTAATGTTTTAATAAAATGTCTAGTTAGTATATATTTACATTTTTAATGTTTTTTTATCGAACCTTATGCATTTATATCTACTAATTATGACGAGTTTTTTTTCTAAACATATACTCATCTTAGACCCTTAATCATTCTCATTATCACTTCACCTTGTTTCTAAGTCAATTTTGAGTGATGATTAAACTTAAGATTACTAAATTATTCTTATAGAGCCTACCTTAAACTGTTAGAAAGAGATTTTAAGTTAAATAAATCAAAGTTAAAATTACATATATATGAACACTTTTTCTATAATATTTTAAACACTGTCAAAATGTTTTATGTGACAAAGATGTGTTTTTCCAGTTTCGTAAATTTATCTCAATTCTCACTTTAAAACCACATCATCTAGAAATTTAAATGTGAAGTTCATATTTTATTTGGGATACATATATTCATATATTCCATATATTCTCTACAGGTCCATATATATTCTCCATATGTATCCCAAATACATATCCTCCCTATTTTATTATGGGATACATATATTTAGAACAGGATACATATTTTACCCCAAATACTCTATATATTCTCTTTAACACTATTAATTCGAATATTCATATCTAAAAAATTTCGAAAGACAAAAAATAATTAATTAATAATAAATATTTGTCTAGTATATAAATTGGGGTATTTGCAGTAGTTAAATTAGAGAAAATTATATTTAATGTTTTATAATGGCTTTTTTTAACTTAAATGTTTTAAAAGAACATGGAATTTTTATTGACAAAGATTTTTCATATTAATGATTTTTACAATAAAATATAATAAGTATAATACTCTCATTTTTTTATAACAAGTATCAACATTTAAAGAATGCTATTATAGAAGTTTTCCTGGCTGTTTGCAGTAGCCTCACCCATGAAGAAAAAAAAATCCACAATTTTTTCCTATATTGTTATCTTTCTACAAAAGGTAATGCAAATACAAACAGTCAGAAAACCGCAATAGTTTACCAAATTAATTTTGAATTTACAACCGGAGAAAATCCTACACACCTAAAAACAGCTCAAATTTCATCCTCTTCAAAGGGATCTCGCTCAGGGTAGTCACCAAACTGGAAAGAATTCATAGATAAAAATCAGTTTTCTACTATGAATGAAAAATATCGTAATACTACAACATGGTTTCAAACAAACCTTCACTTTCTCCGCCTAACTATTCCCCGTGAGATGGAGGACATTGGAAGATACGTATTCTTTCACCCTGTAACATAACCAAGGGAAATTTTGAGATAAATGCAGCCATAATTGATGTTTTTGAATGCAAAACAACACAATAGCTAAGCAAGAACTAACATGATGAATTAGTTACAAGTTGATTGAATTGCATATCAGATGGAAAGACAGTAAATTTACTTACATGCCATCATGTTTGCCCAAGGGTTCATCAGACTGAACTCCGACCCAGAAACCAGGACCCAGTGATTCAGCCCGACCAACAAATTTTACAACACCCTTTTGCCCCAGGCTCAACTTCACATCTTGATCCTACCTAAATATTTTGGAAGTTGAGGGGAAATAATGACTTAGCAATTCAAAGAGATTCAATTCATAAATTTCAGACGAACTGATTGGTATTACAACAATACATGGAAAATGAAATATACTAATATATCCTTTTACAACAAAGCAAAACTGTAAAACACATGAACCATAACTTACAGAACCAGAGAAACCACACAAGATTGAAGGATCCAAAATAAAACCATTCACAATAATGTATCTAATAAATTTTCAAGTAACTGATGCTATAGTAAAATGCTAGAAAACAATAGCATATCATTAGTCAAACCCATTTGTTATATGACTAGCAATTGATATTTGAAAAGACATTATGCCGAAACAGCTAAAAACATTCACTTTCATACTTGAAAAGTATTATACCGAAATTGCTAATAACATTTGCTTTCATACTTGAAAAATATTATACCGAAACCGCTAATAACAATCAGATTCATACAGGCCACACAGTGTAAGTCATTTTCAACTCATGGAAAATTATATATAGGGTTCAGCATAACAAAGCATTGGCTTCCCCCAACAGTGGACTATTAAGCCCAGCCTTCGCCTTCTTCAGTGCCCAAGACGATTTCTTTATGCCCATCAAAGGACCTCGAGATGCTAATCCACGAAAAACAATACGAGAAATTTTAAATAACTCATATACGGAACGAGGGCGACCCGTGGAAATACATCGGTTTCTTACTCGTGCAAAGGAACTATTTCTTGGCAACTTGGACAACTTATAACGAAGTTTGTCCCGCAGATCACTAGGAAGATCGGAATCTTTACAAAAGGCTTTATAAAGCTTTCGTCTCAATTCATATTTAGCCGCGAGCAATCTGCGTTTGTGATCCCTTCTCCATGTGTAAAATGAATCAACAATTCTCATTGCTTCACTCGATGTGCGACTACATTCAAATTACTGTAGCGGTCTTATTGGGAGTAGACGTGTACTTTTTGCTACATCGAACATGACCAGATCAGAACTATAAATGAAAACAATATTTTTAAGTTTGTTTTACCCTTATTTATCTCTTTTGAATTTAACCTTGCATTGCCCATTGTATCTTTATTCAATTTTCATCCTTATCCACCTAAACTTTATAACTTCAACAACTATACTAAAATACTCTACACAGCAGTTATACTCATAAGTAAATGGAGAATAAGGAAAATAACGATAACTGACAAACCTTGATATTAGCACAGAGCTCTTTCATGTCAGCATCTGGTGTCTACACAATAAATAAATTCTAAATTAATGAAATTGTACATTACCCAAAAGCCAAAGCATGAGTCCATCTCAATTAATAGACGTGAGGGGCTAATACAACAGTCTATGTAAGATAATCAAATGCTTACTTTTGCCTCAACGGTAGATGGAACGTGAGAAGTCAATTTCTCCTTATATTTTCTGAAAGTGTCTGTTATACCATAATGAAAACAACTATAATAAGCTAAACAGAACCAGTAGTGCATAAGTATCAAATATCAATATATTCTTGATAAAACTTGTTGAACAAAAAAAGGTCAGTGGATTAAGCCCTAAACAGATATTTTTATAGTATGAATATAATTATTTTATTGGCTACTTTTTTATTTTAAAAAAACATGCAGAAATAAACAAAGCTTAACAACGTGATTTTACCAACTATGGCTAAAATCACAATTCAAGAACATTAAAAAACTCATGGCATTCATTGAACTAAAAAGCCTATTCTGCTGTCATATACATACAAAACTATAATTTATCTATACAATTTTTGTTAATATGTATCCTTAATAACAGAAAAATAGCCTCTACTACTCTTCAACCATTATTTAAAGAAGAGAGGGTATTAAGCGTTTTTATGGAAGACCGCACGCACCGCTTACTAACAAATATTGGTTTAATTAGTTATTTTATGCCAAAATTACATTAAACACATGTGCACAGTACACTTAACCATCTAAAAGAAGCACAAATAAATTTAAAAAAAATTATTTGCTGGGGGATAGAGAGACCTGCCTCCTCGTTTGTTATAGGCTTCTTCAGAAATTTCAAATTTTTCCACCAATGAAGTGTCTTCCAGCCATCCACCAGATGTGACAGATGCTGGATCAAGATCAACGACATGCAAACGAAACCTGCCAGTCCGCCGGGAATAAAATGGAAAACCACAAACTAAATTCGTGAACAATAAAACCATGTTGAGTACATAAAAAAAACAGTAGAAGCAAAGCAAGGCAGATGTAACAAACGGCTGCTGCTTCCAAACTCAAAATAACTATCAAAATATGCGACACATTTGAGATGAACAATACACTGAAGAAAAGGACAAACCCATCAAAGGGAGAATAGAATCCAAGCAATTTGGAGTCATGAGTGAGATCGGAGATTTTGTTGTGAGCATCATCATATAGTTTGAGGTGCATTGGAGTGACGGAAGTACCACTTTTTTTACACAGCTTCTCCTTCATTGCCTCCACCGTAACCTATATGAGGAAGTTATCAAATATAAAAAACATCATTTTTAAATTATCAAAAATAAATAAACAAATATAGGAAAAGAGAAGAAGGGAATGCCTGAAGGGAGAAGCGAATATCGGAGTTGAAAGTTTTGAGATTAGAATGAGTGACGCGCAAAAGGACAGACTCGTCCACTTGGATTTTCTGCAAGCTTGACGCCATTTACTAACTTGGTGGGCAACACGAGACTGGCAGGTTCTGGATGAAGACGAAAATGAGAGTGGCGCCGAGGATGAGATTTCAATTCAATAGTGAGATGTTTACTGAGATCTCCTCGTCAACACACATCGCTCAATAAACCTTAACTTTATCGCTGAAAGCTGCAAGAGAATTTCGAACCGAAAACACATCAGAGCAATACAATTCCAATCGGAAAATGCAGAAGAAGAAGGAATTCAAGCTTACTTGAGCTACTATCGCCGCCGCCGAAATCCTCACGAGTCACGATTTGGTACAATTGTCAATTTCTTTCGTTTCTTCTTGTTCGTTTGTGTTGTTGAGCATGATTTGAACGTTAATTGTGTTTAATTTGGGATAAATTGCAAGTTAGAGTTAGGTGTTCTTGGTGTCTGATTGCCTCATCTGTGAGTTTAGTTTCTTTTCATGAATGTTGAAATAAAATTAAATGGACTGATTGTGTTTATTTGTATTTTTTATTTTTATAATCAGGATGCTTGTTGGGCTTGCTAATGGGAATCAAAAGGTAAGTTGAACTATGTTTTTTATTAGTAGGTGATATCTCAAGTTTTTACTTGTTAACTAATTGTTGTTTGTTTGTTTGTTTTAATTGCAAAATTCTAATTTGCAGTTTGAATATTTGTGTGACTATATGCTGACCTAAGTTTGTTGGAGTGTTTGTTGGAGTATGAGTGCATCACATCTAGAAATTTTTCACCCATCTGATAGGTTTTTCCAATATTTTTGAAAATAAAAATACTCCAATATTTTGAAAAATAAAAATACTCTTCAGATTTGACTTACAAATTCACTTTATAAGTGAATTTATAAGTTAACTTACTAATTTATAAATTCTTCTTGTAGGTAAATTTAAATTAACTTAAAAATTCACTCAATATCTCAAATTATATTATATATATATATATATATATATATATATATATATATATATATATATATATATATATATATATATATATATATATATATATATATATATATATATATATATTAAAATATTTTGTTTTATTTCATATGATTTCTATTACATATATACACGATTTCAATTAAAAAAATAGAAAAAATGTGTGCATTAAAGTCTAACTTATATTTGCCTATAATAAAATGAAAATTGTACTTTGTACCCACAGTTAATCCTGATTCCACACTTTTTGTAAATGACAATTTTACCCTAATTATAATTTAACTATTTTACTATTTGACTTTTACCATTTACGAAAAGACAAAATTTAAATCGAAAACACTTCCTAACACTTCAATAAGTATTCCGGTATAAAAATACAAACCGAACAATTTTTAAATGTGTTCTAGATTTCACAAATATTTCTAACACTTGTGCAAGTGTTCGGAATGAATGCCAAATTAGATAACAAACTGAACACTTCCTAAAAGTGTTCCAAAAAGACAAAAAAATGAAACCGAACATTTTCTAAAAGTGTTCCGGTTTGAGATAATTTTCGAACACTTACATGATGTGTTCTGAGTTTTTGTGAACTGAAGATTTGCCAAACCGTTCTAATGCAATATATTAAGAGAGAATTGTAACACTTTTAGAGGAGATGTGAAAATGAAATTTTTAAAATCTCATGCTTTTTATATGAGGGTATTTTCACAAAATATCGAATGGGGTACAGTTGAAATGTGGAGGTACAAAGTGAAATTTTCTAATAAAATTTATTAATACAACTGCTCGGATCGACCCATACTCTAGGCCCAATAGACTAAAGGCACAATTGCCCTTGAAAACAACCTGAGTATTCACGGGGCCACGTGGCCGATCCTGACCGCCACGTGCCCTCGAGAATATCCGACCCTTTTAATGGATTATTTCAACCATCACACGCCCTCCGTAAACTTGAATGCACCGGATTTCGGCACATCTAGGGAGGAGGCTACGGCCTCCATGCACACGCAATCCCTAACAATCCGCTAGTGGGCTTGATCTCGCCCATTAACCTGATCTTGCATCGAGTATTCTAGTACCCTTCTCTTTAACTTTGGACCACCGCTGTATATCGCCAAGACACCTTCCGATCGTACGATCATAATTAATATCAATATCAAAATCAAATTTGGTCTATAATAAAAACCTATATATATATATATATATATATATATATATATATATATATATATATATATAAATTGAATTATTATTATTAAAAATAATTTAAATTTAATTTTAAAATTATTAAAGCAAATTTATGACATGAATTTAAAGAATGAATGTAATAATTAATTTTAAAATATAATAGTGAAATGTAATATATCTCATAAGAATCTTTTAATTATAAAGAGATACAATTGATTTTTACCTTGATTTACTTGATATACATTAATTATATAATATATTTCTAACAATATAATTAAATTGAATTATTATTAATAAAAAATAGCATAAATTTTTATAATTAAAAATTATTAAAGTAAATTTATGTTATGAAATTAAACAATAAATTTAATAATAAATTTTTAATTAAAAGTGAAATATAAATTGTATTTTAATCCTAATAAATTTAGATATTTGCTAATTGTAAGTTAACTTATTTAATTTTCAATAAGGTAATTCGTAATTTAACTTACTAATTCACCTTATTTTTAAAATCGTGGATTATTTCGTAAGTTAACTTACGAATTCCCCAAATTTAAGAAATTCGTAAGTTAACTTACAAAATTGGGGATATTTTTTATATTTCACCGAGTGAAGAAGAACTCCTAAATGGGAAAGAAATTCCCTAAGATTTGGCCTACTTTGGCTATGTTTGTTATTATTTCTCACTAGATTTACAATCCAACGTAAGTACATTCTTGTAAATTTTTATCTTATGGTATTTAATCAATTTGATTCATTAAGAACATGCTTTTTTCCAATGTACTTAATATCAATAATCTAATGCGCATTCATCCTTGTGTGAATGATTGGGCTACAAGTCATATGAGTTGAAGAAATGCAAGATCTTGATCTCACCGTCGTTAACTTGACCTTTATGAATGTTTTGTTTGTTTATTTTTGGTGTGAAACTTTAGACATATGTTACGTTGTTTGATTGATATGTGTTATCGACTTGTGTTACTTTAATGAATCGCACTTGTGTTTTCGTTGAATGAGACTTTCTACTTTTTCATTAATTATTTATAAGTTTGTATTACTTTTTCATTAATCATCCGATCACGATTAACTCAGATCGCATTGCACATAAAGAGTCAATACAAACCTCATATAAACCATGTTGACAACTTCGCCAAGTGATCAAGTAACTAATCGAAATCAAAGATAAGTCCGACTTTTATTTAAACAATCTTCCAAAGACTCACTTATTTAGGAGTTGAACTTGATAATTTGTTTTTACACATTGATTAATAGGTTTTCCTGTGAACATAATGATGCACTATTTGTTTCAATTAATGGACTACTTTTTGTAACACTTCTACGAAATATAATTGGTTTCATTGCTGCATTTTACATATGATTATTTATATGATTTTCTATTGACTTAGCTTTCCTTGATAATGTTAAAACTAAATGATTATGGAAAAGGTGGTGGTTTCGATTTTTGCATCTCCATGTTTTAATTATAAGAGCTTTAGTTCAAAAGCTGAAGCAGTCCAAGGGAGAATTACTTATGATTTGAACCGAAAGGTACAGAAATCCACTTCACTAGCATGAGATTTGAAATTCAAATAAAAGGCGCCATATGTAGAGGACGCGTGGAGGCCAGCAAATGAAAGCGTATGCATGCTTCGAATGGCATAATTTAGTAGGTCAAATGCTATAAATAGGTGTTCTAATATTAGAATTTGTGTGTTCACTTGTACTAGAAAATCTCACATACTCAAATTACCGTGATCTAGGAAAAGAGCGTATAACATGTACGTATTGAACATCATCATGCCTTTTCATAATTTAAATTCGTTATTTTACATTCACTTCTTTCTAGCTTTTGTTTCTAATCTTTCGCCCCTTTACATTTCGCTCAAACACTTTATTTTGTAAACCTTACTTTATTGTTCTTTCTTTCAATCAAACACTTTAAATTTTCGTAGGTCTCTATTTTTATTATCAAAAGCCTTTATACGTTATCTGCTTTGTATTACTCAGCCTTGCATTGAATTGTCAATTTCTAGTTTAAATCGAATCCAATTATTAGCTGTAAATCTTTCACCAGGTATATTCTTAGACAAATTTAGAGAAAATTTTAAGAGTTCTACTTTTTATATTAAGAGATACAAACTCGTAAAGCAATGAATATGAACATGAAATTGAATTACGACACATGTCCTAGAATCAATCGAGTCGATCTCGCAAGTAACCAGAATTAGAAGACTAGCGGTTGTTTACTAGAAATCACTGTAAACACCTATGTGAGTTGAATATTAGCATAATCATTATTCGTTAAAGAATTAGACATTTTATGGTGGAAGCACATTTGTTTATAATTGGACCATGAAACATAGGAAGTGGTATTAAGAACAATAAAACATTCTTCAATATTGTCATTAATGTGATCCAAGATATTTATGTGATCTCTCATCTTTTGTAACAATTGTAAACCATATCGATGTTAGCTTATTAATGTCATTTGCAAGTTATCCATTATGTTTAGTCATTTCAATGAACTGTAATATGTTGTGATAATTGGTCTTCGAATTCATAACTCCTCACCTATGCTCCACTACTTTTAATGCATATTGTTTTATATTCAAACTTTATTGTTACATTCTATGCTATTTTGCCTTATTTATTTATAGTTCTCCCAATCAAACTTATGTGTGCATTGGTTACTCTAATCCCTACTACTTGTTTGAGATATGCTACCAAATTTTTATGATAACAGTGTCAGTCAATATTCTATTGCTAGACATAGGAGGGGACTTATTTTGAAGGGGAAAAGAGATGGACGTCTGACTGTCAATACACAACAAAGTACTTCCTCTAAAGCCACTTAGTATTCTATTACTAGACACGGGAAGAGACTTATTTTGAAGGGGAAAAGAGATGGACGTCTGGCTGTCAATACACAACAAAGTACTTCCTCTAAAGCCACTTAGTATTCTATTACTAGACACGGGAAGAGACTTATTTTGAAGGGGAAAAGAGATGGATGTCGAGCTGTCAAAACAAAACAAAATACTTCCTCTAAAGTCACTTAGTATTCTATCGCTAAACATAGGAGGAGAATTATTTTGAAGGGGAAAAGGATGCACATGTGGTCACAAGACATCAATGTACTTTGTAAAGCCACTCATTCTGCAACAATAATACAACCTTCTTCAACCAATATTGCATGTGAAAACTTGGAAACTATATCTAAACCAACTATTGGTAGAAAGAGAAGTAGGCTAATATTAGAAAATTAGGAAATGTCACGCCTCTTCCAACTTCCCGATGAAACAACTATCCATTAATTCGTAGTACTAATACAATGGTAAAGACTTCCACTATCCATTAATTCGTAGTACGAATACAATGGTAAAGACTTCCACTCACCATGCTAAGACCAAACGTAGTGTGGATGCCGATCTATTTCATTGTTGCACCTTCCGTCGACACATACCCTCTTATTTACCAAATCCAATAAACTATTCCCACGATGCGACATCTAATTCTAATGATGATTCAAGTCTCGATGATACTTCGACCTGATGCGATACGAATAGAACTCTTATCGATTCGTGATCTTCAAGGTAAACTTATTAAGAATAAACATGTCGAGACAAATGAAATCTTACATGTTACATTACTTTAAAGTTTATTTCATCTATTTGAGATACTCACCGTATACATACATTTGTTTATCAACTATATGTCATAAAACTGCTTTGTATTCTCTTGCACTTTTCAAGATATTCTCGATATAGGAGACCAAACATGGGAATGTCTTATATATGGCTTCAGAACACCAAAATAGAAAAGGGAAATGTTCCAAAGATTTCATCGTTATTGTTTAGGTGGTAAAATTGTTTTACCTTTACTCGAGGAACCACCAAAATCACTGTAAACATCTTTTGTATAACAAAACATGTCCCAATAGCAAAACTACCGTATAACATCGTAACATACAATGTTATGTTTTCTCTCACTTCTCTAGAATAAAATTTGATACAAAATACAAGACAGAGGACCTCCAACTTTGAGACTACATGGTCAAACTTTTCATCTGATACACTGCTAACGAACGGACATCCTCCACAATATGCACAACTATACATCTATGACATTACAATGAAGTGATTAATAGAATGGAGTGTTTCGAGTTTTTCTTATTACTAACCTGTACTTCTAGTATTTAGTGAAAGAGAAGTGTTGTAATTTCTTCCGTTAGTGAAAATCTTTTCTACCGTGCCCGTGGTTTTTCTTTTATTTGTTGAGGGTTTCCACGAAATATTGTGTCAATTTCTACTTAGTCTCTTATTTTAAGTTGTGTAATATTTATCTTCTACTTGGTACCCAATAATATCAACTTTAAAACCGGTTTAAATGTTCATAATTGGTTATGGGTATAATCAATTTTATAACCAATTTGATAAAAACATTCATTCAAACGATTATATATTGATTATGAATAATCCAACTGAGGGCCAAATATAATACAAAAATATCACCCAAATTACACATGTACAACTTCGAGAAGAAGTGCTCCACTGCAACCGTATTCTAGATTCCATGCTTCGCAGGCATTGTATCACAAACCATAAAAAATTGAAAATTAAACCGATGAGTCTATCTTTTCATCCAAGTCTAAAGGTGTCTGTGCATTTTTACCTGCATGAGATACAAAGTATATTGTTATAAATAATTGAGTCACTTTTCAGTCAGAAACCAGTGAAATAACTAACCAAGAAAATTTGTAAGCAAATCATATTAAAACTTCCGGTTTTTATTGCAACATTATGCATGCTTTTTGTACAAAAAGTGTAAATAAAAGATTAAATAACTAAACTATAAGCAACATTTGCTTGTTTCGAAAATCAAATACGCAAACAAACATAATATTAAAAAACTATAACACTTTCCATAGTTTTCCATTATGCTTTATCAAGATTCAAAAGTCTTCAAATCATCCATTTGCTTTAATTATTTTCACGTCAGGATTTATTTATCACACACAATGCAAGATCAGAAAGTTAGCATCTAATAATGCAAATCGAAGATGCAAAGACGTTTAACATTTCATGCATAGAGGCATACCTCCTAGACCGAGTAACTCTTTTCTTGGTGATAGAGATATCACCTTTTTCTTCTTTCACGCTGTTTTTTTTATTCTGGACCGTTGAGCTCCTATAATTTGCAAGCATAAGCATAACAATAATGCAATCAGCCAGATTCACAAAAGCTGTGTTTTAACTAACCTCTTGTCTTAACCATGGGTGATTGAACTTCAACATCCATTTGATTTGGGTCAATCAATTCAGTCAAAGCACTAGAAGATACTTCTGGCACAGGTTTAGTTATTGAGGCACTAGAAGATGCTTCTGGCACAGGTTTAGTTATTGAGGCACTAGAAGATACTTCTGGCACAGGTTTAGTTATTGAGGCACTAGAAGATGCTTCTGGCACAGGTTTAGTTATTGATTTACCATTTATAGACAAAGTATTTGTCTCTTCATTACTTGGATCAATTACTTCACCAACTGCTTCATCTGCAGAAAACACAAGATTATCAGCAAACGTTGTTAACATAAAATTCACTAGAAGCTCATTGAAAACGAGAAACTATATGATAAACTAAAGTTCTTTCATCATATAAGTTCAATGCCAGTGATAGCAATTCTTGTTTATCCAGTGATAGCATTGAACTTATATTACCTATTAATTAGGAAGAGAGTAGAGTGTAAAACCTGAACATTTTAAAGTTTGCAAAGCTAACCTGAAGTATTAGATTTTGAGTAATCTTCGAATTTTTATCCACGTTAAAGTTTTCCTGCTGTCAATCTTCTGTTGTGGATTTGGGCATTTTGAGCAGTAACTTCCTGTTCCTTCTTTCCGTGTGGAACTTACTCAGCTTCTCCTCAAACCTCAATGTAAGTTTTAAGTTCCAGTTTTGCAAACTTCTTTGCCTGATTTCAATTAAAATTTGAGTAAAACAAGCAGAGAAAAGCCTCAGCCTTCTCATTACCTTGTTCAATATGTTTCTAAAATTATCCATAACATCCTCTCTGATAAGGCATGTTCATAGATCTTAAATAAATCTATGAGTTTTTCATTCCCTTTTCAGTAAATGATAGCTGAGAGAGACAATAAGATATATGCTCCCACTGTCTGACATCTGCAGAGAGGTAAAGACACATTTGTTAGGATGTATCATCTAGAATGAACATTAGCTCAGACAATTTTAGGCATTAACTAGTGGAACTGTTTATACTTAAAAATAAGGAAAAAAGTGATACCTATGTACACCAGTGTTCTATTGCATAACTTTTCCACCAGCGCTTCCATTTGTCGGTCCTGGAGTAATTAAAAAACTAAATGAGGGCAGCAATCAGAATAAACAGAGGATGCAATGTAAACATTGTGAGATAACATATACCTTCTTGATGGAAGCAATTAAAAATTGC